>CM045914.1:6430203-6974992 GCA_025169955.1 Salix arbutifolia
ATTGGCTGCCAGCAATGAAGCTATACGACAAGATAATTTTGTGTTCCATCACAAGATAGAGCAAACCGATAAACTGATCAATATAGTGGCTAGGAAGGCAGATGAACTATGTGTAAAAGCTACTAGAATCGGTGGCAGTGCCCACAAATATGAAATGTACTTATATGAACTCTCCTCTTTTGTTAAGTTTGTAGCTAATAGAGGAGTAGCATTTGAGTAGATATTTTGTATGTCTCTATTTTGATGAATGAAATGGACAAGGTCCACCTTTTGCTTTTTGTCAAGTGTGTATGATTCAATTGGTTCGAGCATTCGGGCAAAACTTCCACAAGATGTCTACGGATCTTACCCGACATAGAAGTCATGGATTGGTTTTTCAAAAATAAAAAATCATCATGCATACATTCATTCATCATAAATAACATGCATATCATCGACAGGTCAAAATATAGGTCCCCGAAGAACTTCACCTTCCAGAATTTACAATACTCGGCTCCGACAGAGAAGCATGGAGAACGAAGAGCGTGCACACCAGGACGCCCATTTCCAAGGAGAGCTGAATGCCTTGAAAGAAAGTGTAGCCCGTCTTACTGGTTTACTCGAGCAAGCATTAAGAAATGCTTCAGGAGAAGGTCCTTCAACTAGGCCTGCACAAACAACAAACAACCCTGGCGAGGTAATAGGAGAAAGAATTCAGGATCCTCCACAACATCCCGCATTTGTACAATCAGCAGCCCCAGCACCCGTTCCGGTACCACTAGTTGAAACATTTGCGAATGAATCTCATAAGACACAATTGTCTGATAATGCAGATCAAGACAAAATGGCAGTGTTAGAGGCTAGGATAAGGGCCATGGAAGGAGTAGATTTATATGATCCAGTGAAAGCAGTGGAGATGTGTTTAGTTCCAAATGTGGTGGTCCCGAAAAAATTTTGTATTCCGGACTTCATCAAATATACAGGGACACAATGTCCTGTCACTCATTTGAAGTCATACTATAATAAAATGGCTGAAGTAGTGCATGACGAAAAGCTACTAATGCATTTTTTTCAGGATAGTTTGAATGGGCCAGCTTTGAGTTGGTATATGAGACTCGACAACACCAGGATTCGCAGTTGGAAAGACATAGTGGATGCTTTTGTTAAGCAATACAAGTACAATATGGATATCGCCCCTGACAAAACCAGCCTATCAAGCATGGAAAAGACTGAAAAAGAAAGCATAAGAGAATATGCTCAAAGATGGAGAGACTTAGCTGCCCAAGTGCACCCTCCCCTCTTGGATAGGGAAATGGTCACACTATTCGCAAACACGCTAAAAGCACCCTTTTACGAACATGTGATGGGTAGCTCGGCTCAACAATTCACAGACTCTGTAGCCGTGGCAGAACGAATAGAGCAGGGGATTAAGAGTGGGAGAATCTCTGCACCAATAGAGAAAAGAGGTTTTGTTGGAAAAAAGAGGGAGATAGATCACATTGAGACTAGTTATAGGGGCAGGAGCACCCAGTTCCAAAAATACAGTGCCTCATCATCCCAAATTGCCAACGTCAACTTCAAACCCCCATACCCTACCAAAAGGCCCGGAAATCAAGCTGAAAACTTGTCACAAAACCAAACCGAGAGTTTCCCAAGAGGAAATCGCCCTAGAACCCAAGAACAATTACCCCCACTATGTTTACCTTTGAACGAAATGTATCACAAGCTGTTAAGCATTGGACTGGTAGCCCCTGTACCTCTGATACCCCTACAACCACCTTACCCTAGTTGGTATAAATCGGATCTCACCTGTCAATACCACGCAGGAATTATAGGACATAGCATCCACACATGCAATGCATTTAAAAGAAAACTCCTGCAATTGATAAAAGCTGGATGGGTAACGTTTGAAGAGCCCCCAAATGTAAGCACCAATCCCCTACCTAGTCATGCTTCGGGTAGCGGATCAGTGAATATGTTGGATGTTGAGTATCCGAAGAGTTTAAAGGTGCCAATGGAAAGGATTTATCAGATGTTGACAAGAGCAAAGTATCATGGCATAAGATGTTGCCAGCATCGTGACCAGAAGGGTCACTTTATTAGTCAATGTCCGGGTTTCTATAAAAATGTGATGCAAATGATAAACAGAGGTCTGCTTCGGGTAGAGACAATAACAGAGGATAAAGTGGCTGTGACAGAGATGTCGGACAAAGAAGTGTGTAGGGTTCAGTTCACTTCAGGAGGACCACCCAAATTAGTTTTGTCCAGGCCCTCCACTACACATAAAAAAGACTATAATGCCATGCCTTACAACTATGGGCATTCATCTCAAGGTGTAAGACAACCAATTATCCTTCTACCAGAAATTGGGGGCTTGACCCGAAGTGGTAGATGTTTTACTCCAGAGGAGTTAAAGAAGATTAAAGGGAAAGAAGTGGTGGACTTGTCCGAGGAAACAAATAAACCTGTGACAGAAGAGGAAACCAATGAATTCTTAAAGTTAATGAAGCATAGCGAGTATAGTGTTGTGGAACAACTTAAGAGAACCCCTGCTAAGATATCATTGCTTTCCTTGATTTTAAGTTCTGAATCTCATCGGAAGACCTTGCAAAAAGTGTTGAACGAGGCCTATGTACCCCAAGACATCAACCTAGAGGCCATGGAGCATTTAGTGGGAGGATACAGGCTTCAAATTATATGTACTTTTCTGATGATGAATTAGGTCCTAACGTTATAGGGCATAATAAGCCATTATACATCACAATACAATGCAAAGATGTTTTGATTGGAAAAGTATTAATTGATAATGGCTCTGCTCTGAATGTGTTACCAAGGCATATGCTAAAAGAAATGCCCATCGATGAGTCACACATGAAGCCAAGCACCATGATGGCAAGAGCATATGACGGGTCACCAAGGCAGATAGTGGGGACTATTGAAGTGGAACTATGTATAGGGCCGCAAGTGTTTTTGGTAACGCTGCAAGTGATGGATATCCATCCATCCTATAGTGTGTTACTGGGAAGGCCATGGATTCATACAGCAGGGGCAGTAACTTCTTCATTACACCAATGCTTAAAGTATATTGCAAACGGGATGTTGATCACTGTAAAAGCTGAAGAAACCATATCAATGATTAAAAATGTGGTTGTACCGTTCATAGAAACAGAAGATTGTAAAGACGGGAATATCCATGCATTCGAAGTAGTAAATGCAGAGTGGATCCTTGAAGGTGCCATATTGAAGAAGCTGAAGATCCCAGAAGCTGCAAAGATGGCCGCCAAATGTTTCTTGCGGAATGGAATCCCTTTTCAGCTTGACCGTGTCAGTGGAATGCCAGAGCGAGTCAACATAATGAAATTGAAATGTGCGGATCAAAGGTTCGGGCTCGGATATAAGCCGAAGAAAGAAGATTTCAAACGAGTTGCTCGAATTAGAAGGGAGGCCAGGATGGCCAAAATCGAAGGAAGAGAATCAAAAGATAAGGGCCTTGCCATCCCGCCGCTTCAAGAATCCTTCCGCAGCTCAACAAGGATAATCAGAGCAGGCATGAGAGATCTACACGTCGGCACTCTCGAATACCAGGAGGAAGAAACAGATTTTTTGCAGCTCTCCATCCATAGCATCGATGCCCCTTCTACAAAGACCTTCGTGCGGAAATTGGCCGAAGGAGAAGTGTTCCAAAACTGGAGGATGGAGCCCGTTCATATTGTGTTCAAAAAGTAATTGCTTTTGTTTAGTCATGGACATGTGTTTTTTATTTTGATCATTGCGGCATTCTAGCTCTCGATGCTGCGATATTTTGCCTTGTTGAATGAGCACCTTTTTTTTAGAGATCATGCATTTTTATCTATGACATGACATTTCGCAAATAAGCACTCTTACACAAACACACCTTACACTTTCAGGAGCTTTGAAAGTTCTAACCGTTCACAAAACCACTACACTAAGAATAATTGGCCAAATTTCAATAACATCACTACACTTGATGATGAGGACTGGGCAGAAGAAGACATTAAAGAATTTACTAGGTTGATGGAAAATTCTGAAAAGACTTGGAAACCTTTTAGTGAGGAGCTTGAGACCATTAACCTAGGAACCGAGCAGGAGAAAAAGGAGTTAAAAATCGGTACCCTCATAACGACTGAGGAAAGAGAAAAATTGATTTCTCTCTTGCATGAATATGTAGATGTTTTTGCCTGGACTTATGCAGAAATGCCTGGTTTAGATATTGATATAGTTGTGCACAAGATCCCTTTAATAGAAGGAAGTATACCAGTCAAACAAAAAACCAGGAGAATGCGACCAGATATGCTCCTAAAGGTGAAAGCAGAGATACAACAGCAATGGGATGCAGGGTTTCTAGATGTCGTTCACTATCCTCAGTGGATAGCCAATATGGTTGTAGTCCCAAAAAAGGACGGAAAGATCCGTGTGTGTGTGGACTATAGAGATTTGAACAAGGCAAGCCCGAAAGATGATTTTCCATTACCTCACATAGATATCTTGGTGGATAATGCTGCTAAAAATGCCACATATTCATTTATGGATGGGTTTTCTGGTTACAACCAAATTAAGATGGCAGAAGAGGATAGAGAAAAAACCACCTTTGTAACACCTTGGGGGACTTTCTGTTATAAAGTAATGCCATTTGGTTTGAAAAATGCTGGGGCTACGTATCAGCGAGCAATGGTCGCTTTATTCCATGATATGATGCACCGGGAAGTGGAGGTCTATGTAGATGATATACTGGCTAAATCCAAGATTGAGGAAGACCATGTGCAGATATTGAGGAAACTATTTGAGAGATTACGGAAATACCAGTTAAAATTGAATCCAGCCAAATGCTCCTTTGGAGTAAAGATAGGAAAATTACTAGGTTTTATTATGAGCAGTCAAGGAATAGAAGTTGATCCAGATAAAGCCAAAGCCATACAAGAAATGCCAGCACCTCAGACTGAAAAGGAAGTAAGGAGTTTTCTCGGACGCTTGAATTACATAGCCCGCTTCATATCTCAGCTAACAGTAACATGTGAACCGATTTTTCGCTTACTCAGGAAGAAAAATCCCGGAGTATGGGATGATGATTGTCAAGAAGCCTTTAATAAGATAAAGAGGTACTTACAAAATCCTCCGTTGTTAGTACCCCCAGTACCAGGGAAACCATTAATTTTGTACTTAACGGTCACAGAAACGGCCATGGGTTGTGTGTTGGGACAACATGATGAATCTGGAAGAAAGGAGCAAGCTATATACTATTTGAGTAAAAAGTTTAACGATTGCGAGTCCAGATACACCACGATTGAGAAATTATATTGTGCTTTGGTTTGGAGTGCGAAAAGACTCAGGCAGTATATGTTGTACTACACGACGTGGCTAATTTCCAAGCTAGATCCGCTTAAGTACATCTGTGAAAAGCCATATCTGTCAAGTAGGATAGCAAGGTGGCAAGTGTTGTTAGCAGAGTACGATATCGTTTTTATGACAAGGAAAGCTATAAAAGGCAGTGTAATTGCCGACCATCTTGCAGACCATGCCATGGAAGATTATGAGCCTCTAGATTTTGATCTCCCTGATGAAGATGTCTTGGTAGTCAGAGATGACATTGAGGCAAGTGAGTGGTGGACGCTTTATTTTGATGGAGCAGTAAATGTATCAGGAAATGGGGTTGGAGTAGTCATAATTTCTCCAGATGGGAAGCAATATCCTTTTTCAGTAAGGTTACACTTCGAGTGCACTAATAACACGGCCGAATATGAAGCTTGTATCATTGGTTTAGAGGCCGCTTTAGAGCTTAAAGTCAGGAAGCTTGAAGTCTTTGGAGATTCCATGTTGATCATTTGCCAAGTAAAAGGAGAATGGCAAACTAAAGATGAAAAGCTGAAACTTTACCAAAATTACCTTGTAAAGTTAGCTAGTAAGTTTGAGGAGGTCAAATTCACTCATATGAGTAGGGATAAAAATCAGTTCGCTGATGCTTTGGCAACTTTGGCTTCAATGGTACAAATTGTTACCAAAGAAAAGATCTACCCAATCGACATTAAAGTTCGAAATCACCAAGCCCATTGTTGCGCACTCGAAGAATCACCGGATGGAGAACCCTGGTATAGTGATATCAAGAAATTCATCCAACACCAAGAATACCCCCAAGAAGCTTCTAAGGCAGATAAAGAGACCTTGAGAAGGATGGCCACAAATTTCTATTTAGATGGTGAAATCTTATACAGGAGATCGTTTGATGGCACTTTACTCAGATGTCTGGATGAGAAAGAAATTAGGCAGGCTTTGAAAGAAGTTCATGAAGGAATTTGTGCCACCCACGCCAATGGTCATACAATGGAAAAGCAAATGCAAAGATTTGAATATTTTTGGTTGACCATGGAAAGGGACTGCGTGACATATGTTAGGAAATGTCACAGGTGTCAAATTTATGGTGATAAGATAAATGCACCTCCAAGGCCTTTATTCAATATGACCTCACCATGGCCATTTGACATGTGGGGATTAGATGTCATAGGGCCAATTAACCCAAAGGCAAGTAATGGACATAGGTTCATTCTGGTGGCAATTGATTACTTTACTAAATGGGTGGAAGCTAATTCTTATGCCCATGTGACGCAAAAGGTTGTCAAGAAGTTCATCGAAAGGAACTTGATCTATCGCTATGGTCTACCTGCAAGGCTGGTAACTGATAATGCTCAGAATTTCAATGGGAAGTTTATTGTTGAACTTTGCACTAAGTGGAAGATTAAACACCTCAATTCCTCTCCTTATAGACCAAAGATGAATGGGGCCGTTGAAGCAGCTAATAAGAATCTTAAGAAAATCATCCAAAAGATGGTTATCACTTACAAAGATTGGCATGAAATGCTCCCATGTGCTTTGCACGCATATCGCACTACTGTCAGAACTTCCACCGGAGCAACCCCGTATGCTTTAGTGTATGGAATGGAAGCAGTCACACCTTTAGAAGTGGAAATTCCATCACTAAGGGTCTTAAAAGATGCAGAGTTAGAGGAATCAAAATGGGCAAGGGCGAGGTTCGAACAATTAAACTTAGTCGATGAAAAGAGACTAGCAGCTATTTGCCACCACCAGTTATACCAAAGCAGGATAGCAGAAGCTTACAACAAGAAGGTCCGACCAAGGGTATTTAAAGAGGGAGATCTGGTTTTGAAGAAGATATCAATAAAGGAAGACCAGAGTAAATGGACGCCCAACTACGAGGGGCCATATGTGGTGAAGAAAGTTTTTTCGGGAGGAGCCTTAATCTTAACTAGCATGGATGGAGAAGATCTGCCTAGGCCTGTGAACTCCGATGTTGTGAAGAAATATTATGCTTAATGTATTATTCACAACATAATGAAATTGAAATTTGGCTATGAATTCTCGGTGTATCCTTTCCTTTCTTTTCTTGCATGATCTTATATTTTCATCAAGATTTTTGGGCAAATCAAAGTCTAGTACGAAAAGAAATGTCAATTTGATGTTTATTTAACAAATGTGTTCTGGGAATTCAAGAGGTTTCATTGAAAGGTGATCTCATACCACCAAAACCCACCTAATAAAGCTAATCTCTTAGCTAAACAAATAATAAAAAAATCAATAAATCACTTCGCATGGAAAAGCAAAGCTTATCGATTCAGATTGCATGTTTTTGAAATGAGGAAAGGCCATCTTTGATATGCCATCACAACGTCTCAAATATCCCTTGCAGTCCTTATTTGAGCCTAATAATCTTTTCTTGATAATTAACCCCGACAAGGATCACACCCTACACTGGGGGGGCAAGTGCCAAAAAAAAAATCTACAAAACAGTCCTCGATGACAAGTGACGCATGAACAACGTTGGGGGGCATAAACATAAAAAGGGTTTTAGTAAAATATAGCAAATTAATTCAACATTTTGGTAGTACTAAAACCCAACATAAAAAGCCCAAACAAAATACTGGGGGGCATGTTGCGATAAAAGCCCAAACAAAATACTTTAGGGGACATGTCAAGTCAACACGATGTCAGTGCCAAAACCATGAAAAAAAAACCAAACAAAATACTTGGGGGGCATGTCAAGTCAGCACAATGTTAGTGCCAAATACCAATGAAAAAACCCAAACAAATACTGGGGGGCATGTCAAGATTAAAGCCCAAACAAACACTGGGGGGCATGTTAGGTCACTATGAAAATCAATCATGAGGGCTAAATGGAGTTCTAAGAGTAAGCACTAAGTGATCCTTAGTCTAGAAAACCCTTAAACACTTTTTGAGCCTACAAATATCTTTTTTTTCATAGCCGGTAACCTAAGCCTACATTACAAGCCTGATAAAGCCCTTTCTGATCAAATACGAGTTATCTGGATCGATAAGCAATGCTTTTCCATTTGAAACAATCATTACAAATGCTTTACACGACCTGATCGAAACCTTCCCGATGTACGAGACTTGCAAATATCATTTCGCATTCTTGTCAAAGTCAACATAAAACCTGACAATGAGATCACTTGAATTCTTTCGAGAACAAGTTTGTTAAACAAACATCAAAATGATTTTTGTGCTTGGAATGGCTTTGAAATTCCAAAAGTTTTACATGAAAACAATTTTTTGCAAATAGCCATCCCTTTCCTGCAAACACTCGTAGCCTAAAACACTGGTATGACATGGCCCGACTGGGGCAATCAAAATGGTTTTTGTGCTCGGAATGACTTTGAAATTCCAAAAATCCCACATGAAAACATCATCTTTGCAAATAACCAACCCCTTCCTGCAAACACCTGAATCCTAAAACACTTTTGGGGCATGACCAAACAGGGGGGCAATCTGAAATGCAATTGAAGTTGGCTCCATCGTTTCTTTAAGAATCTGGATCAAACTCAGGGGAGCATATCATCTCCAGTGGTCAAAATCAACAAATTGCGGCCTGAGTATGCAGAAGCAAGAAGCCGTCAAATCATGAAGATGACTCCATAATTCCTTTTCAAAGAATCTGGATCAAACTCGGGGGGCATTTTGATACGGAACATCTATCATCTCCAGTGGTCAAAATCTTAAGTTGCGGCTCGAGTAAGCAGAAGCGAGAAGCCGTCAAAGCCAGAAATTCAACCCCAGGAAAAGAAGGCCATGAAGAAGAAAGGGGACCTATATCTCTCAGGTAAGTATACATGCATCATCATGCATTGCATCCCCATTGGGAATCTAAGAAATGTTTTGGAGGGATTGTAATTTACAAACCTCTACTCATCATTTTTGTGTGCGCCTTTAAGCCCTTACCACTTTCACTTCCCTAAGTGCGCTTGCGAGCTTTTCATCAGCACAAATAGAATGTTTTTCAACCCTATCTCTTTCCTTATTTGAGTGTGCTTTCTAGCCATCGACCAACTTAGATAGTGCGCTTTTAAGTTCTATCTCTTTCCACAACTCGGGTGAGCTTTTTAGCGACCATAAATTAAAGTAGTGTGCTTTCTAGCCCTATTTTCCCCTCATCGTCGAGTGAGTTTTCCAACCCTCAACCATAAATTAAAATAGTGTGTTTTTCCAACCCTATTTTCCCCATTCTTCGAATGCGTTTTCCAACCATCAATTAAGATAATGCATTTTCCATCCCTATCCTCCATGTTTAAGTGTGTTTTTCAACCCTTAACCATAAGCTAAAAATAGCGTGTTTTCCAACCCTCGACCATAGATCCTAGATAGCGAGCTTTCTAGCCCTATATTCCATCCCATGAAATCTTCATCACTACTTTTTGCTTCCATCTGGGCAGGTCGCCCATCACAACAAGACCATCTCCTTGTTTTCACCACCTTCACCATTCTCACTTGGTTCGGTCATCAATTACAATGAGACCATTTTCCTGTGTCATTCACAAAAATCATCATCTTTAATCTTTTAAGTGTCCTCCTTAGGCCTCAATCCTTAGGTAGTGCACTTTCTAGCCCCATCCTATCATTCCCTTCCGTGTGCGCTTTATAGCCCTCATTCTCATTTTTGAATGGATTGACCATTTTCTTGGTTTGATAAATCCATTTTCTTTACAACGCTTACTATCTAAAGTCTTTTACAAGACTTTAGTCGTAAGCATTGTAAAGAGGGGGGCAACTGTCATCACCCAATTTTTGGGTGAATCCCCAAAATATATCAAAAAATAATAAAAATAAAATAAAAAGGGCTAGCGAGGGTAGAAAAATCAATGCGGAATTTTTGAACGCTTTCGAAAGCCCGGTTGTACCTCTTTTTTGCCCAGAAATGAAGGAAGACGCAGGTTTAAGGCTAAAATAATTTATTATTGGATAAATTTGTGTAAAAGTTAAGTCGAAAGACGTAATTATATTTTTATGGGCTAATTCGATTTAATCGTCGGCCAATTTAAAATGTAATTATGATTCCAGAATTAATTGAGAGCCCAATTGAAGGATTTAATTAAGCGCAAGGGCTTAATTATACTTTAAATGGATCAAATTAATTTAATTAAAGGCTTAATCGGTGAGAAGTAAAGTTTGGAAGCTTAATCTGGTTTAAATTGAGGAAATCGAGATTTTCGGTGACGAAACTCTTCAGGATTAATTGAGATCGCAATTAAATGATTTAATTAAGCGCAAGAGCTTAATTACACTTAAAATGGGTCTAATTAATCTAATTTGGGGTTTGATTGCTGAGAAATTAAATTCGGAAGCCTAATTTGGTTTAAATTGAGAAAATCAAAATGTTCGGTGACAAAACCTTTTGATGAAATCAGAAGCTAAAATTGAAAAAAAAAAAGTCAAATCAGTTTTGAACTGACTGGACAATGGCATTGCCGGAAGCCATACCTGTGGCATGCCGGCAGCCATGGCAACCATGCCCTGGCAACCTACTCACTGATCAAACCATACTGTGGACATCAATCCCATACCTGCAAATTGCAAGATGAGCCTATAAATAGAGGAAAAATTGCAGAAGAAGAAAAAAAGAAAACAGAGGAAAAACGCTGATAAAACGGGAAATTACAAGTGCAATAAAATTTCAACCGGTGCAACAACTCGAACCTCCACCTTCACCCATCCTGGTCGTCGGCGAGGCTTCCCCATTAGGTCATCTCTCTTCCTCACCACAACTCTTCCCTATTCTCCTCTCTCTCTCTCTCCTCCAATCGACGACTCTCTCTCAATAAAAACTGATCTGCAGCAGCCCCTAAACTTCTCCGACAGCCTCCAACAGCCGCCTGCCACCACCATTTTCACCACCATCCCCACCACCATCATCTCCTCCTCCATACAAACCATCCAGACGTGTCTTCCGGCGAGGTAGCAGCAGCCACAACAACTGCACCGGCGTTGAACCAGCCAGCTTTCAGCCTTCGTTCCGGCCACCACAAGCCTCCTTTTCCGGCGCCACCACGACAACAAGGATCACCTCAGCCTCCTCTACGTAGTGATAGTCCCAGGTACGCTTAACGTCGAACTCGATCAAATCACCAGTTACTGTTCATTCTTCATCTTCTGCGCACATTTTTCGCTGGGGAGAGTGAATAATTCACTCCCCCGTTGTGCTGTCGAGCTGGGCCTAGTTCCCGGCCGAGCTGCCAAGGTTATGGGCCTCTCGGCCCATCAGTCTGAGAAGCCCAGTCAAACAAAGTGATGGGCCTCTCGGCCCATCAAGGCTGGACAGTCCAGCCCATATTTTATTTATTTATTTTATTTAAAAAAAAGATAGTAAAAAATATATAAAAAACAAAATTTTCAAAAAAATATAAAATGTGTTTTTTTTCTTCTTGCATACGGCCGGATTTCAAGGTTTTTCTATCATATTTTCTCGTAAAAAAAAAAACGTTGCAATTTTCCATACTTTGAAATAAAATTGGATATCATAACCAGTTTATGGTTATCCATTGAAATTCGGCCAAAATATCAAAAATAATTAATAATTATTTGGTTTTATTTATCAGGGTGTAAAATTACATTGTAAAGTACACCCGCAAAAACTTCCAATGATTTAGAGACTCTCTCACGAAGAGAGATCTGCGTTGAACTTTAGAAAAAGACCAATAAAAATAATGACTTAAAAAAAATCAAACAACAATGCAGCCTGCCTTAGGTAGGGTGCACTGGGGGTGATGCATCTTTCCCTTGCACAACAAGTCTCCTTACCCAAAACTCTCGCAGACCATTAGATTCCTAGTGACCGTAATACTAGGTGGCGACTCCCCAATAATTATTGTCGTAATTTTGCGACTATAAAACAAACCCCTGTTTTCACCGCGCGTCGTTGTCTCCCCAATCTCGGGAACGGCGGGGCGCGAAGCGCGAAAAATCGCCGTCGCGACACAAGTTATAAAGATCTTTTCATGGGTTAAAACAATCAGGATGCATGTGGTATAATCATCTTTGTGAGGATTTGTTGAAGAAAAGGTATAATAATGAACCTTTATGCCCATTTGTTTTTTCATAGAAGTTAGAATAAGATTTTGCTATCATTGTTATGTATGTTGATGATTTAAATATTATTGGAACCCAGGGAAAAATATCTAGGATAATAAATTATTTAAAGAAATAATTTGAGATGAAAGATTTGGGAAACGCAAGATTTTATCTCAAGTTAGAAATCAAACATTTAGAAATCAAAGAAGGTCATTAAAAGATTTTATATGGTAGAACACATCCATTGAATATCTCAATGGTTGTTCAATCATTTGACATGAAAGAAGACCCTTTTAGACGTTGTGAGGATGACAAAGAATTTCTTGGTCTTGAAGTACATACCTCAATGAAATTGGTTCACTAATGTATTTTGCTTATAAAACACGACTTGGTATACACATTCTTTGTGAATTTGCTAGTAAGATATAGTTCTTCTCCTACTTGGAGATATTGAAATGGAATTAAAACTAATTTTCGTTACCTTTGAGGGACAATGGATATGAGTTTATTTTTATTTAAGTAATGCCAACAATAAATTAATTGAATATGCAGAAGCATAATAATTATCAGGTCCACATAAAGGTCAATCTCAAATAGGTTATCTATTTATGTGTGACAATACTGTTATATCATAGAGATCTACAAAGCAAATATTAGTTTCTACTCCATCCAATCATGCTGAAATACTTGCAATCCATGATGCAAACAGAGAATGCGTGTGACTAAGATTCACAACTCAATATATTAGTGAAAAATATGGTTTATCCTCCAGTAGAGAACTCCAACCATTATGTATGAAGACAATGATGCATATATAGCTCAATTAAAAGATAGGTGCATCAAAGAAGATAAAACAAAACATGTCTCATCGAATTTTTTTGTCCACACATGAACTTGATAAGTGTGGTGACATTAATGTTCAACAATTTCACTCTAAAGATAGTCTAGCAAATTTATTCACTAAAGTATTACCAACTACAATATTTAAAAGATTGTGACACAATATTAGAATGTGACAGCTTAAGGACTGAAAAGAGATACATTCATAAGGAGATTAAAGGAGATATATACATGAGGGACAATTAATATGTATTGCACTCTTTTTTTCTTAAGAAAGGTTTTTTCCCATTGGGTTCCTTCATACATACCTCTCATATTACATTCATTCATTATTTTCTAGTTCATTTAAGTCTCTTTAGATTATTTTGAATCTACATCTTCTTATATCCTTTGAGTTTACAAGTATTTATGTACATGTGTCTATAAATAAGTGTATTGTTGAGAGAAGAACACACATATGTAATTACAAATTTATATGAAATAAGAGTGTTCTCTCTTCATTCCCTCAATTTCTATTATTCTTGAGTATATATAGTTTCATAAAAAAAAAGAATTAGAACAAAGGTCAATTAGTTATAAATATCGGTTGTAAATATGAAAGAAAAAATCTCATAAGTTATAAACATAGAAAGGAGTCATTTTCTTCCACCACAAAATCATCAATTATGTGTTCACACACACTCATAGATAGTTTTACTATCATAATTACAAAAAAAATATGAATAGTCATAGCAAATGCTGAACGAACATAATTGTAAATATTATTCTAATATTAATAAAATAAAATTACAACGTACCATACATAAATGATATCCAACCTAACTTAACTTTATTCATACTATTATTATTCATGTTTTTATTTTATTTTTATAGGCACTCATCCTAACTTTCACCCCCATAGTTTTCAAATAATTATATTTTAGCTATAAAAGCGGAGTGATTTAATGGAATTTTCGGTTTGCATTTTCCAATTTTGTTTTGAAATTTTTGAAAATAACAGCAAACATTTTTTTTTTGTTTTCAAACTTAATTTTAGAAATCAGTAAATAGAAAACGATACCCAACCTTCTTTTAGCTTAGATGAAAATGAAATAGGAGTGCACAATTTAACTTAGAAGGAAGATGGAAATTTAAACTTGGAATTTTCTTCATCACTACCTAGCTGGCCCTTTAGCATGCCTTCAAGCTCCTTGAAAAATCTTTCCATGGCAGGAGCTGGCAAGCAAAATGGTACCACGATCCCATCTTCTCCTTTCTTATTTGTAAACGGAACATAAAAGCTTGCAAGTTCAGGGACGGCTTTTGCAACCCCACCATATGCAGCATTTCCCCATCCGAAATCTATCTTTTCAATTCCCGCTCGTCTCAAGTCCGACACTATGTAGGTCCCTGGTACTGTAAAAAGAGGCCTTCCCCTGGTCACCATTAGAGATGCTGTGGATTGCATATATTCCTCAGTCATGCTCGCCTTAGCCTTCCTTACCAATTCCAAAGCATATCCAATTGGCTTTTTGAAAAGCTCCCCAGCAGTTGCCACTGCTACCAGAAGACCAAAACCATTGCCATAATACCCTCTTGGTAATAATGGAGGGTTAAATTTCTCACGAGCATTGACGAGGCAAACCATGCGCATTTCTGCAGTAGGATCTGGTTGGAGAGCAATGGTACGACATATCCAAAGACATGCTGTTAATATTTCGAATGTAGAACAATGGCTGAGGTGAGGCGGGGCCAGTTTTCGAAGAGCAGATATCTCCGAAGGGCCAAAGAAAAAGGAACGATGAGCCATTTCATCAGGTGGAATAATTGTAGCCTTGTTGTCAGCTACCTCCTCGTACTCACGGTGTGTGCAGGTAACCCGTGGTGGGTTTCTTGCATTCAAAACATACCTCTCCCACACGGCTGAGACGTAGGGGGTAGTGGCTCCGCGTGCCATCTCACCAACCGCCGTCAAGAATTGGACTAGGCCGGAGGCATCACTCATGGTATGGTTGAGGCGAAGGCCAATGAGAAAACCACCGCACTTGAGGCGTGTCACCTGCCAATTTGCCACAGAATACCAGTCACCATGAATTGGACTTTGCCTGGGTTATAACTCGTTAGAATATGTCCACTCAAACGAAATTACCTGGATAAGTAACAGCGGGCAGTTTGCGCATATATGGCGTCGTTTTTTCTTTTTTATTATTAGTATAGGTTTACGGCCAGTTTATGTATACCATATAAATCTACACTAATCATTATATTAGCAATCATTAGGTTATCTATTGGTGTGTTTTTTCTTCCTTGGTTGTTAATTGATTTTCTTAACAAATATATTAGTTTTGTGTTAGTGATTTTTTAAAAAATATTTTTTATTTAGAAATATATCATAAAACTTTAAAACATCCAAAAAAAATTTAATTTTAAACATAAAAAGAAGATAATTTTTAAAATATAAAAACAAATAAGCTACATAAAAAGTTTTATTTGAGTGTATAGCTCGTTAGTAAATGTCCACTCTAACGTAATTACCTGGATAAGTAATAAAGGACAGTTTAGCACCCCGGCCGAGCCAGGGACATCAAAGAGAAGCTCCTCGAAGCAAGGAAATGGAGGCTGAAGTGCATCACCGAACTGCTCAAGTGTGACATCAGCATCAGCTTCGATGAACAAGACACCCTCACCGGTACATTCCACCATAAGCTTCCGGTTATGCCCTTCCCTCAGTCTACCGGCAAATGGATAGTAAAACACTAGAGTTTCAGCGATGGCCTCTCGAATGACCTTGACGGGGTCTTTCCCTTGCATGGAGGGACTGTGGCGATAAAACTGCACGAGCGGAATCTGGAATCGAAGCCCTTCCTGGTCATCGATGTCAGATAAAGGTTTGAACTCATGAGGGGTGGGCTTCGCTGGTTTGATTAGTTCTGGTTCACGTCTGTGAACTTTGAAAACTAGAGAAGTGGGTGGTGGTGATGAAGCCATTGTAGAATACAATGATTTTTGTGCCCAAAGATGACCGGTTATATTGAAAGATCGACCTACTTTGTGATGCCAAGAACTAATTAAAATTAAGGATAACCTTGTTTGATTTTGTGGTTTAAAATGTTGCATGTTGAAATGTGCTAAATTCGTTGGTCTGTTCATTAACTTTTATTTATGGTGCAAAATTCATCGTACCATCTAATGTATTTTTCATATTTATGAAAAGTAGGTGGAGGTTACGAATGAGTGAACAAGAAAAGGTTGGATACAATTCATTGCTCAGATTTCCCCATCAATCTAACTCTAATTCCTTGAAAAGATGGTCAATCCTTAATTGATGACCTGACAGAAGCATATAACTATCCAAATAGAAGCATGCAAATCGTTTTAATAGCCAACAGTAATTCTTCTGGTTATCAAAATGTATTAAAAAAAGGATTGGTTTTTTACTATTGTCATAACCTATTTCTGAGTTATTTCTCAAAATATACTCAAAATAAAATAAAATAACAAAGTGAAATTAAAAGGGTTGGTGTTGACAAAAAAAAAACAAGGTGGAAATTTTAGATATTTTCGAGAATCCGATCGTACATCTTTTGTGCCCAAAAGTAAAGAAAATATAGATTCAAGACCAAAATAATTTATTATTGGATAAATCTGTGTAAAATTTAAGTCGAAAGACATAATTATTTTTATGGGCCAGTTTGATTTAATCGTTGGTCAATTTAAAGTGTAATTATGTTTAAGAATTAATTTAGGATCCAATTGAAGGATTTAATGAAGCACAAAGACTTAATTATACTTTAAATGAGTTAAATTATTTTGATTAAGAGTTTAATTGATAAATCATTTGATCCCTACCGAATTCTCCATGCTACCTATATTGTACGGGAAAAATATTGTTCAACTAAGAATAATAAATGCAATATTATGAGTGTAAATCTATTCAATTTTATCTCTCCGACAATGATCTCCATGCTACCTATATTGTACGGGAAAAATATTGTTCAACTAAGAATAATAAATGCAATATTATGAGTGTAAATCTATTCAATTTTTTCTCTCCGACAATGATGATAAGAATATATATATATATATATATATATATATAAATTAACTAAAATATAAATGACATCCTGGTTTTATTATGGCTTTTTTTATTGTACACATAGACATGGATTACTGTGCATTACAATAATAAAATTAACATTTTAACCTGTTATCGAAAAATTTAACCGCTAGAACCGAGGTAATTTTTGATATTTTCAAGGGACATGTATGATATTTTTGAATTCTTTTCACAATAAAACTACTGTTTTACAACTGGATCCTGAGAAAAGGATGCGGAATATTGGGGGGTGCTTTCAGTTTTTTCCAAATTCCTACACAATGAAAATACAGAAATACCCCTAGAAAACGACAAAAAATATGCCTTGGAGTCGAGGCTATTGCGGTACTTTCAATACTGTTTTTTTCGTGGCTATCGTTGGGTCCAGGGATGTGTAGGTTATTTACCAGTTTTTTTTTTCAGAAACACTACAGGCGGTGGAAACAAACCTTCCGTCGTGTCACTTGGTACGCCGAAATGTCCTCTTCTTCTTGGTGCGGCATGTGTCGGGTTCCAGTGGTTGGTGAATCACCGGTGGAGTGTTTTAAGTTTTTCCTCGCTTTTCTCTCTCCTACCATCAGAAAATACATGTCAGTCCTTACTGTTTGTGATTGTTTTAGTTTGGTCCCTATTCTTTTGATTTCGATTTTATTACTGATTCTTCAATGAAAATTTAATTTTTTACAATTGTGCCCTTCAATTGCAACTGATTATATATATTGGTTTCAATCAGTCCTTACTCTTTTGATTTTTTGTTTGCTTTTGGTTCCTTTAATTATTTTGGTATGTCAGTTTCAATTTGATTTAATTGTGTCCTGCAATTGAAATTTGACATATATGTTACTTTTCATTTCGGTACTTATTCTTTCAATTGTTTAACAAAATTACACTGTATTTTTTTAAATGTCTTTATTTGTTTTGGTCCCAAAGTTTTTATTTGTTTCAATTTTTTCCTTCAATTAGAATTAATTATATCTTTTGTTTTAATTTTTTTTAATTGTATCCTCCAATTGAAATTGGTCATATATGATACTTTTTATTTTGTTCCTTATTCTTTTAATTTTTTAACTAAATTACACAATAATTTTTTTTTAAATTCCTTTATTTGTTTCGGTCCCAAGGTTTTTAGTTGTTTCAATTTTGTCATTCGATTGTTATTAATTATATATTTTGTTTTCATTTGTTTTAATTGTGTCCTATAATTGAAATTAGTCATATATGCTACTTTTCATTTCGGTCCTAATTCTTTTAATTTTTAAACAAAATTATACTGATTTTTTAAAAAAAAACTTTATTTGTTTCGGTCCTAAGGTTTTTATTTGTTTCAATTTTATCCCTCGATTGGAATTAATTATATTTTTTATTTCGGTCCTTATTCTTTGAATTTTTTATTTGATATTAATTTATTTGGTTTTTTTGGTCATTCTTGGACAATGTTTATTTTTTATCTGTATTTATATATACATGCTTTTAGTTTTTGTTTTTAATTTTTGTTGTTTTATTTTTTATTAGGGTTTTATTTTTATTCGGTTCAATCCTGAAATTTTAATTTATATTAGTGATCATTTTAAAAGTAATATTGCTCCCTTTTTCCCTTTGTTCTTTTTTTTTTGTGTATTTTATGTTATTTTTATCTATTCTTCGGATAAGATGATTTATAATTTTAGTGATTATTTTTGTTTTGTTTTTTGTAAACATATTTTTCTTTTTTTTTATTCTTAGGGGTAATTCAATGATTTTAATTGTTTGAGCAGTAATGTTGATAATAATTTTAACTGTTATAGTAATAATAATGATGATAATGTAGATGGATTTTTCTGTTTTCTTCTTTTTGGAGATGGAAAATTCACTGTTTTTTTTGTTATTTGATTATTACAGGTGTTTTCATAATTTATATTTTTTTGTTGTGTTTAATTTAGATTGAATTATAAAATGAACTAATCTTAATACAGTAAATTTAATACTTCAGATATCCGAATCTTCTTGCTTTTCTAATGATGATGATAATTTTATGTTGGTTATTTTGTTGAACCTACTAAACAGATAAATTTATATCAATTTAAAATTCATATATTTTATAGGAAACTTGCATTTCACATGAATTTTACATAGATTTATTATTTTGTTCAAATTATATAATAAAAAAATTTTATACAATTAATATTTTTTTATATTGAAAAAAATATAATTCTGACCGTGATGGGACGCATGGGAGTGGGTAGTATATATATATAACCTTGACGAGACTAATTTATTCAAAATGTTAATTGTTAAATGTTTTCCGATGTTCCACGCTGTCGCTGAACCATGTCCTTATCTTCCTTTCAAGAAATAGAATAAAATAAAAAACAGTGTTTAGCAGGTAGTCATACAGTTTAATAATCAGAAGTGGAACAATGCTTGTCCTCCCCATAAAAACTATAATGATTGAAGAATAACTTTTGCCAGGTAAACTTCTAGAGAACAAGCCAATGCGAAATTTGGTTGGTGATTTTGGAAAATTATGTATCTGACGTGTGAATTTATATTGACATTTTCTTGGGAATTAGATTACGTGTACGTGTCTCTTTTGGACTATCCCACCAATAACCATATGCTTAACTTGTGCTGCCCTTTCTTTATTTAGTTTATCAACTAGTTCCGTACTGGTTTTCACCACACTACATAATTCAAACAGGAGGATTGGAAAGAGAAGAATGTACAAATATTATGTTTTTTTTACCATTAAATTTTTTATTTGAGAATTAGAAAGTTTATGCATATATTTTGTCGTTAGACACACGAGCCCTTGGATGGTTGATTTGCCTCCTAGGTATGTGTGCATGGAAAAGGGGTAGCAAGTGTAATTATAAAATTATAATTATAGTTTTCACGAGTTGCCATCTAGTATTAAGATCATTAAAAAATCTAATAGTCTATAAGAATTTGAGTAAGGTTTTACACTCACAAATATTAACAGTTTATAGCTAAATCCTAACATTTAAAATGTAAAATTAACAAAATAATTGGTTAGTAAAATTTTACATTTTGATCAAAACCTAATTGATAATTGTAAACTGGATACAATATCTATTTTTCTCTTTCAGCTTATTCTCTTCGGGTAAAATGTTTCTTGCTCATTCGACAATTCTATCATAACCACTCTCATGCAACTCATAATCTGACTTGATGATAAACATATGTGCCAAGACTAATAATTTACTATGATTTATGCAACCATCCTATAGTGGTTCATCACAGTCTTTTAGAAGATTAAAAAACCTAGGCACGTTTGTATTATGTTCTTCATCTACGATTGAGTATTCACTTGTAAAACTCTGATTCATTCTCATCTATGATTGGGTGTTCACCTGCAACACTTTGATTCATTCTCATCGTATCTATAACAATATTCGTATAAGAATTACTGCTAGCATCTATAACTTCATGCACGTTGCTGGAACTTATAAGTAAAATTGATTTAACTGGAATGAATAATTTGTATTGATTGTACTCACTATATATACAAAGGTACCGTAGAGCTTATCCTACAAATCAGGAGTTGATGACTAATGGTATACAAACACATCTTTCCTATTTACATCAGGGGATTGCTTTCCTATTTATAATGAAACGCTATCAATTCTATATCAATGCAATTTCTAACAGAACTAGAAGTTGAACCAACTATCCTTTCTACCATGATTTTGTGAGGAACAAATTCTTCTTTGTGTGCATACCAACACATGTATTTCACTTTATACATAAACATCTAATACTGTCTTCACTAATGTTTCTCGGATTAGATATTGTGTCTTAAATAAAACCCTTAATCGGATTGCAATAATCCATCCTACACAACCCTTGGGGTGATTCATTTTTTACCTATTAGGTTGTTTCTTGAGTCTTTTTTTTCTTTTGCGATTAGGTTCTTGATTCATTTTTTACCCTACTTATTATATCTTGAATTTTGGCATGTTGTTTTATTTAGTTTAGTGTTATGTCTACTTTTAAATATATATATATATATATAAGGAAGATTAAAATAATAAAATTCAGTTAAAAACTCTTTAAAAAATAAGTCAACATCAAAAAAGAGTGATGATTTATGATCAAATCCTTTTGAGGAGAGAAGGGGTGATGCGATCCAAACTACACCAAATGACATATATATATATGTGCCAGTTAAGCTTATTACAAGGTCGCGAGATAAGAAGGTTAAAATGGAATTCAACGAATTAATTCAAGATATCTACATCTAATTTCCTACAAGACTTGTATGCTTAACTTATTTTCCTACTTACACATGAATTGGGCTTACATTTCTAATACATAGTTTTACTTTAACAAGAATAAGTTTTTATCCAATCGGTGGATCAAGCTTAACATTGATAAGAAATTTACAGAGGCTAGGTTTTATATTGGATAAACATTTCAGGTCAATCAAATATAAAAAAGGTCTTGTGAGAAGGTCTAGAAGCTACTATACAAGAATAGTATTAATTTTTTAGTCCATTTAAGATTTTTTTTCTATTTTATTTTGATATTTTTTTGTTACTTTTACAACCTCTAGTAAGATATTTTATCTATTATAAATACAATTATTTAGGTTTTTTCAAAAAAAATTATAAGAGATGGATCGATTATTGAGAACTAAAACTTGTGTGTTAGAATTTGCTCTCTTACTATTGGTTCATAATAGAACCAACCTGAATTTTCAAAGAATTAAACAAGTTTCATGGGAACTTTTATACTTATCTTTTGCATCTTGATTATAGGCATTAGGTCGGGGTTGATTACTTATAGTCTTGGTGCTTAAATACAGGTTATCGTTGTTATAAGCTCAAACTCAAACCTAATCTTAGTTTTCATAGGAAGTGTTTTTCTTGGTTTTAGGTTGTTGGATCTTTACATCAACTAGCTTCTCATTAGTTGATACCATATCAAGACCCTAAAATTAGATTATATTCTTTAATCTTTTAGTTTATGTGTTTTTTCATCGTTATCGTCATCAAAAACTTAGATGCAATAATAGTGGAGGATAATATTGATGGGTGTAGCTCTATGGGTCAGGTCCTAGGTTTATTCTCTAAAATTCACCAGTTTAAGTCTCATAAATTTTAGGATCACTAGAGTCTTACATAATTGTTAATTTGAAGACCCGTAAAAATAGTCAAGATGCAAACAAGTTGTTCGGACATCCATGAATCTTGAGCCTTTGGTATTTTCCCAAAAATTACCACAACAATCTTGATGAATGCTTCACAAGATGGGGTATCGCTATTAATACCCTAGAATCTATAAATTATATGTGACCCTGTATATGTTTTTTTTATAAATCCAAGCCTTATTACTATAGGAATATCTTTGTGCTTCCTCTTTAAAGGGAGACATTAGGTGATAATAAGGATACCGATAAAGGTTTCCATGAGTAGGAAGCCTTTGAGACCATGTAGTGTCCATCAATGATATGTATCCTTTAGTTTCCATTGACAGCCCGATAAACAAAATGGATTGTCCAATGGCAGATGATGATATCCATCTTCAAGCCTTGAAAATATCTCTTAGTGCTAGTTGACAATGATCCAGAAAAAAAAAAAAACAAAGTATAAAGTAGTACATTATTAATCTCGAAAGCACCATTGCACAAAGAATCAACATAGAATGTTGTTTCTCCAGCAATCTATATCACAAACTCAATCCAAATGATGCCATAAGAATGTTATAACGGAGATACCTATATGACAGAAGAAATGGAGGCCTTGCAAAGAACTCCACATGGAAACTTGGTAGCCGGAGGAGCGAGAGGCATAAAGTTGTAGCCAAATCAAGCACAGAGGTAGAATTTCAAGGTATGGTCCATGAGGTTATGAGTTGTTTTGGATAAAACATGTGTTAGATGTCCATGAAGAAATATCGTGATGATAAGGTGCCAGCAATACTGCACATATATAGTTCGACACAGTTCAAGCATCTAGAAGTTGATTTTCATTTTATTACGGATCATTTTGACAATGCTACTATACAACTTTATGTTTGAATCAAAGGATCGGTTGGAGAATGTTCTCACGAAAGCTGTAGCAGAAAACGTGATTAACAGTTCGGATAATAAGTTAGAAATGATTGATATGAATGCAGCAACATGAGAAAGAGTGTTGTCATGAGTTTCACTACACATTATTATTTAGTGAAGTGCATGATTTGTTTCACTATATATATATTTAGTACTTGTAAATGTAATATTTGTGAAACCTCAACGCTATTAACTCAGCAACTGGCGTGAGTGTTGATTTCTTGATTTTGTGCTTGTTGTTTGATTCTGCAGGTTTGTGTTGATTTGGGAGAGAAAGAGAAGAACTTTGTACTGAGAACAGAAGACTGAAAAACAGAGGAAAAAATGCAGAAGAAGGTAAGTGTTCTTGTATATATGTTTTCACACACTATATGTTTGACAAAAGTCCCCTTATATACTCTCTTGGGGAGAACATACGTTTTGTGTGTTCTTTGACAGCCTGTTTCAGTCAAGCTTGTTGAACAGAATTCAGTTTGAATTTTCTCTTCTTAGTTTGTTACAATTAACAGAAATGTAACTAACTAACTATTACATATCATCAGTCATCAGCTTCTTCCTTTTCTCCTTCTTCATTGTCAACTCTTCCATTTAATCTTCTGCACTTGCTTCTTGTTAATCTAGCTCAGCAACTTAACTTCCAACAGTGAGACCTAGATTTCTTCAAACAAAAAACCCTCTCCAATGATGTTGTTTTCGAGATGATGTGAAAATTTAGAACTAGTTCTGGGCATTTTAAGGAAATATATTTTTCTATGCCATGGATCCAACCGAACAAACGGCATATATAGCAAGCAACTCTAAAAGGTTATTGTTTTGTTTATTTACTTTTTCTATTTGGGACCAGTTTATGAAGGCACCCAGCAGGAAAGTATATTTAGTATGTGGGCTACAAGTTTAAGACAGCCTGTTCCAAATTTTATTTGCAAGAAGGGCTTTCCAGGGATATTACGAACCTCATTTCAACATACCAGAACTGTGAATATTGTGCAGCTACTTCCATTGCTACAAATTATAATTATTGATTCAAATATTTTGTTTAGTAATTTCCAATGGAAATAGTGACGAGTAATTTCCGGTTCATGATTTCCTCCTCCATCTCCGTCTCTATTTTGTTAGGATTTTTTATTGTAATTAAGATATTTGTATTAAAAGTTAAATTAATATTATAATTTGTTTTGTTCAAATTTGTATTATTAAGGTTATAATATATGAACATGAAAAAATATATTAACAAACTCACCGATGGATATAACAGGTTACATAGGTGATTTTATGGGAAATTTCGAAACTAGTTGTGTCGGAGAATTTGAAAATATTTTTGAGTTTATAGACTCGCCAATGAAAACAATATACCTATAATAATATTGAGCCCATGGTTGATGGCATCACCAACACAATATTCCGTCAAACACTTATTATACCTAGAAATTTACCCAATGGATGTAAAAACATGTCATTTTTATTGGCATGAAAAATCTGTTGCGATTCCATCAGTATAATAAGTTACTGAAGAGGTCATTGATGGATATAAAATTCCCCATAAGAAATTAACCGACAATATTATTATGACATTAATTCCATCAATATTAAAATTGCCTATAAACATCAAGTATAAACACCACCCTAATATTCTGTTGCCATTTAGTAATTTTTGGTGTTATTGTCGCGACAACATTTTTTGCGGACTCCCTGGAGTTAGGATGCATGCAAAAAAAAATTCATAATCATAAAATTATGATTATAACTTTCAGGAGTCACCAACTAATATTAACGTTACTAGAGAACCTAATGGTCTGCAAGAGTCTAGGTAAGAAGATTTGTTGTGCAAGGAGAAGACACATTACCCCTAGTGCACCCTATCTAAGATAAACTTCACTGTTGTTTGATTGTTTATATAGGTCAAATCGTTGGTCAATTCTAAAGTTCAGAATAGATCTCTCTTATGAGAGAGTCTCTACCTTATTAGAGAAAAAACCTTAAAATCGAACACATAACCATAATTAAACATGAATCAATCTTTTTTTTTATCAAAACCCTAGAACAAGCCAGGAAAACTTATAGAGAACAAGCCAATGCGAAAAATTGGTTGGTGATTTTGGAAAATTATGTATCTGAGGTGTGAATTTATATTGACATTTTCTCAGGAATCAAATTACGTGTCTCTTTTGGACTATCCCACCGTGACGTCTTCCGGCACCGTGTGCAGCCACACGCCACACCATGAGGAAGAGGATATGGCGGCGCATCAACTGAGACTCCGGATGGACATTTTTCACCACTGGCACACACGTCAAACGCGCTGCCCGAATGGAACGTCACGGAGAAAACCGTCGGCGCTTGTGTCAGAAGCACCTACAGTGTCTGCAGGAATATAATAATAGAAAATGATAAATTACCGAAACACCCCTACAACCAACTCTTATATTTTGTCTTATTAGGAGCATATCCGTATTTGTACATTTTCAAAACATGTGAAAAGTCTGAAAAACCCCCGCAGGCAAACCTTTGTTTTTGTCTTATTTGAGGGTAAAATGGTTATTTTACTGTGATACCCCGGCATAAATTTTTGTTTTTGTCTTATTCATGGGTATAATGGTTCTTTTACTGTGCACAGAAATGAAAAAATCAAAAATACCCTTGAGCCCAAGGATAAAGTTATTGTGCTCGGAGGGGTAAAATAGTAATTGCACTATTATAATTCACAGTAATCTGTGTCTGGTGCTACAGTGAATGTCTGATCTCTTTTAGTATATAGTATAATTTAAAATAAATTAACTTTTTAAACTGTACCATATAAATACAATGTCCGATGAATATAATTTTAAATTTTTAAATATATCTAAATACTCAATATTAAATATAACTTTAACTTAAAGTAATCTAACTAAAGAAAATGTCAAGATTTTATGGAAGTAAAATTTTCTATCATAAAATAACCATAAATCAAACATCTTTTTTATTATTAACATAAAAATAAAGATTTTAATCTTGTAGTGGTATGTAGAGAAAGTCATCAACTGAATATTGTAATAAATAATTATTTTCACTAAGTTTATTCTTGTCATCGAAAACATGTCTCTTTATCCTTAAAAATCAAAGTGCACAAAAGTGTCTTAATAGTCTTTCAACTTATATCATATCCATAAAAAGAGATCAGGTTCTTCACAAATTTACTTATTTAATAGGTCAATGTTATCAAGGTTAATGAGATCTAAAACATCCCCTGTTTTACTTAAATTCCTACAAAGTATTAACATGAAAGAAAATGACATGAATATAAACCTTATATATTAGTGATAGATTTGATTTTAAGAAAATAATATCAATGTTAATGAAATGAATAATAATAATAATAATAATAATAATAATATATTAAATAATAACATAATAATAACTAGATAATAAATAATTTTGTAATATTTGACAAAACTCAATTGCAAAACTTTTGAAGTTTCATGAGTATTATTATCAAGTTTCTCCCAACATTTAACTAGTGAAGATAAACGTTCATTAAATTAGATATTATAAATAAAAAATAACATTATATTTTAAAAATACAAAGTTATTATAAAATGAATAGCTAGGGCCATGCCAAAATCACTAATTGCTCTCTTATACTCCTCAAGTTGGCCATTGATTACATTTTGAATGTCACAATGAGGGATCAATCTAGTAATCTTGCAAAACAAGCCTTGAGTAATCTTTTTTTTTGTTTTGAAAAAAACAAACGCTTTAAATAGATTTATGAATTTAGAAAACAACTTGTTGCATGTAATGGATTATAAAGTTGCTTATCTCATCTAGCATTAACTACTCTCATACATGATCAATATTGAGATTCTCTATTTTTCAACCTTGTCTTAATGACTTCTATTGCTTTATACATTGTCTAATACAAATAACTCATTGCTAATTTTTCTTCACTATTTGTTAACCGAAGAACTCACATGAAGGGCTAGCTAATTTTAACTATATGCTTACATCGAGGACAAATGTTTTTATTTTGTAAGATTATAGAAGTTATTTTCTTTATAGCTTTACTTTTACCGTGACTTATCTCTACCCAATTTGCGGAAGTAAACATTTATCAAAGCTCTTTATTAAACTTAAGTGAACATTAGATGTTAAAAAAAAAATGTTGTAATGCCAAAAAACCATAGATAATTTCCATTAGTAAGATCATAAAACTAAATAAATTGATTAATCTAGACAACAAAACTATCTGCAACAAAACTAGACATAATTTATCATAAAACCCAAAAAAAGGTTTAGGAACCTAAAAATAAAAAAAATAAGGAGATCTTGATAAATTATGTATCTAAGAATAAACAATGGAATCAAAATAAGATAGTTTTCAATAATATTTTTTATATAATATATCACTTGAAATCATTAATGAAAATGAGGATCTTGATCCCAAATCCATTGAATAATGTAGACGCATAAATGATTGGTCAAAAACGAAAGAAAAAATCTAAATTGAATTAAATTTACTTCAATACATGAAGTTTTGGACCTGTAGTCTAAACACCTCAAGGTGTAAAGTCAATTGCATACAATTGGGTACTTGTTTGAAAACAGAAAGAGAAAAATAAAATTATAAGATATAAGACTCGACTAGTAGCATAAGAGGTTTTCACAAAGACTGACATTGATTAGGATGAAAAATACTCTCGTGTAGTAGATGCAATTATATTTTGTTATCTTAATATCCTGACAGTATATGAAAAAATAGATATGTGATTGATGGATGTTGTTAGAACCTATTTATTTGGATAAATTCATAATAATATTTTTATGACAATCCTTGAAGGGTTAAAAATGCTTGCAGCATATAATTCAAATCCTTTAGAGGTTTACTCAATCAAGTTATAAAAATCTTTTCATGGGTTAAAACAATCAGGATGCATGTGGTATAATCATCTTTGTGAGGATTTGTTGAAGAAAAGGTATAATAATGAACCTTTATGCCCATTTGTTTTTTCATAGAAGTTAGAATAAGATTTTGCTATCATTGTTATGTATGTTGATGATTTAAATATTATTGGAACCCAGGGAGAAATATCTAGGATAATAAATTATTTAAAGAAATAATTTGAGATGAAAGATTTGGGAAACGCAAAATTTTATCTCATGTTAGAAATCAAACATTTAGCAAATAGAATTTTTATTCATCAATCAACTTACACAAAGAAGGTCTTTAAAAGATTTTATATGGTAGAACACATCCATTGAATATCTCAATGGTTGTTCAATCATTTGATATGAAAGAAGACCCTTGGTCTTGAAGTACGGACCTCAATGAAATTGGTTCACTAATGTATCTTGCTTATAAAACACGACTTGGTATACACATTCTTTGTGAATTTGCTAGTAAGATATAGTTCTTCTCCTACTTGGAGATATTGAAATGGATTTAAAAATAATTTTCGTTACCTTTGAGGGACAATGGATATGAGTTTATTTTTATTTAAGTAATGCAAATAATAAATTAATTGAATATGCAGAAGCATAATAATTATCAGGGCCACATAAAGGTCAATCTCAAATAGGTTATCTATTTATGTGTGACAATACTCTTATATCATATAGATCTACAAAGCAAATATTAGTTTCTACTCCATCCAATCATGCTGAAATACTTGCAATCCATGATGCAAACAGAGAATGCGTGTGACTAAGATTCACAACTCAATATATTAGTGAAAAATATGGTTTATCCTCCAGTAGAGAACTCCAACCATTATGTATGAAGACAATGATGCATATATAGCTCAATTAAAAGATAGGTGCATCAAAGAAGATAAAACAAAACATGTCTCATCGAATTTTTTTGTCCACACATGAACTTGATAAGTGTGGTGACATTAATGTTCAACAATTTCACTCGAAAGATAGTCTAGCAAATTTATTCACTAAAGTATTACCAACTACAATATTTAAAAGATTGTGACACAATATTAGAATGTGACAGCTTAAGGACTGAAAAGAGATACATTCATAAGGAGATTAAAGGAGATATATACATGAGGGACAATTAATATGTATTGCACTCTTTTTTTCTTAAGAAAGGTTTTTTCCCATTGGGTTTTTTCCAGGAGGATTTTAATGAGATATTTTCCAATGCATAGGCTATACAATAGACATCCAAGAGGAAATGTTATAAAACTATATGTTGTATGTGTGCATGTCTAGGTTCCTTCATACATACCTCTCATATTACATTCATTCATTATTTTCTAGTTCATTTAAGTCTCTTTAGATTTATTTGAATCTACATCTTCTTATATCCTTTGAGTTTACAAGCATTTATGTACATATGTCTATAAATAAGTGTATTGTTGAGAGAAGAAAGAACACATATATGTAATTACAAATTTATATGAAATAAGAGTGTTCTCTCTTCATTCCCTCAATTTCTATTATTCTTGAGTATATATAGTTTCATAAAAAAAAAAAGAATTAGAACAAAGGTCAATTAGTTATAAATATCAGTTGTAAATATGAAAGAAAAAATCTCATAAGTTATAAACATAGAAAGGAGTCATTTTCTTCCACCACAAAATCATCAATTATGTGTTCACACACCCTCATAGATAGTTTTACTATCATAATTACAAAAAATATTAATAGTCATAGCAATTGCTGAACGAACATAATTGTAAATATTATTCTAATATTAATAAAATAAAATTACAACGTACCATACATAAAGGATATCCAACCTAACTTTATTCATACTATTATTATTCATGCTTTTATTTTTTTATTTTTATAAGCACTCATCCTAACTTTCACCCCATCGTTTTCAAATAATTACATTTTAGCTATAAAAGCCGAGTGATTTAATGGACTTTTCGGTTTGTATTTTCCAATTTTGTTTTGAAATTTTTGAAAATAACAACAAACATTTTTTTTGTGTGTGTTTTCAAACTTAATTTTAGAAATCAGTAAATAGAAAACGATACCCAACCTTCTTGTAGCTTAGATGAAAATGAAATAGGAGTGCACAATTTAACTTAGAAGGAAGATGGAAATTTAAACTTGGAATTTTCTTCATCACTACCTAGCTGGCTCTTCAGCATGCCTTCAAGCTCCTTGAAAAATCTTTCCATGGCAGGAGCTGGCAAGCAAAATGGTACCACGATCCCATCTTCTCCTTTCTTATTTTTAAACGGAACATAAAAGCTTGCAAGTTCAGGGACGGCTTTTGCAACCCCACCATATGCAGCATTTCCCCATCCAAAATCTATCTTTTCAATTCCCGCTCGTCTCAAGTCCGACACTATGTACGTCCCTGGTACTGTAAAAAGAGGCCTTCCCCTGGTCACCATTAGAGATGCTGTGGATTGCATATATTCCTCAGTCATGCTCGCCTTAGCCTTCCTTACCAATTCCAAAGCATATCCAATTGGCTTTTTGAAAAGCTCCCCTGCAGTTGCCACTGCTACCAGAAGACCAAAACCATTGCCATAATACCCTCTTGGTAATAATGGAGGGTTAAATTTCTCACGAGCATTGACGAGGCAAACCATGCGCATTTCTGCAGTAGGATCTGGTTGGAGAGCAATGGTACGACATATCCAAAGACATGCTGTTAATATTTCGAAGGTAGAACAATGGCTGAGGTGAGGCGGGGCCAGTTTTCGAAGAGAAGATATCTCCGAAGGGCCAAAGAAAAAGGAACGATGAGCCATTTCATCAGGTGGAATAATTGTAGCCTTGTTGTCAGCTACCTCCTCGTACTCACGGTGTGTGCAGGTAACCCGTGGTGGGTTTCTTGCATTCAAAACATACCTCTCCCACACGGCTGAGACGTAGGGGGCAGTGGCTCCGCGTGCCATCTCACCAACCGCCGTCAGGAATTGGACTAGGCCGGAGGCATCACTCATGGTATGGTTGAGGCGAAGGCCAATGAGAAAACCACCGCACTTGAGGCGTGTCACCTGCCAATTTGCCACAGAATACCAGTCACCATGAATTGGACTTTGCCTGGGTTATAACTCGTTAGAATATGTCCACTCAAACGAAATTACCTGGATACGTAACAGCGGGCAGTTTGCGCATATATGGCGTCGTTTTTTCTTTTTTATTATTAATATAGGTGTACGGCAGTTTATGTATACCATATAAATCTACACTAATCATAATATTTAGGTTATCTATTGGTGTGTTTTTTCTTCCTCGGTTGTTAAATGGTTTTCTTAACAAATATATTAGTTTTGTGATAGTGATTTTTAAAAAAAATATTTTTTATTTAGAAATATATCATAAAACTTTAAAACATCCAAAAAAAAATACTTTTAAACATAAAAAGAAGATAATTTTTAAAATATAAAAACAAATAAGCTACGTAAAAAGTTTTATTTGAGTGTATAGCTCGTTAGTAGATGTCCACTCTAACGTAATTACCTGGATAAGTAATAAAGGACAGTTTAGCACCCCGGCCGAGCCAGGGACATCAAAGAGGAGCTCCTCGAAGCAAGGAAATGGAGGCTGAAGTGCATCACCGAACTGCTCAAGTGTGACATCAGCATCAGCTTCGATGAACAAGACACCCTCACCGGTACATTCCACCATAAGCTTCCGGTTATGCCCTTCCCTCAGTCTACCGGCAAATGGATAGTAAAACACTAGAGTTTCAGCGATTGCCTCTCGAATGACCTTGACGGGGTCTTTCCCTTGCATGGAGGGACTGTGGCGATAAAACTGCACGAGCGGAATCTGGAATCGAAGCCCTTCCTGGTCATCGATGTCAGATAAAGGTTTGAACTCATGAGGGGTGGGCTTCGCTGGTTTGATTAGTTCTGGTTCACGTCTGTGAACTTTGAAAACTAGAGAAGTGGGTGGTGGTGATGAAGCCATTGTAGAATACAATGATTTTTGTGCCCAAAGATGACCGGTTATATTGAAAGATCGACCTACTTTTGATGCCATGAACAAATTAAAATTAAGGATAACCTTGTTTGATTTTGTGGTTTAAAATGTTGCATGTTGAAATGTGCTAAATTCGTTGGTCTGTTCATTAACTTTTATTTATGGTGCAAAATTCATCGTACCATTTAATGTATTTTTCATATTTATGAAAAGTAGGTGGAGGTTACGAATGAGTGAACAAGAAAAGGTTGGATACAATTCATTGCTCAGATTTTCCCATCAATCTAACTCTAATTCCTTGAAAAGATGGTCAATCCTTAATTGATGACCTGACAGAAGCATATAACTATCCAAATAGAAGCATGCAAATCGTTTTAATAGCCAACAGTAATTCTTCTGGTTATCAAAATGTATTAAAAAAAGGATTGGTTTTTTACTAAATCGTGTGAGAAGAAAAATCGTAAAATCGTTTGTAAAATATTTATGAATACAAAATAACATAATTATGGACATAAAATTTAATTAGTTTAGATTCATACATGATGTAAAATAACTTCAAAACACATTACAAAATAATTATGTCCCTAAAAGTTCATAAGTTAAAAACTAACAAATTTAAAATAAATCTTCAGCTAGAGCTAGCGTACAAGTAATTGTATATTTTTTTATGATTTTTGTATTTGAAATTAATTAATGTTATTTATTATCTTAAATTAATAGAATTTTTTTAAAATTATTTTTTATGCTAATTATTATTATTATTATTATTATTATTATTATAAGTTCATAACCCCTCCCCCATATATATTATTATTATTATTAATTTATTAAAAAAAAACCCGTAGAAAGTATAAACCTCCTCCTTCTTCTTTTTTTATTATTATTAACTAACCCTAAATTAAATCCCTCATTCTCTTCTCTCACTCACGCCGCCGCCCTCGGGTGGCATGACTTTAGTCTTTCTTTAGTCCATCCTCCTTAAAATACGAAAACAAACATTTAGTCAAAACTCGGGTGGCATGACTTTAGTCTTTCTTTGTCCCTGTCACCATTTTCAAAAAACTATATATATATATTTTATATATATTTTACTTATGCAATTAATTATATAATTAATAGGAGTAAGTTACATAATTAAATAATTGCTTTTGAAAAACTCTCCAACAATAAAATTGTTTTTTAAAATTATATTTAAATTAAAAAATGAATTAAAAAATGAATTTAAATATAATTAAAAGACACACAATATTTGAGATTTGAAATTTAAGTTACTTATTGTATGTTTTTCAAGTAATTGTATGTTTTTTTATGGTAGTTGTAATTGAAGTTAATTAATGTTATTTATTGTCTTAAATTAATAGGATTTTTTTAAAATTATTTTTTTATGCTAACTATTTTTTATGCTAATTAATAATAATAATAATTATTATTATTATTATTATTAATTATTATTATTATTATTATTATTATAACCCCCCTAATAAACCTACTTTTTTTAATTATTATTATTATTATTAACACAACCCCTGCCCCCCAAAAAAAAACGCGAAACAGGAGCGGAAGTAGTGCTATTCCCCCCCCCCCCTAGAAACCTATTATTATTATTATTATTATTATTATTATTATTATTATTATATTACAAAAGCCCACAACCCTAATTCCCTTAACATATTTTTTCCTTGTGCCGCCGCTCATCTCCCTCTCTGTGCTCATCTGCTCATCTCCCTCCCTCGTACTCATGTGCACATCTGCTCATCTCCCTCCTGCTCATCTACTTTCCTTTCTTGTGCTCATCTCCATCCCTTTCTTGTGCTGCCGAACTGAGAACTGGCGATTTGTGGGACTCTGTGCTGAGAAGAGAAGAGAAGATTTTGGGGGTCAGGGCTGATGATTTGGGGGATTTGGAAGAGCAGAGAAGATTTTGATTTTGAGTTGTAATTGACTGAATGAAAAATTGAAAATGAAAGCTGATGGCCGAATGTCTTGAACTCGTGAAATCGGACCGATCCGGTCCGATTTTACGAGTCAGACCGATTTTAAACGGGTTTGACCGAATTCGAGTTTTCTTCCGGTCCAACCAGGTTTGCTGAGCCAACTCGTAAACTCGTACGAGTTTGCGAGTTGACTCGCGAGTTTGACTACCTTGCGAATGAGGGAACAAGGAAAGGTTAATTGATGACCTGACAGAAGCATATTACCTAAAGAGCTAAAACAGCTTGGACTGGTACTGTTCATGGAGACTGAAAAGCACTATTCACTGGTCGTTTGTCTCCCTGCTTCGCGCGAGTATGTGCTCTGTTTTTTTTTTTTTTTGCACTCGGCTTCTTTTTCTAATTTGTATGGTGAAAATAACAAAGTAATGGCTGTGACTGGGCGGTTGCCTGGACGCTAGTGAACTCGGCACGCCAAAGTTCGAACCTGAAACAGCACAATTGATTTGTTTTTTTTTTTTTGGCTTTTTACTTTTTGCTTCCGGGTTACATTTTTCATTTCTATTTCTTTTTTTCTTTTTTTGCTTTTAACTTCCGGTTTACTTTTTTTTATTATTCGTTTTTTGTTTTTTTTTCTAATTATTTTTTTCATATTTTCCCATAAAATATTTTTTTCCTGGCTATATTTTTTTCCTTTTTCGACTTATATATATTTATTTTTTATTTATTACAATTATATAAGTTTTGATTTGTTTCAATTTCGTTTTTAATTTAAAGTAATTAGATAATATAAATTCAGTTCAATCCCTGTGCTTTTGATTTTGTGTTTTGGCCTAAAATCCTTAATATTTTTTATATCAAAGTTTTGATTCAAGTCAATTTTATCCTTCCAGGTTAATTTATCATAAATCTTTAATAAGTTCGGTGTTGAAGTTTGATGTCTTTCAATTTTATCCTTCCATGCAAATAAATTACGTATTTGAGTTCCATTTCAATCCCAATTCTTTTAATTTATGGTTTTAGTTCGGATTATGGAATTTCAATATAAGGATTTATTTCAATTTTGTCCTTTAAATTAAATTTATTACATATGTTTTTTTATTTTATCTATTATACTTATAATGTGGTATTTTATTTTGGTTCATTTATTTCTTATACATATTTCTTGCATAGTTCCTATTTCTGTTCATATTTATATATAAATGCTCTTCGTTTTTCTTTTCAATTTTACTTTATTTCTAATATCATTAAATTTTTCTATTTAATTTCTAAATTTTCACATTTACTGTTTGTTCACTATAGTCTACGTATATATTTTTATATTTGTTTAATATTAACGTCCTTATATATATATATATAAATTTTCACATTTACTGTTTGTTCACTATAGGCTAGGTATATATTTTTATATTTGTTTAATATTAACATCCTTATATATATTCTTTGCAAATAAAATCATAGTTGATGATAATTTTTTTCAAATACTTCTAATATAATAATATGACAAATAAATCTTATAAATGAAAAAAATGAATTTTTTTAGCAATAGTCATGGTTTATCGATATTATAACCAATAATGATTAAAATATTAATTATGTATATAATATTTATGATGACATGTTCAAATAATTTCTTAACATCAAATAATATTTATTTTAAATTTTTTTATGTGGTTTTGAAATTTTATTTATTTATACTGATCATTTGTTATTTTTTTTCTTTTAGGTATGTCAAATTATTTTTATTTCTGTATATTTATGTAATATAAACGTTTTACTATATATATATATTACCTAAAGAGCTAAAATAGCTCGGTTTTCTACTGTAGTCCGTGACTCATAGTCACTGTTCACTGGCAATTTGTTTCGGTGCATTGTGGCGCACGTCTGCCTTTTTTTTTGCATTTTCAACAGTGTATTAACGAAAAAAGCCCCCTGAAAACGACAAAAACCGCCGCCGTTTTTAGGGGCTGGACGGTCATTGACCATTTCCGGCTCGGTCCGGTTCGTCCGACCGGGTTTTTTATTTTTTAATATTTCATTGAACAGTGGATTAACGGTTTTGTCCCTCGAAAAGGACAAAAAACAGGCCTGGGGGAGGGGCTTCATGGTAATTAGCCAATATTTTTTTATTTTTTCCGCTGACATCTGCTGGCGCGTCCCCGGACACGCTGTTCGTTTCAGCGCTAACGCGATCTTCGGATAGCGCGTGCGGCTACCTATGGCGTCGGAAAATGCCCAACCGGCGTCTAGAATGATTTTCAGGCATGTTATCTTCCACCTGGGGTGGCGCGTGTAGCACTAAGGTGTCCGGAGACGTGTCAAAAGGTCGTTTGAATCCCTCCCCCAATTTCTCTCTCTTGCCTACGCTAGATGACATCAGCTAACCTGTTTTTATCAAAGTTCAGTTCAGTCCCTGAACGTCGAAATTTTGTTTTCTTGCCCTTAATGCTATTATATAGGTTTTGATTTGATTCAATTTCGTCCTTCAATTGAAATAGATTATATATTGGACTTTCAATTCGGTCCTCATTCTTTTAATATTTCGGATTGGGCTGGAATTTTTAATATTTTTGGTATCAAAGTTTTGATGGATTTCAATTTCATCCTTCCATCCAAATTTATTATAAATCCTTAATATTTTCGGTCCCAAAGTTTGATTTCTTTCAATTTTATCCTTCTATGCAAGTTAATTATGGATTTTAGTTTCATTTTGGTCCCATTTTTTTAATTTCAGGTTATGTTTTCAATTATTTAATTTGAATGTTTGGATTTGCTTCAATTTTGTTCTTAAAATTACATGTATTATTTAAAGTATATCAAATTCATTATATATTTGTATATTTATGTCAAATTAAAGTATGTGAAACTAATTATATATATTTAATATTTATTGAATATTATCGCCTAAGAATGTATATAGAGAGAGAAAAATTATCTAGGATTTTTTTAAGAAATAAATTTAATATCAGTATTCTTAAATATATTTAATATAATAATACAAGGAATAAATCTTATAAAAAATAAAAAAAATTGTCTTCGAATTTGAATTTTGTGCTCTGTTTTTTAAAGTTTATTTCTTAAAAAATATTTATAATATTTTGGTTTTTAATATTTCATATACAACTAAAACAAATGACAAATTTACCTAGATTATCTACAATTAAAAAATATTCGAGTCACTTCCCGTTTCGATTACACTTTTTTTTTAGACGACAGATAAGTAATTATAGCACGCAAAAAATTTAGGTTTATTTCTAAAAACAAATTAAAATATTTTTATTTATAATGTGTCAGGTCTAATATTACAAGAGAAAAAAGGCAACTCATAAAAAAAATTGACAAATTTACCTGGATTATCTACAATTAAAAAATCTACGACCCACTTCCCATTTCCATTACACTATAAAGTATGTGAGACTAATTATATATTTTAATATTTATTGAATATTATCGCCTAAAAATATATATATATAGAGAGAGAGAGAGAGAGAAAATGACCTACGATTTCTTGCAAAAAAAAATTAATATCGGTATTCTTGAATATATTTAATATAATAATACGATTAATAAATCTTATAAATATAACTTTGGCTTTGAATTTAAATTTCTATTTTATACTCTTTTTTTTGTTCTTTTAATAAACGGTAACCTTTTTTCACATTTTTTTTATTTTTTAATAACCGTCGTGTCCAAGTCTTTTTTTTTAACCGGGTTTCTTTTTTTGTGTTTTTTTTTTAACCAGAGTATCTGTGACAACAAGTTTCTGACAAATCATTTCACCTTCTTAGCAAATTTTCTAACAAATTTTATCAAAAGTTTTTTAGCAATAACAATATTCAATCACTTTTTGGTTGAAAAAAACTATTTTTAACAGATTTCATCAATTACAATTTTACTAATTAAATATTAAAATAATAAAATACAACATTTATAAAATCAATCAATTTTATACATAGATAAAAAAACCCAGCGGAGCGGGCGAATTGGCTCGTTACTACTAAAGAAACTAAAAGGCATCAACCATTTACTGTTCATTACTGTTCACGTACACTCATGTGTACTGTGGACAGGATGTTTTATCAGCTGCTTTGATGTTCATTCAACCATAATTGTAAATGACACTTGCAATGCAAAGAAAAAGTTTCACGCTGCCCGCGTCAATTGCTTAGAATTAAAAGAAAACCAAGGGTTCACGCTGCTTACGTGGATTATCATTCAAAAAGAACAGATGATGAAGCTGCGTGGCAGAGCAGTGCATCGTTTTTTAAAATTTCTAAATTAAGAAAAAGACCAGCATGGACAGTCGAAGACAAGAAAGTCCTGCAGAATACTTGATATCTTGGTTCCCATTTCATGTTTTCGTCAAAAGTGCAAGTCTTTATATGTACTTTTAATTTTAAATAATTAATTGTATTATCAAATGACAAGATAATCAATTTTTATTAAGACTTCGATACACTACCTGCTGTGAGATCAAGATTTTTTCAAAATTGAAAAAAGTGTAGATTTTTAAATTAATAATGGTATTGTTATTAACTTAAAAAAAAGTCATTTTTAAGTTTATTTTAAAAAAATATTTTTTTTATAAGTATATAGTTTATTTATCTTAACAAATGTAAAGTTTTTTAACTGAAGTAATTTTTTATATTAAAAGAAAAACATTTTATAATTTTCAAAACAAAATAATATCATAATATTTTATGTGTGATTAAAAAAATTAAATTTTTAATACACACTAAAATAAGAGACTAAAACTATAAAAGGCTGAACTAATAAATCATGCAATTAAAAAATAATGATGATAGAAAAATATTATTGTAGTCCACGATAAATATTAATGTAGAGAGCACACATAGTAATTGATTTTCCTTATAAAATAAAACCATCACCTCATTTTATTTTATTTATAATAATAAAATAATAATATTATGACAAACAATTTTATCTTAACTAAAAAGCTAAAGGAGATCAAAGTTTTGCACAGTAAAATTCACTGTATATTTAGATATAAATTACTGTGGATTGTAATAGTAGAATTATTATTTTACCTCTCGGTGAACAATGATTTCAGCCATGAGTTTAGGGGTATTTTAGATTTTTAATGTTTCTGGATACAGTAAAATAACAATAATAGTCTCTAATAGGACAAAAATCAATAGTTAAATCTCAGGTTATTAAGGATATTGCACATGCTTTTTATAATATACAAATACAAAATAACTTTCGTTCACATGTATAAGAGAGAGTTTCACTCTCATTTTACACCACCAAAGCTTACCTTACTATGTTTTTTAACGCAAATTGCTTTTAATACAAATAAAAAAAAATCTAAACTAAAAGTAGAGGTGTATAGATACAGAAAAAAAAATTAAGAACTATCTCAGAAGGACCGAAAAAATCAAGGAATCGAAACTATATAAAAAAATAAAAGAATAAAAATCAAAATAAAAAATTATATATATTAAAACTAGATAAAAAAATATTTAATCCTAGCAGCGAAGCGCGGATTTATGGCTCGCTATAAGCTAAATGAGATAGGTGTTTTACTGTAGCAAAATTATTGTAGCACCACACTCAGGTAATCATGAAATAGTAACATTAATTAACAAAGAACCTAAAAGAAATCGGAAATTTGAACAGTAAATACTGTTCATCGCGACTCAATGTCAGTATTAACTTGCCCATTTGACCCGGTCCTTCGCGGGTGTACATCCTTTTTTTTAGTTTTTGAACAGTGTATGCCCGAAATAAGCCCCCGAAAAAGACAAAAAATATCGTCATTTTCGGGGGCTGAACGGTCATTGACCATTCCGGCCCGGCCCGGTTAGGCTGGCCATTTTTTTATTTTTTAAATATTAGATTGAACAGTGCATTGACGGTTTCACCCCCCGAAAAAGACAAAAACCAGGCCTGAGGGTGAGGGGCGTTCCGGTAATTAGCCAATTTTTTATTTTTTTTCGGTGACAACTGTTAGCACGTCGCGGGACGCACCGTTCATTCCAACGCTCATGCGTTTTTCTGACGGCGCGTGCGGCTTCATACGGCGTCCAAAAATGCCTAACCGGTGTCTAGAATGATTTTCAGGCATGTTCTCTTCCACATGGGGCGGCGCGTGTGGCAAGATGGTGTCCGGAGACGTGTCAATGGTTGTTTGAATTTTCACCCCACTTTCTCTCTCCTACCTACGCCAGATGACGTCAGCTAAGCTGATTTTGGTCAAAGTTCATTTCAGTCCCTGAACGTTTTAATTTGTTATTATTGCCCTTAATGTTATTATATAGGTTTTCATTTCTTTCAATTTCGTCCCTCAATTGAAATTGATTATATATTGGAGTTCCAATTCGGTCCTCATTCTTTTAATTGAATGGATTGGCCTGGAATTCGGAATTTTTTTGGTATCAAAGTTTTCATTGATTTCAATTTCATCCTTCCATGCAAATTTATTATAAATCCTTAATATTTTAGGTATCAAAAGTTTGATTTCTTTCAATTCTATCCTTCTATGCAAGTTAATCATAGATTTCAGTTTCATTCCAGTCCCAATTCTTTTAATTTTCGGTTTTGTTTTTAATTATTTGATTTCAATGTTTGGGTTTGCTTCAATTTTGTCTTTTAAATTAAATATATTATTGAAAGTATATGAAATTAATTATATATTTGTATATTTATGTCAAATTAAAGTATGTAAAACTAATATTATGTTCAAATATTTATTGAATATTATCGCCTAAAAATATATAGAGGGAGAGGAAAAATGACCTAGGATTTTTTTAAGGACATAAATTCATATCAGTATTCTTAAATATATTTAATATAATTATACGATGAATAAATCTTATAAAATAAAAAAAATATTGGCTTCAAAATTAAATTTTGTGTTCTTTTGTTTAGGTTTATTTCTTGAAATAAATTTGCAGTGTTTTGACTTTTTAATTATATATTTGTGTATTTATGTCAAATTAAAGTATGTTAAACCAATTATATGTTCTAATATTTATTGAATTTTATCGCCTAAAAATATATAGAGAGAGAACAAAATAGCCTAAGATTATCCTTAAAATTAAATATATCATTGAAATTATGTCAAATTAATTATATATTTGTATATTTATGTTAAATTAAAATATGTAAAACTAATTATATGTTTGAATATTTATTGAATATTATCGCCTAAAAATATGTTGAGAGAGAGAGGAAAAATGACATAAGATTTTTTGAAGGACAGAAATTCATATCATGTTTTCTTAAATATATGTAATATAATAATATGATTAATAAATCTTATATGAAAAAAATATTGGCTTCAAATTTAATTTTGTGCTCTTTTATTTAAGTTTATTTCTTTACAAGAATTTCCAATGTTTTCATTTTTAATATTCTAGATCTAATACTACTGGAAAAAAAAAACATCTCAAAAAAAAAATGTTGACAAATTTACCTGCATTTTCTACAAGTCAAATTAAAAAATATACAAGTCACTTCCCGTTTCCATTACACTGTTTTTTTTAGACGGCAAATAAATAATTATAGCACATAAAAAATTTAAGTTTATGTTTTAAAAACAAATTACAATATTTTTATTTCTAATATGTCTGATATTTATTGAATATTATCACCTAAAAATATATTGAGAGAGAGGAAAAATGACAAAAATTCATATCAGTATTCTTAAATATAATTATACTAACTCAATATTAAAATAATAAAATACAATACATATAAAAACAATCATTTTTTTACATAGATAAAAAAAACCGCCGCATCGCGCGGGTATACCGCTCGTAACTATCCAAATCGTTTTGAGGAATCCTAAGGTATTTCACGGTTGAGGCACAACCACAATTTTATGACCGTCCGCTAGTTTCAAACTAGATAGGTCCCGTTGTATAGATGGCGAGTATTATAATTTGCACATCCATGTGCCTCCAATATCTATCTTTGTACCATTTTGTCGTCGGTCCTTTCTGTAATGTAGATAAATCATTTGATCCCTACCGAATTCTCCAAGCTACCTATATTGTACGGGAAAAATATTATTCAACTAACAATAATAAATGCAATATTATGAGTGTAAATCTATTCAATTTTTTCTCTCCGACAATGATGATAAGAATATATATATATATATATATATATATAAACGACATCCTGGTTTTATTATTGCTTTTTTATTGTACACATAGATACGGATTACTTTGCATTACGATAATAAAATTAACATTGTACCTTGTTACTGAAAAATTTAACCCCTAGAACCGAGGTAGTTTTTCACATTTTCAAGGGACATGTATGATATTTCTGAATTCTTTTCACAATAAAACTACTGTTTTACCACTGGATCCTGACAAAAGGATGCGGAATAGTGGGGGGTGCTTTCGGTTTTTTCTAAATTCCTACACAGTGAAAATACATAAATACTCATAGAAAACGACAAAAAATAAGCCTTGGAGTCAAGGCTATTGCGGTACTTTCATCACCGTTTTTTTCATGGTTATCGTTGGCTCCAGGGATGTGTAGGTAATTTACCAGTTTTTCATTATTTTTTTTAAAAAACACTACAGGCGGTGGAAATAGACCTTCCGTCGTGTCACCTGGTGCGCCGACATGTTCTCTTCTTCTTGATGCAGCGTGTGTCGGGTTCCAGTGGTCGGTGAATCACCGGTGGACTGTTAAGTTTTTCCTCGCTTTTCTCTCTCCTGCCGCTAGAAAATACATGTCAGTCCTTACTGTTTGTGATTGTTTTAGTTTGGTCCCTGTTCTTTTTATTTTGGTTTTATTACTGATTCTTCAATGAAAATTTGATTTGTTGCAATTGTGCCCTTCAATTGCAACTGATTATATATGTTGGTTTCAATTCAGTCCTTATTCTTTTGATTTTTAGTTTGCTTTTGGTTCCTTTAATTATTTCGGTATGTCAGTTTCAATTTGATTTAATTGTGTCCTTCAATTGAAATTTGATATATATGCTACTTTTCATTTCGGTCCTTATATAAGACCCGACTAGTAGCATAAGGGTTTTCACAAAGATCTGACATTGATTACGATGAAAAATACTCTCGTGTAGTAGATGCAATTATATTTTGTTATCTTAATATCCTGACAGTATATGAAAAAATAGATATGTGATTGATGGATGTTGTTAGAACCTATTTATTTGGATAAATTCATAATAATATTTTTATGACAATCCTTGAAGGGTTAAAAATGCTTGCAGCATATAATTCAAATCCTTTAGAGGTTTACTCAATCAAGTTATAAAGATCTTTTCATGGGTTAAAACAATCAGGATGCATGTGGTATAATCATCTTTATGAGGATTTGTTGAAGAAAAGGTATAATAATGAACCTTTTATGCTCATTTGTTTTTTCATAGAAGTTAGAATAAGATTTTGTTATATATGTTGATGATTTAAATATTATTGGAACCCAGGGAGAAATAGCTAGGATAATAAATTATTTAAAGAAATAATTTGAGATGAAAGATTTGGGAAATGCAAAATTTTATCTCAGGTTAGAAATCAAACATTTAGCAAATATAATTTTTATTCATCAATCAACTTACAAAAGAAGGTTTTTAAAAGATTTTATATGGTACAACACATCCATTGAATATCTCAATGGTTGTTCAATCATTTGTTATGAAAGAAGACCCTTTTAGACTTCGTGAGGATGACAAAGAATTTCTTGGTCTTGAAGTACATACCTCAATGAAATTGGTTCACTAATGTATCTTGCTTATAAAACACGACTTGGTATACACATTCTTTGTGAATTTGCTAGTAAGATATAGTTCTTCTCCTACTTGGAGATATTGAAATGGATTTAAAAATAATTTTCGTTACCTTTGAGGGACAATGGATATGAGTTTATTTTTATTTAAGTAATGCTAATAATAAATTAATTGAATATGCAGAAGCATAATAATTATCAGGTCCACATAAAGGTCAATCTCAAATAGGTTATCTATTTATGTGTGACAATACTGTTATATCATAGAGATCTACAAAGCAAATATTAGTTTCTACTCTATCCAATCATGCTGAAATACTTGCAATCCATGACGCAAACAGAGAATGCGTGTGACTAAGATTTACAACTCAATATATTAGTGAAAAATATGGTTTATCCTCCAGTAGAGAACTCCAACCATTATGTATGAAGACAATGATGCATATATAGCTCAATTAAAAGATAGGTGCATCAAAGAAGATAAAACAAAACATGTCTCATCGAATTTTTTTGTCCACACATGAACTTGATAAGTGTGGTGACATTAATGTTCAACAATTTCACTCTAAAGATAGTCTAGCAAATTTATTCACTAAAGTATTATCAACTACAATATTTAAGAGATTGTGACACAATATTAGAATATGATAGCTTAAGGACTGAAAAGAGATACATTCATAAGGATATTAAAGGAGATATATACATGAGGGACAATTAATATGTATTGCACTCTTTTTTTCTTAAGAAAGGTTTTTTCCCATTGGGTTTTTTCCAGGAGGATTTTAATGAGATATTTTCCAATGCATAGGCTATACAATAGACATCCAAGAGGAAATGTTATAAAACTATATGTTGTATGTATGGATGTCTAGTTTCCTTCATACATACCTCTCATATTACATTCATTCATTATTTTCTAGTTCATTTAAGTCTCTTTAGATTTATTTGAATCTACATCTTCTTATATCCTTTGAGTTTACAAGTATTTATTTATATGTGTCGATAAATAAGTGTATTGTTGAGAGAAGAAAGAACACATATATGTAATTACAAATTTATATGAAATAAGAGTGTTCTCTCTTCATTCCCTCAATTTCTATTATTCTTGAGTATATATAGTTTCATAAAATAAAAAAGAATTAGAACAAAGGTCAATTAGTTATAAATATCAGTTGTAAATATGAAAGAAAAAAATCTCATAAGTTATAAAAATAGAAAGGAGTCATTTTCTTACAACACAAAATCATCAATTATGTTTTCACACACACTCATAGATAGTTTTACTATCATAATTACAAAAAAAATATTAATAGTCATAGCAAATGCTGAATGAACATAATTGTAAATATTATTCTAATATTAATAAAATAAAATTACAACGTACCATACATAAATGATATCCAACCTAACTTTATTCATACTATTATTATTCATGTTTTTATTTTTATTTTTATAGGCACTCATCCTAACTTTCACCCCATCGTTTTCAAATAATTACATTTTAGCTATAAAAGGGGAGTGACTTAATGGACTTTTCGGTTTGTATTTTCTAATTTTGTTTTGAAATTTTTGAAAATAACAACAAACATTTTTTTTTGTGTTTTCTAACTTAATTTTAGAAATCAGTAAATAGAAAACGATACCCAACCTTCTTGTAGCTTAGATGAAAATGAAATAGGAGTGCACAATTTAACTTATAAGGAAGATGGAAATTTAAACTTGGAATTTTCTTCATCACTACCTAGCTGGCTCTTCAGCATGCCTTCAAGCTCCTTGAAAAATCTTTCCATGGCAGGAGCTGGCAAGCAAAATGGTACCACAATCCCATCTTCTCCTTTCTTATTTTTAAACGGAACATAAAAGCTTGCAAGTTCAGGGACGGCTTTTGCAACCCCACCATATGCAGCATTTCCCCATCCGAAATCTATCTTTTCAATTCCCGCTCGTCTCAAGTCCGACACTATGTACGTCCCTGGTACTGTAAAAAGAGGCCTTCCCCTGGTCACCATTAGAGATGCTGTGGATTGCATATATTCCTCAGTCATGCTCGCCTTAGCCTTCCTTACCAATTCCAAAGCATATCTAATTGGCTTTTTGAAAAGCTCCCCTGCAGTTGCCACTGCTACCAGAAGACCAAAACCATTGCCATAATACCCTCTTGGTAATAATGGAGGGTTAAATTTCTCACGAGCATTGACGAGGCAAACCATGCGCATTTCTGCAGTAGGATCTGGTTGGAGAGCAATGGTACGACATATCCAAAGACATGCTGTTAATATTTCGAAGGTAGAACAATGGCTGAGGTGAGGCGGGGCCAGTTTTCAAAGAGCAGATATCTCCGAAGGGCCAAAGAAAAAGGAACGATGAGCCATTTCATCAGGTGGAATAATTGTAGCCTTGTTGTCAGCTACCTCCTCGTACTCACGGTGTGTGCAGGTAACCCGTGGTGGGTTTCTTGCATTCAGAACATACCTCTCCAAATTTTGGATATTTTCGAGAATCCGATCGTATATCTTTTGTGCTCAAAAGTAAAGAAAATATAGATTCAAGACCAAAATAATTTATTATTGGATAAATCTGTGTAAAATATAAGTCGAAAGACATAATTATTTTTATGGGCCAGTTTGATTTAATCGTTAGTCAATTTAAAGTGTAATTATGTTTAAGAATTAATTTAGGATCCAATTGAAGGATTTAATGAAGCACAAAGACTTAATTATACTTTAAATGAGTTAAATTATTTTTATTAAGAGTTTAATTGATAAATCATTTGATCCCTACCGAATTCTCCATGCTACCTATATTGTACCGGAAAAATATTGTTCAACTAAGAATAATAAATGCAATATTATGAGTGTAAATCTATTCAATTTTTTCTCTCCGACAATGATGATAAGAATATATATATATATATATATATAAATTAACTAAAATATAAATGACATCATGGTTTTATTATGGCTTTTTTTATTGTACACATAGACATGGATTAGTGTGCATTACAATAATAAAATTAACATTTTACCCTGTTATCGAAAAATTTAACCGCTAGAACCGAGGTAATTTTTGATATTTTCAAGAGACATATATGATATTTCTGAATTCTTTTCACAATAAAACTACTGTTTTACCATTGGATCCTGACAAAAGGATGCGGAATAGTGGGGGGTGCTTTCAGTTTTTTCCAAATTCCTACACAATGAAAATACAGAAATACCCCTAGAAAACGACAAAAAATATGCCTTGGAGTCGAGTCTATTGCGGTACTTTCATCACTGTTTTTTTGTGGCTATCGTTGGGTCCAGAGATGTGTAGGTTATTTACCAGTTTTTTTTTATTTCAAAAACACTACAGGCGGTGGAAACAAACCTTCCTTCGTGTCACTTGGTACGCCGAAATGTCCTCTTCTTCTTGGTGTGGCATGTGTCGGGTTCCAGTGGTTGGTGAATCACCGATGGAGTGTTTTAAGTTTCTCCTCGCTTTTCTCTCTCCTACCATCAGAAAATACATGTCAGTCCTTACTGTTTGTGATTGTTTTAGTTTGGTCCCTGTTCTTTTGATTTTGATTTTATTACTGATTCTTCAATGAAAATTTAATTTTTTACAATTATGCCCTTCAATTGCAACTGATTATATATATTGGTTTCAATCAGTCCTTACTCTTTTGATTTTTTGTTTGCTTTTGGTTCCTTTAATTATTTTGGTATGTCAGTTTCAATTTGATTTAATTGTGTCCTGCAATTGAAATTTGACATATATGTTACTTTTCATTTCGGTCCTTATTCTTTTAATTGTTTAACAAAATTACACTGTATTTTTTTAAATGTCTTTATTTGTTTTGGTCCCAAAGTTTTTATTTGTTTCAATTTTTTCCTTCAATTAGAATTAATTATATCTTTTGTTTTAATTTGTTTTAATTGTATCCTCCAATTGAAATTGGTCATATATGATACTTTTTATTTTGTTCCTTATTCTTTTAATTTTTAACAAAATTACACAACAATTTTTTTTTTAAATTCCTTCATTTGTTTCGGTCCCAAGGTTTTTAGTTGTTTCAATTTTGTCATTCGATTGTTATTAATTATATATTTTGTTTTCATTTGTTTTAATTGTGTCCTACAATTGAAATTAGTCATATATGCTACTTTTCATTTCGGTCTTAATTCTTTTAATTTTTAAACAAAATTACACTGAAATTTTTTTTAAAATAACTTTATTTGTTTCGGTCCTAAGGTTTTTATTTGTTTCAATTTTATCCCTCGATTGGAATTAATTATATTTTTTATTTCGGTCCTTATTCTTTGAATTTTTTATTTGAAATTAATTCATTTGGTTTTTTTTGTCATTCTTGGACAATATTTATTTTTTATCTGTATTTATATATACATGCTTTTAGTTTTTGTTTTTAATTTTTGTTGTTTTATTTTTTATTAGGATTTTATTTTTATTCGGTTCAATCCTGAAATTTTAATTTATGTTAGTGATCATTTTAAAAGTAATATTGCTCTCTTTTTCCGTTTGTTCTTTTTTTTTGTGTATTTTCTGTTATTTTTATCTATTCTTCGGATAAGATGATTTATAATTTTAGTGATTATTTTTTTTTTGTTTTTTGTAAACATATTTTTCTTTTTTTTTATTCTTTGGGGTAATTCAATGATTTTAATTGTTTGGGCAGTAATGTTGATAATAATTTTAACTGTTATAGTAATAATAATGATGATAATGTAGATGGATTTTTCTGTTTTCTTCTTTTTGGAGATGGAAAATTCACTGTTTTTTTGTTATTTGATTATTACAGGTGTTTTCACAATTTATATTTTTTTGTTGTGTTTAATTTAGATTGAATTATAAAATGAACTAATCTTAATACAGTAAATTCAATAATTCAGATATCCGAATCTTCTTGCTTTTCTAATGATGATGATAATTTTATGTTGGTTATTTTGTTGAACCTACTAAATAGATAAATTTATATCGATTTAAAATTCATATATTTTATAGGAAACTTGCACTTCACATGAATTCTACATAGATTTATTATTTTGTTCAAATTATATTAAGTTTATCAATTAATATTAATTGAAAAAAATATAATTCTGAGTGAAGGTTTTACACTCACAAATATTAACAGTTTATAGCTAAATCCTAACATTTAAAATGTAAAATTAACAAAATAATTGGTTAGTAAAATTTTACATTTTGATCAAAACCTAATTGATAATTGTAAACTGGATACAATATCTATTTTTCTCTTTCAGCTTATTCTCTTCGGGTAAAATGTTTCTTGCTCATTCGACAATTCTATCATAACCACTCTCATGCAACTCATAATCTGACTTGATGATAAACATATGTGCCAAGACTAATAATTTACTATGATTTATGCAACCATCCTATAGTGGTTCATCACAGTCTTTTAGAAGATTAAAAAACCTAGGCACGTTTGTATTATGTTCTTCATCTACGATTGAGTATTCACTTGTAAAACTCTGATTCATTCTCATCTACGATTGGGTGTTCACCTGCAACACTTTGATTCATTCTCATCGTATCTATAACAATATTCATATAAGAATTACTGCTAGCATCTATAACTTCATGCACGTTGCTGGAACTTATAAGTAAAATTGATTTAACTGGAATGAATAATTTGTATTGATTGTACTCACTATATATACAAAGGTATCGTAGAGCTTATCCTACAAATCAGGAGTTGATGACTAATGGTATACAAACACATCTTTCCTATTTACATCAGGGGATTGCTTTCCTATTTATAATGAAACGCTATCAATTCTATATCAATGCAATTTCTAACAGAACTAGAAGTTGAACCAACTATCCTTTCTACCATGATTTTGTGAGGAACAAATTCTTCTTTGTGTGCATACCAACACATGTATTTCACTTTATACATAAACATCTAATACTGTCTTCACTAATGTTTCTCGGATTAGATATTGTGTCTTAAATAAAACCCTTAATCGGATTGCAATAATCCATCCTACACAACCCTTGGGGTGATTCATTTTTTACCTATTAGGTTGTTTCTTGAGTCTTTTTTTTCTTTTGCGATTAGGTTCTTGATTCATTTTTTACCATACTTATTATATCTTGAATTTTGGCATGTTGTTTTATTTAGTTTAGTGTTATGTCTACTTTTAAATATATATATATATATATATATATATAAGGAAGATTAAAATAATAAAATTCAGTTAAAAACTCTTTAAAAAATAAGTCAACATCAAAAAAGAGTGATGATTTATGATCAAATCCTTTTGAGGAGAGAAGGGGTGATGCGATCCAAACTACACCAAATGACATATATATATATGTGCCAGTTAAGCTTATTACAAGGTCGCGAGATAAGAAGGTTAAAATGGAATTCAACGAATTAATTCAAGATATCTACATCTAATTTCCTACAAGACTTGTATGCTTAACTTATTTTCCTACTTACACATGAATTGGGCTTACATTTCTAATACATAGTTTTACTTTAACAAGAATAAGTTTTTATCCAATCGGTGGATCAAGCTTAACATTGATAAGAAATTTACAGAGGCTAGGTTTTATATTGGATAAAAATTTCAGGTCAATCAAATATAAAAAAGGTCTTGTGAGAAGGTCTAGAAGCTACTATACAAGAATAGTATTAATTTTTTAGTCCATTTAAGATTTTTTTCTATTTTATTTTGATATTTTTTTGTTACTTTTACAACCTCTAGTAAGATATTTTATCTATTATAAATACAATTATTTAGGTTTTTTCAAAAAAAATTATAAGAGATGGATCGATTATTGAGAACTAAAACTTGTGTGTTAGAATTTGCTCTCTTACTATTGGTTCATAATAGAACCAACCTGAATTTTCAAAGAATTAAACAAGTTTCATGGGAACTTTTATACTTATCTTTTGCATCTTGATTATAGGCATTAGGTCGGGGTTGATTACTTATAGTCTTGGTGCTTAAATACAGGTTATCGTTGTTATAAGCTCAAACTCAAACCTAATCTTAGTTTTCATAGGAAGTGTCTTTCTTGGTTTTAGGTTGTTGGATCTTTACATCAACTAGCTTCTCATTAGTTGATACCATATCAAGACCCTAAAATTAGATTATATTCTTTAATCTTTTAGTTTATGTGTTTTTTCATCGTTATCGTCATCAAAAACTTAGATGCAATAATAGTGGAGGATAATTTTGATGGGTGTAGCTCTATGGGTCAGGTCCTAGGTTTATTCTCTAAAATTCACCAGTTTAAGTCTCATAAATTTTAGGATCACTAGAGTCTTACATAATTGTTAATTTGAAGACCCGTAAAAATAGTCAAGATGCAAACAAGTTGTTCGGACATCCATGAATCTTGAGCCTTTGGTATTTTCCCAAAAATTACCACAACAATCTTGATGAATGCTTCACAAGATGGGGTATCGCTATTAATACCCTAGAATCTATAAATTATATGTGACCCTGTATATGTTTTTTTTATAAATCCAAGCCTTATTACTATAGGAATATCTTTGTGCTTCCTCTTTAAAGGGAGACATTAGGTGATAATAAGGATACCGATAGAGGTTTCCATGAGTAGGAAGCCTTTGAGACCATGTAGTGTCCATCAATGATATGTATAGTTTCCATTGACAGCCCGATAAACAAAATGGATTGTCCAATGGCAGATGATGATATCCATCTTCAAGCCTTGAAAATATCTCTTAGTGCTAGTTGACAATGATCCAGAAAAAAAAAAAAACAAAGTATAAAGTAGTACATTATTAATCTCGAAAGCACCATTGCACAAAGAATCAACATAGAATGTTGTTTCTCCAGCAATCTATATCACAAACTCAATCCAAATGATGCCATAAGAATGTTATAACGGAGATACCTATATGACAGAAGAAATGGAGGCCTTGCAAAGAACTCCACATGGAAACTTGGTAGCCGGAGGAGCGAGAGGCATAAAGTTGTAGCCAAATCAAGCACAGAGGTAGAATTTCAAGGTATGGTCCATGAGGTTATGAGTTGTTTTGGATAAAACATGTGTTAGATGTCCATGAAGAAATATCGTGATGATAAGGTGCCAGCAATACTGCACATATATAGTTCGACACAGTTCAAGCATCTAGAAGTTGATTTTCATTTTATTACGGATCATTTTGACAATGCTACTATACAACTTTATGTTTGAATCAAAGGATCGGTTGGAGAATGTTCTCACGAAAGCTGTAGCAGAAAACGTGATTAACAGTTCGGATAATAAGTTAGAAATGATTGATATGAATGCAGCAACATGAGAAAGAGTGTTGTCATGAGTTTCACTACACATTATTATTTAGTGAAGTGCATGATTTGTTTCACTATATATATATTTAGTACTTGTAAATGTAATATTTGTGAAACCTCAACGCTATTAACTCAGCAACTGGCGTGAGTGTTGATTTCTTGATTTTGTGCTTGTTGTTTGATTCTGCAGGTTTGTGTTGATTTGGGAGAGAAAGAGAAGAACTTTGTACTGAGAACAGAAGACTGAAAAACAGAGGAAAAAATGCAGAAGAAGGTAAGTGTTCTTGTATATATGTTTTCACACACTATATGTTTGACAAAAGTCCCCTTATATACTCTCTCTTGGGGAGAACATATGTTTTGTGTGTTCTTTGACAGCCTGTTTCAGTCAAGCTTGTTGAACAGAATTCAGTTTGAATTTTCTAACTAAAGTAATCTAACTAAAGAAAATGTCAGATTTTATGGAAGTAAAATTTTCTATCATAAAATAACCATAAATCAAACATCTTTTTTATTATTAACATAAAAATAAAGATTTTAATCTTGTAGTGGTATGTAGAGAAAGTCATCAACTGAATATTGTAATAAATAATTATTTTCACTAAGTTTATTCTTGTCACCAAAACATGTCTCTTTATCCTAAAAAATCAAAATGCACAAAGGTGTCTTAATAGTCTTTCAACTTATATCATACCCATAAAAAAGATCAAGTTCTTCACAAATTCACTTATTTAATATGTCAATGCTATCAAGGTTAATAAGACCTAAAACATCCCTTGTTTTGCTCAAATTCTTACAAAGTATAAAAATGAAAGAAAACAACATGAAAATAAACCTTATAAATTAGTGATAGATTTGATTTTAAAAAAATAATATCAATTTTAATGAAAAGAATAATAATAATAATTTTTATTATTATTATTAATATGATAACATTGATATTTTTACCTTTGTTGAATATTCAAATTACAAATACCAATCACTTAGTATTTTGTACTCCAGCCTATTTGACCTATTATAATGGATGAATTAAATATGCTCCAATTGCTTTTACACCTAATTACAGTACATCATTGACTAAGAACTCAAATTGCAAGCTTCTAGAGTTTCTTGTGTATCATTGTCAAGTTTCTCCCAGCATTTAACTAGTGAAGATAAAAGTTCAATAAATTAGATATTATAAATACAAAACAACATTATATTTTAAAAATACAAAGTTATTATAAAATGAATAGCTAGGGGCATGCTAAAATCACTAATTGCTCTCTTATACTCATCAAGTTGGCCATTGATTACATCTTCAATGTCACAATCAGGGATCAATCAAGTAATCTTGCAAAGCAAGCCTTGAGTAATCTTTTTTTGTTTTGAAAAAAACAAACGCTTAAAATAGATTTAAGGATTTAGAAAACAACTTGTTACATGTAATGGATTATAAAGTTGCGTATCTCATCTAGCATTAACTACTCTCATACATGGTCAATATTGACATTCTCTATTTTTCAACCTTGTCTTAATGACTTCTATTGCTTTATACACTGTCTAATACAAATAACTCATTGCTAATTTTTCTTCACTATTTGTTAACTGAAGAACTCACACGAAAGGCTAGCTAATTTAACTATATGTTCACATCGAGGACAAATGTATTTATTTTGTAAAATTATAGAAGTTATTTTCTTTATAGCTTTACTTTCACTGTGACTTAACTCTACCCAATTTATGAAAGTAAACATTTATCAAAGCTCTTTATTAAACTTAAGTGAACATTAGATGTTAAAAAATGGATAACAAACGTTGTAATGCCAAAAAACCATAGATAATTTCCATTAGTAAGATCATAAAACAAAATAAATTGATTAATCTAGACAACAGAACTGTTTGCAGCAAAACTAGACATAATTGATCATAAAACCCCAAAAGAGGTTTAGAAACCTGAAAATAAAAAATTAAGGAGATCTTGATAAGTTATGTCTCTAAGAATAAACAATGGAATCCAAATAAGATAGTTTTCAATAATATTTTTTATATAATATATCACTTGAAATCATTAATGAAAATGAGGATCTTGATCCCAAATCCATTGAATAATGTAGACGCATAAATGATTGGTCAAAACAGAAAGAAGCAATCTAGACTGAATTAAATTTACTTCAAAACATGAAGTTTTTGGACCTATAGTCCAAACACCTCAAGGTGTAAAGCCAATTTGATACAAATGGGTACTTGTGTGAAAACAAATGGGAAAAATAAAATTGTAAGATATAAGGCCCGACTAGTAGCACGAGGGTTTTCACAAAGACTTGACATTAATTATGATAAAAAATATTCTCGTGTAGTAGATGCAATTATATTTTGTTATCTTATTATCCTGACAGTATATAAAAACATAGATACGTGATTGATGGATGTTGTTAGAACCTATTTATATGGATAAATTAATAATGATATTTTTATGAAAATCCTTAAAGGGTTAAAAAATTCTTGCAGCATATAATTCAAATCCCTGAGTGGTTTACACAATCAAGTTGTAAAGATCTTTTCATGGGTTAAAACAATTAGGATGCATGTGGTATAATCGTCTTTGTGAGTATTTGTTGAAGAAAAGGTATAATAATGTACCTTTTGTTTTTTCAAAGAAGTTAGAATAAGATTTTTCTATCATTGTTATGCATGTTGATGATTTAAATATTATTGAAACTCACGGAGAAAATATCTAGGATAATAAATTATTTAAAGATTGAATTTGAGATGAAAGATTTGGGAAACACAGCATTTTATCTCGTGTTAGAAATCAAACATTTAGCAAATAGAATTTTTATTCATCAATCAACTTACACAAAAAAGATCCTTAAAAGATTTTATATGGATAAAACACATCCATTGAATATCTCAATGGTTGTTTGATCATTTGATGTAAAAAAAGATCCTTTTAGACTTTATGAGGATAACAAAGAATTATTTGGTCTTGAAGTACATATCTCAATGAAATTGGTTCACTAATGTATCTTGCTTAAAAAACACGACTTGGTATACACATTCTTTGTGAATTTGCTAGTACGATATAGTTCTTCTCCTATCTAGAGACATTGAAATGGATTTAAAAATAATTTTTGTTACCTTCGAGGAACTATGAGTTTATTTTATTAAAGTAATACCAATAATAAATTAATTGGATATGCAAATGCATAATAATTATCAGGTCCACATAAACGTCAATCTTAAATAGGTTATCTATTTATGTGTGACAATATTGTTATATCATAGAGATCTACAAAGCAAATATTAGTTTCTACTCCATCCAATCATGCTGAAATACTTGCAATCCATGATGCAAACAGAGAATGCATGTGACTAAGATTTACAACTCAATATATTAGTGAAAAATATGGTTTATCCTCCAGTAGAACTCTAACCATTATGTATGAAGACAATGATGCATATATAGCTCAATTAAAAGATAGGTGCATCAAAGAAGATAAAACAAAACATGTCTCATCGAATTTTTTTGTCCACACATGAACTTGATAAGTGTGGTGACATTGATGTTCAACAATTTCACTCGAAAGATAGTCTAGCAAATTTATTCACTAAAGTATTACCAACTACAATATTTAAAAGATTGTGACACAATATTAGAATGTGACAGCTTAAGGACTGAAAAGAGATACATTCATAAGGAGATTAAAGGAGATATATACACGAGGGACAATTAATATGTATTGCACTCTTTTTTTCTTAAGAAAGGTTTTTTCCCATTGGGTTTTTTCCAGGAGGATTTTAATGAGATATTTTCCAATGCATAGGCTATACAATAGACATCCAAGAGGAAATGTTATAAAACTATATGTTGTATGTGTGGATGTCTAGGTTCCTTCATACATACCTCTCATATTACATTCATTCATTATTTTCTAGTTCATTTAAGTCTCTTTAGATTTATTTGAATCTACATCTTCTTATATCCTTTGAGCTTACAAGTATTTATGTACATGTGTCTATAAATAAGTGTATTGTTGAGAGAAGAAAGAACACATATATGTAATTACAAATTTATATGAAATAAGAGTGTTCTCTCTTCATTCCCTCAATTTCTATTATTCTTGAGTATATATAGTTTCATAAAAAAAAGAATTAGAACAAAGGTCAATTAATTATAAATATCGGTTATAAATATGAAAGAGAAAAATCTCATAAGTTATAAACATAGAAAGGAGTCATTTTCTTCCACCACAAAATCATCAATCATGTGTTCACACACACTCATAGATAGTTTTACTATAATTACAAAAAAAAATATGAATAGTCATAGCAAATGCTGAACGAACATAATTGTAAATATTATTCTAATATTAATAAAATAAAATTCAAACGAACCATGCATGAATGATATCCAACCTAACTTTATTCATACTATTATTATTCATGTTTTTATTTTATTTTTATAGGCACTCATCCTAACTTTCACCCCATCTTTTTCAAATAATTACATTTTAGCTATAAAAGCGGAGTGATTTAATGGACTTTCGGTTTTGCATTTTCCAATTTTTTTTTGAAAATTTTGAAAATAACAACAAACATTTTTTTTTTGTGTTTTCAAACTTAATTTTAGAAATCAGTAACTAGAAAACGATACCCAACCTTCTTTTAGAAATTTTATGACCGTATCCGCTAGTTTCAAACTAGATAGGTCCCATTCTATTCGTTACTGCTTTCAGCAACTTTTTAAATTTCAAACCTTTGGCTAGCTAATGAAATAAGCTAATATAATTTAAAAATATTGGAATAATTGGATAATTAGTGAAACATCATTTAAAAAAATTATTTATAAATTAAAAGGAAAAAAATCAACAAGATAAAACAATTAAAGGACCAATCATTTATGGGTTGGGCATGCTTGCGTTACCCAATTAAAAACACATGTGCGCCTATGCATGAAACTGGGCCAGCGCACGTGGGCGTAAAACTTTTTTCTCAAAATAGCTGATAAGATGTTGTTTGCCTGTGTAGACAACGCCTTGTGTATATGTCATATTGTTTCGTTACCGAAGATGGGCTGTGATAATATATATTTATATGCCTCATGAACAACTTTCATTTTTTGTTAATATCAATTATGATCCTTGTTTTATTATTCTATTTTTGACAATCATAAAAATTTTCCCAACATAAAATCAGCACGCCATGCAAACGCAAAAAAAATCTTAGCACCAAGGGGATGCAATAACATGAAATTGAAAAAGAATGTAAAAATCAAGGATGAATGATAAAACTTTTGAGGGCCAAATTAAAAGATACCAAAGTTGGTTAACAAAAACAAAATAAAAGCAAAATTTGAGGGACCAGGAAAGAGTCCTAGCATGGTTGAAAATAACAACACTCTTTATCAAATTTAATTATCTTATTCTCATGTTAATTTCTTTCTAATCTAATTATAGACAAGTCAATCATAATTGTATTTAGGTTATGAAAAAAATTATTTCTTGGGATTATTTTGAACCTAAACTCAAAATAATAATAATAATAGAGCCAACAAAACTAGACATTATCAAAACTCAAAATAGTTTTTTTTTTAAATATCGTATTGATTCTAAACTAGAAAAGAATCTCTCCATGTTAAAAGGATAAAAATATGATTTTATTTTTTAAATTTTATTTATGACAATATCACATCAAAACGATTCAAAAACACCAAAAATATTTTTCTAGTTTTCAACTGCTACAGAGGTGGTCAAACACATTAGGCTTATGCTTTTTGAACTAAAAAAAAATAGTTTTCAACCGATTTTCATCTAAAATAAGTAATAAGAATCCTTATCATATCAATAAATCAATCATTCAATTGAAGATACCCCAAAATCAGTCTAAAAATACAAAATCAAACTAAAATGATTTTTTTTTATCTCAACCCTAAAGAGAGTCTAAAAACATCTTAGTGTAAGAACTTTAATCAAATGAAACTTATTAACACCAAGATCAATTATTCCTTTAATGAAATATTGTCATAGAACAGCTTTTTTTTTTTTCTATATTGTTTTCAATGGGTTTCTATTTCCTTTATCATGCCTTATGATTGAAAAAAAGAAGTTTAGATCATTTTATATGTTTGGGGACCCGCCAGAATTCCCTTAGTCTAATGCTTGATGAGAGTACTCTGGTGACATGGATGCCTTTTATTTGACATAAAAGTGATGTACTTGCATGGTGGCAACTCAATATCATAAGTAAATTTGAATGTTTTATGTTTATAATGATAGAGAATACATCACAAATGCTTGCATCTTCATAGGATCTACCATCAAACATCAAGAATGACATAGTTCAATGAAAGAACCATCAAATCATGAAAATGGTTTATGCCTCTTTTTGGTGTGAATATACTAAGGAGAGGTTGCACACTGAACTTCTTATCTCATTAACCATAGACCATCTTAAATTATTGAATTTCAAACCCCACACTATAAGTTTCACTCACTAATATCTGCATTAATGATGCCAAATCTCGAGCCTTTGGTATTTTCCCAAAAATTACCATAACAATCTTGATGCATGCACCACAAGATGTGTTTTTGATGGGGTATCACTATTAATATCCTAGAATCTATAAATTATATGTAACCCTGTATATGTCTTTTTATAAATCCAAGCCTTATTACTATAGGAATATCTTTGTGTCTCCTCTTTAAAGGGAGACATTAGGTGATGAGAACACTCATGCCTAAAGAGGTTTTCATGAGTAGAAAGCCTTGGAGACCATGTAGTGTCCATCAATAATATGTATCCTTTAGTTTCCATTGACAACCCGATAAACAACATGGATTGTCCATTGGCAGATGATGATATCCATCTTCCAACCTTAAATAAAGGAAAATATCTTTCAGTGCAAGTTGACAATGATCCATAAAAAACAAAAAAAGTATAAAGTAGTACATTATTAATCCCTAAAACACCATTTAACAAAGAATCAACATAGAATGTTCTTTCTCCAGCAACCTATATTACAAACTCAATCCAAATGATGCCATAAGAATGTTATAACTGAGATACCTATATGACTGAAGAAATGGAGGCCTTGAAAAAGAACTCCACACGGAAACTTGGTAGGTGGAGGAGCAAGAAACATAAAGTTGTAGCCAAATCAAGCACAAAGGTCGAATTTCAAGGTATGGTCCTGATAAGCGATGAAGGTCTAGGAGAGCAACAAAGTTGAATCTCAAGTATGATGAAGGAAGTACAAGTGTAAGTCCAGGACAAATTTGATTATTGTAACTTACCACCAAGGCAAAACAGTTGCAGCTAATGACGTGAAGGCTTTACCATGTCAACTAATCATAGGGCAGTGTTAGGCGTCAATTTCCAATCTATTTCCATTCTGTTTTGCAGTAGACATTGAATAATGTAACGTAGAAATTGAATAATGTAATTTTTGTAACGGAACCTTTAATTTAAGCTATATATCCTAATAGTGGTTGAAATTGATGTATTTATAAGTTCTAAAGGGAAATCAAGAAGGCTTAAAAAATATTTCTATCCTATTATTATCTTGTGGTACGTTCTCACCCTAAGAAAACAAAGGTGTTGTGCTATTGTGCTATTATCAATTGGCTCTTGACTGGGACCTTATCAATTGGTATTAGATCCAAGTTTAATGGTGACTAACAAAGAATGAATCAAAATGTTGGAGTTTAGGCTAGGGGGAGTACAAGATAGAATATAGAGAATGGAGATGGGCATGTCCGACAAACTGCGTCAACTAGAAAAAACTATCAATAAACTATCAGAAGCCTTGTTATTGAGCAAAGGGGAATCAAGCCATGACAACACAAACTGAGAGAGCAACTCTCATACAAATCATGAGGAGAATGACTAGAGCAAATAAGTATTTTCTTCGAAAATGACCAACTAGAATTTCCAAGATATTCTAGACAAGACCCAACATAGTGGTTTAATCAAGTGGATCATTTCTTTGAATTCCATAATACTCTAGCCAACCAAAAGGTTCTTTGGCTTCATTCTATTTGAAAGGAGAAGCAAATCAATGGTGGCACTAGATCCGTCAGACCTACTGGGAGGAAGGACGAATGATGACATGGGAGGTTTTTCAAGCTGAACTATGGGCTAGATTTGTACCTACCGATCTTGAGGATTTTGATGAATCCTTATCACGTTATAAAACAAGTAGGATCCCTACGTGATTATTAGAATGAGTTTGAGAAGTTGGGAAACCGAGTTTGTGGTTGGACCTAAAAGGCGTTAGTTGGGACATTTATGGGAGGTCTTGAGCCGAAAATAGTAGAAGGGATTCGCATGTTTAAACCACAATCACTGAAGGAAGCAATTAGCTTAGCTCGCATGACGGACGACCAAATGCAAAAGCAACATCAATTCTTGTGGCCAACTCCAACCAATCAAGTACCATCAGCGTTATCCACTACAACACGGGCAACACCAAATGCATCTTTTAGGAGATTGTCATGGGAAGAGATGCAGAAACGGAGAGCCCAAGGGCTATGATTTAACTGTAATGAGAGGTTCACCACTGGCCATAAATGTCAAGGAATGCATCTCTCGCTTCTAGAGGGTCCAACTCACATCAATGGAATCACATGTGAAGAGGTTAATGAAGAAGCTGACATGGAGGAGGTGAGGAAGATGTTGAATCTGAGAATACTTTGCATGCTTTAACAGGTTGGCCTGCTCCTAAAACTATGTGTTTAGATGCCAAGGTGGGTTTTTTTTGAAGTAGTGTTACTAATTGATAGTGGATCCACCCATAATTTTATGAGTACTCACCTGGCTGATCTGTTACGGCTACTAGTAGTACCAACCGAAGCATTTACAGTTCATGTTGCTAATGGGGCAAAGCTATAATGTCAAGGGAAAAAAATCAAAGAAGTACAGGTTCTTCTTTAGGGAATTCCCTTATCACTTACACTTTACTCGCTTCCCTTGGCAGGACTAGACATTGTTCTAGTCATCCAATGGCTGGAAATGTTAGGATCTATGGTATGCAACTGGCAAAACCTCACCATGTACTTCTATTGGGAGGATATGGCCCAACAGCTGTAAGGGTTTCGTGACTAGCTTATCCAAGTTGCTTCACTGAAGGAAATCTCAAAAGAATTTCCCCAAGGCCACTCCGTATTTACCATCTGCCCCCAATCAACCATGCATGGACTAGAAGAAAGAGAATAAAATCAAAGCATGCGCCAGATCTTAAATAAATATGCTAAGATGTTCAAGGAACCTATGCAACTACCACCCAATAGAGAAATTGACCACCAAATTCCCCTCAAGGACGGAAGTGAAACCAGTCAACATGCGACCCTATCGATATGCTTATTCTAGAAATGAGAAATTGAAAAACAAGTACAAGAAATGTTGAATTCTAGGCTTATAAGATCAAGCACCAATCCCTTCTCATCTTAGGTGTTGCTGGTGAAGAAAAAAATGGTAGTTGGCATTTTTGCATAGACTATAAATCGCTCAATGTGATTACTATTAAAGACCAGTTTTTGATTCCTACCGTGGAAGATATGTTGGATGAACTGCATGGAGCCACTTACTTCACCAAATTAGATCTGAGAGCTGGGTACCATCAGATATGAGTGCAACCATCAGATATTCATAAGACTACTTTTCGTACACATAACGGTCATTATGAATACCTAGTAATTCCATATGGCTTGAATAACACACCATCTACATTACAAGCCATTATGAATGCAGTTTTTTGGCCCTATTTACGAAGGTTCATATTATTTTTTTCCGATGACATCTTGATCTATAGCCCTACTTGGTAAATGCATTTAGATCATGTCACTCAAGCTTTGGAAATTCTGAGGCAACAACAATTATTTATCAAAGTCAGTAAATGTGCATTTGGTAAGCAAGAGCTAGAATATTTGGATTATATTGTCTCTCATCAAGGGGTAAAGGTCAATAGAAAAAATAATTGATGCCATGGTGGCATGGCCACGACCTTCTAATATTTCTAAGTTGCGTGGATTTTTAGGGTTGACAGGTTATTACTGCAAGTTTGTTTGGAATTATGGTATAATTGCTCGGGCCCTCACAAGCCTTATTAAAAGGGGCAATTTTGATGGAATGATGATGCAGAGGAAGCCTTTCATACACTTAAAAAGGCCATGAGCACCACGCCTATCTTAGCTATGCCAAATTTTAATGAAGCTTTCACAATGGAAACCGATGTTTCAGGTGATGGAATTGGAGCAATTCTTCAACAAGGCAAACCTATTGCATTTATTAGTCGAGCTCTTGGGGTGTCAAAGAACTCATGGTCTACATGAGAAGGAAATGCTTGCTATTATAGAGGCTATGCACATGTTGTCATAACCCAATTTCTGGGTTATTCCCCAAAATCTACCCAAAAATAAAATAAAAGGGGCTCGTGTTGGTAGAAAAATCAAGGTGGAAGATTTGGATGTTTTCGAGAGTCCGATCGTATTTTTTTTGTCCCCAAAAATAGAGGAAAATACAGATTTAAGGCTAAAATAATTTATTATTGGATAAATTTGTGTAAACATTAAGTCGAAAGACATAATTATGTTTTTATAGGTCGATTTAATTTAATCGTCGACCAGTTTCAAGTATAATTATATTTGAGAATTAATTTAGGGTTCAATTGAAGGATTTAATTAAGTGCAAGAACTTAATTACTTTAAATTGGTCAAATTAATTTTATCAAGGGCTTAATCGTTGAAAAATCAAGTTCTTTAGCTTAATTCAGGTTCAATTGAGAAGATTGAAATTTTTGAAGACCGAATTGAATTTTTCCAAGCCAATTCAGTGAAGTCATGGGTCAAATTGAAAATACTTGAGAGTTTAATGGTCAATTAAGGGTTAAATCGCATAAATCTGAAACCAAAGACCAAAATAAAAAGGCGTGCAAGCTAAGGTTGCTTTTGAAATTCTGACAGCATACATTTGCACAAAATTAAAAGTTTAAAGCTAATTGGGGATGCGATTAGAAAAATTATAAAGTGAGGGACCAAATCACGTTTTCATCTTCTCTCAAATCATCTGCAAACTGACTGCATTGTTCAATCACGCTACTGTAGGTGAGGAGACAACCCATCGCTACACACAATGGGCAGTGGAAGGGTTGCCTCCTTCTCCTATAAATAGCATGCATGCAGATGAACAATAGAGGGGAGAAAAAAAAAGAAAAAGGAAGAGGAATGACGAGGGGAAATTTACAGAGAAAAAAAGAGTGATGGAGAACAGGAATACAATATAGAGGGAAGGAAAATTTTGATAGTGAAAGGGAAGAAGCGAAGGTGATGACAATAACCACCCTACTTACTTCCCCAGCTCTGGTGATGACGATAACATAATGAAAAATTTCCAGGCGACGAGGTAGAGATGGGAAAACAGAGACAGCCACAATCCTCCTTTATCGCCAATCACCACCTCGCTTCCTTCCCTAGCTCCGGCGATAGCACAACAACAACTCCATCTCTCTCCTTCCTACGGCAACAGCTCTCTCTCTATCTCAGCTGGTAGTGGTCTCTATCTCTTTACAGTCGGCAACAATTCCAACTCTCTCTACACCAGCAGCACCCCCTTCCGGCAAACACCAGTTTCTCCCTCAGCATCAGCAGCTTCTACTCTACGCTAGCAGCCCCCGAGGAGGCTCAGCTCTTCTTCTCCAACGCTGGCGTCAAGTAGTGACAGTCCTGCACGTAAGCCAGCCACCTTCCAACAGCTCTCCCAGCCACCACAGGCCATCGTTTTTTACGCCATCACCACAGGAAGAACCACCTCGGTCTTCTCTCACGACGATAGTGACAGGTACTCCGGTCGTCACCCTCCAAATTTCCCCATTTCAATGGTGAACAATGAGGGAGTGAATTCACTCCCCCATCCCACTATTCTGCATGTGAACAGTGGGACGTACGCCCACTGTTCACGTGCAGAATAGTGGGTGGTCGGGCTCGGGACAAGGCCCAGCCCGGCCACCTAGAATGGGTGGGTTGTTCGGCCCACCCGGGCTGCAGTCCAGCCCCAAATGATAGGCCTCTTAGCCCATCAGGGCTGGTCAGCCAGCCCACACAAAAAAAATTAAAAAAATACAAAATTTGCATAAAAAATATTTTAAAAAAATTAAAACAAAAAAATATTTGTTTCGTTCATACGACAAAATTCCAAGGTTTTTCCAAGCATATTTTTTCATAAAATATATGTTGCATCTTTCTCATGTTTTAAAACAAAAATTGGATATCGCAACCGGTTTACGATTATCCATTGGATTTAGCCAAAATATCTAAATAATTTAACAATTATTTTGTTTTGCTATCGCAGTGTAAAATTATATTGTAAAGTACACTCGTGGATAGTTAAAAAGGGGTTTTCAAAATGCATTGTAAAATTCTTTTCTGGTTAGGCTTTCAACTCGTAATAAGGTAGAGATTCTCTCATGAAAAGAGATCTACGTCAAACCTTAGAAAAGACCAACAAATAAAAATTGATTTAGAAAAACAATCAAATAACAATACAGCATGCCTTAGGTAGGGTGCACTAGAGGTGATGCCTCTTCCCCTTGCACAACAAGTCCCCTTACTCAGACTCTCGCATAACATTAGGTGTTCTAGTGACCTTAATACTAGGTGGCGACTTCCAAGAATTATAGTCATAATTTTATGGCTATAAAATATAAAAAAAACCCTTTTAACCATGCATTGTTTCACCCCCCCCCCCCCTCCTAGGGGATAGTGGGGCGCAAAGCGCAAAAAAAATATCATCGTGACACATGCGATGCCCCTATTTGCTGGGAAGATGATTTGTTATTCAAATAGATCAAAGAAGTCTTAAGTATTTAATGGAACAAAGAATTACTACCCTAGAACAACATAAATGGGTTGCCAAATTAGTGGGTTATGACTATGACATTCAGTATCGGTCGAGTCATGAAAATTCTATTGCAGATGCACTCTCTCGTCAACCTAACAACACCACTTGTGATCACTTGTTCATGCCACAACTTGATATTTGAGAGGAAATTAAACAAGTTGCCACAGGAGATGACTATATGGCTGCTGTGAATAAACTGGTTCAATCTCAACTGGAAGAGCCATTTACTCAACGAAATGGTTTGACTTTTCTCAAGGGCAGAATTGTGGTTCCATCCAATCTTACTCTGCGCAACAATTTGATCTATGAAGTTCACGATACAAAAATGGGGAGTCACTCCTGATTACACACCTTTAAAAAATTGGCCACACATTTCTATTGGTTTTCCACACACAAGACTGTCTAAGATTACGTCAAATGCTGTGACATTTGCTAAAGAACCAAAACATAAACATTACCACTAGTAGGACTACTACATCCTTTATCAATTCCATGTCAGGTATAGGATGATATTACTATAGATTTTATTGAAGGCTGCTCGAGTTTCCATGGCAAGGATACCATTTTTATGGTCGTGGATAGGTTGAGTAAATATGCACATTTTATGTCACTATCTCACCCCTTCACGGCTAAAGTAGTGGCGGAAAAATTTGTTAAAGGCATGGAAAATTGTATGGAATGCCTTAAGTCTATTATCAGCGACAAGGACCCCATCTTTGTCAATAAATTCTGGCAGAAATTTTTTTCAATGTCTGGCACCAAACTAAAAATACCACCCCTAATCAGATGGCCAATAGAGGTAGTCAATCATTGTCTAGAACAGTATTTAAGAAGCTTCATCCACCAATGGACATGTAAATGGCACTCATTCCTACCATGGGCAGAATTCTGGTACAAAACTACCTTCCATTCTTCGGCTGGTATGACACCATATCAGACACTATATGGCTAGACACCACCATCCATTCCAGATTATTTTGATAGAGCAACACCAGTTCACGATGTGGAATAAAATCTCCTGAACCATGATGAGTTTTTGCTACAACTCAAACACAACAATCAATCGCATGAAACAGACAGCTGACAAAAAATGGCAAATGTGTCCTTTCAAAAAGGCAAAATGGTTTTCATTACGCTACAACCCTATCACCAAAGCTCCGCCTTCAAAAGAGCACACCAGAAATTGGCTAGCCAATTTTTTGGTCCTTATCAAATTCTACAAAAGTGGGCAACGTGGCTTACAGATCACAGTTACTGGAAGAGCATGTATCCATCATGTCTTTCATGTGTCCTTACTGAAGAAATATGTGGGGGATGCAAACAAAACAACCACATACCTTCCACTCGTTTCAGGCGAAGGTGAAGTCATCATATTGGAGCCTGAGACTCTACTTGATCAACGTTGGGTGAAGCAAGGTGGTAAGTTTCTTACAGAGAGTCTGGTGAAATGGAAACATTTTCCATCAGAGGAAGCTACCTGGGAAGTGACTTAGTCACTGCTTCACCAATTTCCACAAATATACCTTGAGGACAAGGTTCCACTTCACGGGGAAGGTATTGATAAGCCACGAAGGTTTGGGAGAGCAACAAAGTCGAATCCCAAGTATAATGAAGGAAGTACAAGCATAAGTCCGAAACAAACTTGATTATTGTAACTTACCACCAAGGCATAACCATTGCAGCTAATGACGTGAAGGCTTTACCACGTCAACTAATCATGGGGTAGGTTAGGCATCAGTTTCTAGTCTATTTCCATTTTGTTTTGCAATAGAAACTGAATAATGTAATTGTTGTAACAGAACCTTTAATTTTAGGTATACCTCTTATTAGTGGTTGAAATTGATGTATTTATAAATTATGAAGGGAAATGTAGAAGGCAACAAAAATATTTTTATCCTATTCTTATCTTGCGGTACGTTCTCACCCTAAGAGAACAACGGTGTTGTGCTACTGTGCTATTATCAATTGGCTCTTAACTGGGATCTTATCAGGTCCATGAGACTAAGTTATATGGATAAAACATGTGTTAGAAGAAACAGAGACTAAAACACTTAAAGTCCATGGAGAGATATTGTGATATTAAGGTACCATTAATATTGCACATAGTTTGATTTAGCTCAAGCATCTAGACGTTGATTTTCATTTTATTACGGACCATTTTGACAATGCTATTAGACAACTTATTATGTTTTAATCAAAGGATCGGTTGGAGAATGCTCTCACGAAAGCCGTAGCAGAAAAGGTACGTGATGAACAATTCAGATAATAAGTTAGAAATGATCGATACGAATGCAGCAACATGAGAAAGATTGTTGACATGAGTTTCACTACACATTATTATTTAGTGAAGCGCATGATTTGTTTATATATATATATATATATATATATATATATATATATATATATATATATATATATAAATATATATAATTAACTTCAAAACAGCAACTGACGTGAGATCTAGATTTCTTCAAACAAAAAACCTCTCCAGTAATGTTGTTTTCGAGCTGATGTGAAAATTTAGAACTAGTTCTGAACATTTTAAGGAAATATATTTTACTATGCCATGGATCCAACCGAACAAATAGCATATATAGTAAGCAACTACAAAAGGTTATTGTTTTTATTTACGTTTTCTATCTGGGCCAATTTATGAAGGCACCCAGCAAGAAAGTATATTCAGTATGTGGGCTACAAGTTTAAGATAGCCAGTTCCAAATTTTATTTTCAAGAAAGGCTTTCCAGGGATATTACGAGCCTCATTTCAACTGACCAGAATTGTGAATATTGTGAAGCTACTTCAAAATTAGCAAATAACAATAGAATTATTGATTCAAATATTTTGTTTAATAATTTCCAATGGAAATAGTGACAAGTAATTTCCGGTTCATGATTTTCTCCTCCTTCTCCTTCTCCATCTCTATTTTGTCTGGACTTTTTTTTTTATTGTAATTAAGATATTTGTATTAAATGTCAAATTAATATTATAATTTTTTTTTCTTCAAATTTTTCCTCTGTTGTTGTCATGATAGGTTTTTAAAAAATACAATTAAGGTTATAATATCTGAACATGAAAAAAAATATTAACAAACTCACCGATGGATATTAAAGGTTACATAGGTGATTTTATGGAAAATTTCAAAACCAGTTTTGTCAGAGAATTCTAAAATATTTTTGAGCTTATAAACTCGCCGATTAACATTATATTTGTAATTTTGATAGTGATATCTATAATAATATTGAGCCCATGGTTGATGGCATCACCAACATAATATTCCATCAAACACTTATTATACCTACAAATTTCCCCAATGGATCTAAAATAATGTTTCTTTTTTATTGGCATGAAAAATATGTTGCAATTCCATTAGTATAATAAGTTACTAAAGAAGTAACTGATGGATATAAAATCCCCCATAAGAAATTTACCGACAATATTGTTATGACATCAATTCCATCAATATTAAAATTCCCTACAAACATCAAGTATAAACACCACCCCAATATTTTGTTGCCATTTAGTAATTTTCAGTGGTTATTGTCGTGACGACACTTTTTTACGGCCTCCCTAGAGTTAGGATGCATGCAAAAAAGTTTTTTTTATAAATTTAAAATATGATTATAACATTCAGGAATCATCACCTATTATTAAGGTTATTAGAAAACCTAATGGTCTATATATAAGAAAATTATAACCTTAAATAGGGTGCACTGAGGGTAATGTGTCTTGTCGTTGCACAACAAATTCTCTTACTCAGGTTATTTAAGGTAAGCTTCATTATTGTTTGATTATTTTTCTTGGTCAAATCATTGGTTAGTTCTAAAGTTCAAAGTAGATCTCTCTTATGAGGGAGTCTCTACCTTATTAGGGAAAAAACCTTGAAATCGAACACACAACTATAATTAAACAAGAATCGATCTTTTATATTAGCCAAAATCCTAGAGAGAAACAAACCAAGAAAATAAGAAAACAAAATATGAAAATATTTAAACGAAACCTTAAAACAACTTTTAACAATGAAAATTAAAGTCATATAATGTAATGTTAGTTATGCTTTAATATCAAACTAATGCAGAATTGTCCGTTAGATTTCTAATTTGAGGTTTCAAGAAAAACTTACAACTTGACCTAACAAAAACCTTGGTTTGAAGAATCAAAGTTATATGAAATTGATCACTCTTATCCTACACGTATAATGATATGCGAATGAGAAGAATAAATCAAAATAAAATTGATTAATTATTTGAATAGTTTAAAAGTTCAATCAAGAAATTAATATGAAAACCACTCAACCAAACAAATAGAAACAAACACACCATATATGACAACTTTAGAGAAAGAATAATAAACCGAAACATAATGCTAACAATTGGTCTATATATTAGAAAACAAATCCTAATTTGACTTAATAGACCCAAACTTGATAAATAAACCTTAATACATTAAAAGCCGATAATAAATAAAATCATAAAACAACACCTAACCTAAATAAACCTCTAAATGTTGCATGATTTAAAATAAACTAAAAGATAAATAAATATTAGCCAACAAATTAGAATAAGATAAAAGTAGAATTTCATAATTTGTTGGTAGAATTGAAGTCTAACTTCAAACAAATGGCTCTCCTTTGTCTTAATGAATTATAAGGTCTACCATAAATCACTTGAAAAATGTGGTGTCTACTTTTCAAAGGAACTTTTATCACATCAAAATTCATTATATAGCTATAGTTATGGCAAAACAATAGTGAAAGGTCAAAACTAACACATTTAGTCTTCTTATTCCAATATTTTTATAATGTATAAATGCTTCTCTACAAGCCTTTCTTAAACATGAATCAGATTAATCAAGGTTTGTTCTTCATTCTTTAATACTGTCTTCAAATCCACTTTAGCTGATGTGTCTTAAAGAAGTCTATTAATAGCCTTCTTGAACCTTTTTGCTATAAGTATTGTGAATAGACCTAATGGAACCTCTAATGGATCTCTTGGTGTTGAAGTTATGACCATATCACATATCCTATATTATTTATTATAGTTCTATACCACCCTTCATATTCTAAAAAGCTTAAAATTTCAATAACAAAGTTCTAACCAAGGTTTATAAACATAGTAAAACTTTTTTGGATCAAAAGAGGATTATGCCTATATAGTTATGGGCCTTAAAGTATGATTTGGTGACATTTATCTATGATTATTAAGGGTTTCTTTGATTTATTTTTGTTTTCTTTACTAATTTTCGTTTTTATTATTTGTTCATCTTGTTGTAAGCCTTAAATCCAAGTTTATAATGTTTGTTTATATATTACAAAGGCATCAAACTATTTGAATAAATGTTATAAATTAGTTATAAAGGGATGATGTCCTCCCCTGCAAGATCAAAAAGATGCTAATGAAAAGAGTTATTTAGATAAGAAGATTAAAAAGGTCAAGAAACACCGAGACTAAAGGTTCTCTCATCGAATGTAAGGCTTTTATAGCTCTCATCAATTCAAATTATAAGAAAATAAGAGGTTTAACTTCTCTTGAAGACTTAAGAAGGCAATCTAAAATAAAGAAGCTGATCATAAATGATTGTTGAGAAAACCTCTTTTTCACCAAATGATGTTTTACTATAATAGTTAGTAAAAGACCAATTACAAACAAATAAGGATGCATTGATGCCTTTCACTAATAAACATTATTTGTATTATAAACAAACATTCATATATCAATTAAATAAGAATAATAGCTCTTCACTAATGCTAAAATTTATCACTAATTGTGAAATCAACCAAGTTTAGAAAAAGTTTAAATTGACCACTAAAGGTAGGAAACAATCAACCAAAGAAGCTAAAAGTCTTGATCAACTAAGAGAGTTAAGAGATGTGTTTAGCTAGGAAAAGACAACTAAACATGAATATATGATTTCACATGATTAATTAGAAAAACAAGTCCTATTTAGAACATGAATCCTTGATAGATTATAATGACAAGCATTGCAAATTAATTATAGTTCATATGACTACCAATAAATAGATGTGCATGGATCAAATCCAAGTTGTATTAGAGTCTATAGTATAAACTCTTTATCTGTTTTTGGTTTTTTGTAAATTATAGGTCTATGCTTTATAGTTAATACGAGTATGCTTGCCCGCGCGTTGCACTAGGCTTTTTTCTATGTATAAAACTAATTGATTTTTTACATGCTGTAATTAGTTATTTTAATATTTAATTAGTAAAATTATAATAGATAAAATATGTTATAAATAATTTTTTTCCGCCTAAAAGGAATAGTGTGATCAAAATGGGAGGTGGTTCGTATATTTTTTAATTGTAGATAACCTAGGTCAATTTGTCTACTTATATTTTTTTATGAGTTGCCTTTTTTCCCCAGTAATATTAGATCTGAAATATTAAAAAAAAATATTGTAATTTTTTTAAGAAATAAACTTAAATGTTTTGCGTGCTATAATTAGTTATTTTAATATTCAATTAGTAAAATTGTAATGGATAAAATATGTTAGAAATGATTTTTTTTTCCGCCTGAAAGGAACAGTGTAATCAAAACAGGAAGTGGTTCGTATATTTTTTAATTGTAGATAACATAAGTAAATTTGTCTACCCTTTTTTTTTAGCTGTTTTTTTTCTCCAGTAATATTAGATCTGAAATATTATAAATAAAAATATTGTAAATTGTTTTTAAGAAATAAACCTAAACAAAAGAGCACAAAATTAAAATTAAAAGCCAAAATATTTTTTTTATTTTATAAGATTTATCATCATATTATTATATTAAATGTATTTTAGAATACTGATATTAATTTTTTTTTTCAAAAAATCCTAGGTCATTTTTGTTCTCTCTTTATATATTTTTAGGCGATAACATTAAATAAATATTAAAACATAAAATTAGTCTTACATATGTGTAAGAAAAGAACCTAAAAATAATCATTATCATTATTTTTAATACTTTATCTAGGCTTTTTTTGATGTAGGAATTTGAATGATTTTATACGCGTTGTAACTGGTTATTTTAATATTTAATTAGTAAAATTATAATTAATGGAATATGTTAGAAAACAATTTTCTGCCTAAAAGTGATTGAATGTTACTACTGTCAAAATTGTTTTGATAATTATTGTATCGATAGATTGTACAGTTGGAATCGAAATTTTTTTGTTGAAATGAGCCATGTACTCTGTGTAACATACTGATTAATTTTTATGTATGTTTTATTTGTTTTATGAATTCTTAATTAGGACGAATTAAAGAATATTAAACAAATATAAAAATATATACTTAGCCTCATATATTTATAAGAAAAACAATTCACAAATAATCATTATTATTATTTTAAATGTCTCACCTACAATAATTAGGAATCTTGATAATGAAAAATATTAACAAAAAAGCAATAACCAAAACAAATGAAAAAAAATGATTACATTTTAAAATAATAATATGTAAGGGGGTTTTAGTGAATATTGAAATTAAATAATTTAAAACAAAACCAGAAATTAAAAAAATTGGGACTAAAATGATAATGAAATCCATAATTAATTTGCATAGAAGGATAAATTTGAAAGAAATCAAACTTTGATATCGAAAATATTAAGGATTTATAATAAATTTGCATGGAAGGTTACAATTAAAATAAATCAAAACTTTGATACCAAAAATATTAAGGATCCCAGACCAATCCAAAAATTAAGAGAATGAGAACCTAATTGAAACTATAATATAAAATCAATTTCAATAAGGGCAAGAAAAACAAATGTGAACGCTGACGTTAGCTTGCGCAGGCAGGAGAGAGAAATGGGGGGGGGTTCAAACGACCAGTGAGATGTCTTCGGACACCATATAGTTACACGCATTGCACCAAGTGGAAGAAAACATGCCTGAAAATCATTCCAGACACCGGTTGGGTATTTTTGGATGCCGGAGTAAGCCGCACGCATGAGCACGGAAATGGACGGCGTGTCCGGCGACGCGCCAATAATAAACCGGCGAAAAAAAAGAATAAAAAATTGATTAATTACCGGATCACCCCTCCCTCCCAGACATGATTTTTTTCATTTTCGAGGGACAAAACGGTAATTGCACTGTTCAATTGCTAAACTTTATCAAAGATTATTTTTTTTAGATTTTTTCTTCATATTATTATATTAAAAAAAATTTAAACACTAAGATTAAATTGATGTGAGATTTATAAAGAAAAATCAGTTCAATTTTTTTATATATATTTTAAAACATTCATATTAAAAAAAATCACAATATATAATTAGTCTCTCCTATTTTTTAAGGGAAAAAACCCAAAATAATATATATAAATTTTGGACCGTTAACAATTTTATTACATGTTAAAAAATTTGATGCCGGTTGTGGCGAAACGCAGAGCAATTTTTTATTTTTTTATTTTAGATAATTTGGCATAATTTATCTACTTGTCTTGTCTACGTGTGGTTTCATATATATTTTTTTGAGATATGAGATCTGAAATATCATACTTAAAAAAAAGACGCATAAGTTTTTCAAAAAAATAACATTGACCAATTATTTTTTGTCACCATTATTATAGTTGTCATTATAAATGTTAGTATACATAATTAATATTTTAATTATTATTGGTCATACTATCAACGATACTATGATTATTATTTAGAAAAGAAATTATTTTTTTATAATTTTTTAAGATTTCTTCCTCATATCATTATATTAAAAATATTTTAGAACACTGATAATAAATTATTTAAAAAAATAAAATAGGTCATATATATATAAGGCATATGTATGTGTGTGTGTGTACTAATCAAAGGGCCATTAAACAATCTGTTTCATGCAGCAAAATTTGTTTACGTGAAAGGTGCACGCATTATATCTAATGCCCAGCTAAAGAGGTGTAGTGAAAATAACAATCACAATTCAATGTAGGTGACACAGCTGATCACGCACCCCATTCCACAGTGGATCTGGGTGTGCGTGAACAGTCCACCAACAGTGAAACAGCGAGCTATTTTAGCTTTCTTTGTAATATGATTAAAATATATAATAATACAAAGGGCATCAATTTATTAGAGATGATGATCGACCCTATATATATAATTCCTTTTTCTTTTATTTACCCTTAATTTATCACTCTTATTTTATTTTTGTTTATAACTTGTCCTTTATTTTCTTTATTCCTTTTTTTTATATTTTTTCCTATACTATTTTATATGCACTCCTTTTCCTTTTTATTTTTTAAAAGACAAATAGAGAACCCTACATTTCATTTGATTTACAAGGCTACTATTTACCTCTATTTAGTATTTAGTTTTTAATGATAGTTTCTCATCATTCAAAGAAAAAAAGAAAGAATAAATAGAATATTGACCCAAATTATATGTCAAGTCAATATATTGACACACTTAGTGAGATACACTTATTAACATAATAACAAATTAGTCATCATGTCATCTAAAAAATAAGACAATAAACACATCATCATTATAAACGAAGAACAATCAATATATGTAACTATTAAAGACCAATTCAAAGAATTTGATAGTTAATTTCCAATATGAGGGATAATTAAGCATCCCTAATTAGACATGCCATATGATGGTTCATCATCTTCTAATTATCTTTAATAAGAAATAATCGCATATGGGTAGAGTAATAATGATCTTATATAGCCTATAACTCTCTCATTATTCCTATTATTGTTTTCTTCACCAACTTCTAAAGGATATAATGACATTCATATACCTCTATAACAATATCATGCATATCGTTTTCTAGGAATAAATGGTGTAGTTAGGTGGTTACAATTATGGTAGCCCAACTCCATTTAGCCATCAATAACTTCTATAAAGATCGTTATTTTATTAGTGAATGAACTTATATAATATTGATTTAAATATGATTAGATATAAAAACACAACTTATCATAATAATATTTCATTAATTAATAAAACCATGTAGGACATGGTTAGTTAGTTGCACTAGATTCAAAATGAGCAAAGGTAAAATCGATCTCCCACAAAAACACTTAAGGTTTAAGTATTAGGGTACCTTCAAATAAAAAATGCTTTAATATGAATTTATATAAGTTCTCCATCATATCTTGGGTATCATATATTTACATAGTAAATATAATCACACCCGATAATTTGAAGGATGATCAAACATTAGGTGTCAGCTAATTTGTAAGTAAATAATGAGTCTTAAAATATTTACATGGCCTAATAGCCTTACCTAAATATAACTAAACAAGTATTTGAAAGAAAAAAAACTTTTTTAAGTTGTTTACCAACAAGGTAATGACAATCCTCTTGAACCTCAAGACACACTATTTAATAATAAATAAAAGGAAAGATTAATAAGATTAAATTGGCGTAAAATTTCTATGAGATAAAGCTAGATAATGGATTTATAACAAGGCTTATATATCATCATCCATATTATGAGTAGGTTGATCAACTCCATCCAATTCCAGAGAAATTCACTAGGTTTGTTATCTACTTGCATGTGCCAACTTAGAGCAACACTACCCTAGCTTTCCGATGTTTAAGAAAAATGTGATACTTTGAACTTTTTGAGGACCAAAAATATTTTAACGGCTTTCTTAAGATAATAGCGATTGGTTCCTTCAATTGCCCTCATCTCTCTTTAATAGCAAACAATATATTAAAATCAACATCTTCAATCATCTTTGCCTCCTAGATTTCAACGAACAGGTCTACAATTAGTGCTGGCTAAGAAAATGAAAAAGGTGTAGTGAGCTAGGCGTTCACATAATACTTGTAAAATAAAATAAATAAATTACAAAAAAAAAAAAACATTGCATGCTAAGAGCATGATTGTCTTTGCCATTCTTCCAAAACACACCATGGGCGGTGTGATTTGACAAGACCATTCCTGCAACTATGGCTTAGATGGCACATGGAGCATGATTGTCTCTGCTCCGCTCCACCTTCGCCGTCGCTCTATATTTGCAGTTTTGACAGCATTTTTGTGGAGTTATCGGACTACTGCACTTCAACCAAACCCCCATGATTAGCCGCCTTGCAAGGGAAATCAATACTCTTTCAAATTATTAAATGTACTTTGAATTCATATATATTAAACTACATCTTGATTTGTTTATGGATCACGTTAGTAGAGAAGGTGAACACCATCTTGGAATTGCTGATTCATTGCTATAAATTTACATTAATCCAATATGATTTCAAGTGGACACTACTATTGGTAAGTACCAGTAGCAGGCATACTGCAGTAGTTGTTAATGTTGTTCATACGTACGCATGATCGACGTATCATAAACATCAACAATAAGGTCAAAGAAATGGATAAATTGACCCAGTTTCGATTATACACGTTTGGCCTGCTATCCCAGTAAGTTTGCTGATTGAATTGGATTTACGACTCCCAGAACATGTATAGCTCAGTTGTAACTTGGGCTTATGGCCCCTCCTTTAGCTCAGTTCGATTTCTTGCTTCACCATCCTCACGGCAACGCTGGCAAGATGTTATTCTTGGCATTCCTATGCTTCTTCCATTGTAAAGAAAGCTAAAGAACGAAAATGGAGCTCGATTTTATTGAGCTTGACAAGGAATTGTGCATGAAAAACCTATCGTATCTAGACAAGCAGAAATTAATTACTATCACAGCCCATTTCTAGGTTATTCCTAAAATCAACTCAAATTAAAAAATAAAATAAAAGGAGTTGATGTGGTGGGAAAATCAAGTTCGAAATTTTGGACATATTTGAGAACCTGATTATACCCCTACTTTGTTCAAAAATGAAAAAAAAATACAAATTCAAAGTCAAAATAAATAATTAGTGGATAAATATGCATAAAAATTAATTCTAAGAACATGATTAGATTTTAATAGTCCAATTTGATTTAATCATAGGCCAAATAATAATTTATTTATGTTTAAGAATTATTTTTGGTCCAATTAAAGCATTTAATAAAGTGCAAAGACTTAATTATACTTTAAATTTGTCAAATTAATTTTATTAGGTGCTTAGTTGGTGAGAAATTAAGTTTGAGAGCCTAATTTAGGTTTAAGTGAGAAGATTGGAATTTTTGAAGACCAAATTTTAATTTTTATCAAGTTAATTGGTTGAAAATAGGGGCAAAATTGCAAGAGAATCAATGTTTTGGGGTCAATTAGGGGAAAATTGAAGAAATCCACAACCAAAAACTATTTTGTAATAGACGCTGAATTATAGGGATTCAATTGCCCGAAATTAGGGATGAGATTGAAAGAAAATCAAAGTTGAAGGGTCAATTAAGGGTTAAATTGTATAAATCTAAGACCAATGATAGGAATGAAAAAAAAAACATAAATTCAGGACTGTCATTGAAGTTTGTTAGTAGAAAAATCAAAAGAAAGTGAAAGTTTCGAGTCAATATGGAATGTAATGAATTCAACATTGAATGACCAAACTGAACTTTGACTGAAATCCTAGTCTAAAACGACGTTGTTTTGGAGAGGAAGAAAGAATTAATGAAAGGACCGAATCCTAGTCCAAAACGATGTTGTTTTGGAGATGACTTGTTGTCTGGTTATTGCTCATTATTTTCTTCCTTATCTACCCGAAAAAATAGCTCAAAGGTTTACTTTGTAAGTGCATTTGATTCCTTGATATTTCACCAAATTTGACATGTCATATATTTAAATAATAATCTCACATTTGCTATATTATGGTGTGGTTAGTGTCGACTGATGGAGACAACAACCACCTCGGTGACACCCCTAATATTATAGCTCAGGTAATCTTGAGTTGACAAATCCGACACCTCAAGGTATCTTTTTTGGGTCAACAGTTGAGATGTTTGTGAGTTAAAATCAAGTGCTGATTTTTTCTTGTAAAGACCATATTGTCCTCTTCCACCAACCATAACTAGAGATCCATTCAATGCTCAGAACATAACAAAATCTGAATCCAAATTTGGGAAACAACCAATTAAAATCCAGTTTTTCCCCTCCAATTCCTTCAACCAACTAAATTCTTCCCTGTAACACCGGCAACTATTTCGGTCACCACTCACCTCCAACAAGGTAAGGTAACCCCTCCATTTTGCCACCCAAAATCACCATTTCATACAATAACCACCCCTTTTTTATTTCATGCAATAACCGCATCAATCCAATCTAATATTATATTATATAATATTTAAAAAACATTAAAAAAATATTTAAAAAAAAATCTCACATGTTTTAGAATTCTTTGACAAAACTGGTTTTGATATTTTCCATAAAAACACCTATGTAACCTTTTATATTATATTGGTAAGTTTGTTAATATATTTTTTCATGTTCATATATTATAACCTTAATTGTATGTTTTAAAAACCTATAATGACCACAACAAATGACAAATTTGAAGAAAAAAATTCTAATATTTATTTAACATTTAATACAAATATCTTAATTATAATAAAAAAATATTCAAATAAAATAGAGATGGAGAAGGAGGAGGAACATGAATCAGAAATTACTTGTCACTATTTCCATTGGAAATTACTAAACAAAATATTTCAATTAATAATTTTATTGTTATTTGCTAATTTTGTAGGAATGGAACTAGCTGCACAATATTCACACTTCTGATCAACTAAAGCGAGGCTCGTAATATCCCTGGAAAGCCCTTCTTGTAAATATTGATCTATAGACTTATATTGTATTATACAGACTCGACATAATTAATTTGATTTTCTACAAAATTTCCAAAAACAAATCCTTATTGTTTTTTTTTTAAATATATATATATATATATATATATATATATATGTTTGCATACAGTTGAATTCTAAAATATTTTTGAGCATATTTTCATAAAAATAAAAATAAAATGCATCTTTTTTCATGTTTTAAAATGAAAAATGGGATATCGATCGTAACCAATTTATGATTATTCGTTAGAGTCCAGCCATAAATATAAAAAAAATATTTCTCCAATTATTTTGTTCATTTTATTTATTAGAATTTAGCTGTAGACTTTAATATTTTGGATGTGAAACTACAATGTAATGTACACTCTTAGATATTAAAAGTACAACAAATACAGTTCTAAAATTCAAACATTAGAAAGGAAGGAAAAAATAGTTTTAATAGGAAAAAGTCTAGAAGTTGCTAAAAGAAATTGCATTCAAAAGAACAAATTATGTTCATCTTTGTGACTTGAGAAAATCAACACATATGTAAAAGAAAAGGAATTAAAATCACAATACTGAAAGTATTCTTGGAGAATAAATTTAGAATTTTTATATATTGTATTAATCAAGGTTGATCTAGAACTTGTCTTAGAAATTCTTGGTTATCCTGATTAATTTCTTGTAAATTTGGGTTCAATAGAATTATCTTGCACAATTTCTTTAGTTTCTTGATTTCTGGTACTTTTTTTTTTAATTTATAGTTTTTGTTGCTCTTAATGATAATTCTTGTTATTATTTTATATCTTTATTTTCATCATTATATTCACACAAATTTACATTGCTATTTGAGGAGATGAAACCAATCATGAGAAGAAGGTTTGTACCTACTCATTATTATAGAGAGAGATCTATATTAAATTGCGAACATTATCTCAGGGTTTTATGAGTGTTGATGAGTGCTTTAAGGAGATGAAAATAACTATTATTAGAGATAGTATTTATGAAGACAGAGAATCTATAATGGCTAGATTTATTAATGGATTAAATAAAGATATTCCTATTATGGTGGAATTACAACATTATATGAAGAATGATGATATGACATGCATGGTTGTAAAAGTAGAGAAATAAATGAGGAGAAAGGTTGGTGCAAACTTTATGGATATCCAGGTTCCTTTCCAAGTTGGAAGTTAGGTTTTAGAAGATAGGGTAATGCACAAGTGAAACCAATGACTACCTCTAAAGTAGACAAACCTTTATTTGTTCAGAAACAAGTAACAAATTTTAAGTAAAAAGAGAAGAATATTGCTTAACTGAAGCATATACGAGAGATTAGGTATTTTCAATCTCAAGGATTTGGACATTATGCTTATAAATGTCAAAATAAAAAAATTATAGTTATAAGAGATGATGGAGAGGTGGGATTGACTAATGAGGTTGATTTAGAAGGGATGCCAAAACTTGATGATAATAATGATGTAGAGTATGACGTGTAAAGAAAATCCTTGATAAGGCATATAGTATGATAATTAATAATGGTAGTTACACTAATGTTATCAAATTTGGTTAGAAAGTTGACCTTTAATACTCTAACCATGCTAAATCATATGAGCTTTAATGGTTGAATGAATGTGGAGAATTTAAGGTGACTAAATGGGTTTTAGTTTCGTAGACAATATGAAAGTTTAAAGATGAGGTTATATGTGTTGTTGTCCTTATGCATGTTACACCCCTATTGTTGGCGAGACATTGACAATTTGATATGAAGGTTAAGCAATATGGGTTTAAAAATAGGTATCTTATGGACAAAGATGAGAATATTTACACAATTGCTCCATTATCACCAAGACAAGTGTATGAGGATTAATTAAAGCTTAAAAAGTCGAGGAAACTAAACTAGAATTTATGAAAAATAATGGTGAGCATATGAAGCCAAGTGATAATATGATGAACCAAATGTGTGAAACAATTAGGGGAAAACTTTTGGCAATTACAAATAGGTTTAAAGGTTTCAACAAAAAAAAAAACATAAAGAAGACCAATAATGGAGATAAAAAAAAAGTAAAAGTAAGAAAAAAAATGTGTAGAAAAATTATGGAAACACCTTAGCTTTTATTCAAAATAAAGTTACTTTAATCATGCTTATGATTTTACTTTTACATGAGAAGACATATTTGAATATTGATGATTTAAAGTTGGTAAAGTTGTTTTACAAGAATTTAAGTTTCATGAAATTTTAATATTGATGATTTGAAGTTGATAAAGTTGTTTTACGAGAATTTAAGTTTCATGAAATTTTAATATTGATGATTTGAAGTTGCTAAAGTTGTTTTACAAGAATTAAGTTTCATGAAAAGATCCATTGTGGTTTCCCACTACTTTAAGGTATTGAGCAACAAATTATTTATGTCAAGAGCATCAATTCCTAACTTGTCAATCTATAAAAGTGATCTCGAGAAGACTAAAGAGCTCCAAAGCAAAGTAGAAGAGTTGATCTTGAAATGGCACATTCAAGAAAGTATAAGTGCTCAGTAGTTCCAATGTTAATTGTGGTTAAAACAAAATAATAGTTTGTATATTTACATTTATTATAAAGTTAGATATAGACATATTATCTAACATTTTATCCCTATATTAGATAATATGCTTGTTGAGTTGTATGTTTTTTCTGTGTTTTCTAGAATTGATTTGAAAATTAGTTATCATCAAATTACAATGATAGAAGAAGATGAACGAAAAACAACATTCAAAACTAAATATGAATTGTATGAATGATTAATAATACCTTTCGATTTGATTAATATACCAAGTAAACTCATAAGGTTATTGAATCATGTGTTAAGGTCTTTCATTTGAAAATTTATTGTGGTCTATCTTGATGATATCATGATTGATAACAAATGATTGAATGTACATATTAAACATTTAAGATAGGTTCTTAAAATACTTAGGAAAAAAATGTTAATATAAAAAAACATAATTTTTGCAAGGTAAGAATTTTGTTTTCTGGTTTTATTGTTAGTGCAAAAAGAATTAAGAAGAATAAGGCATGCATCAAAACTATTTAAAAATGTCCTTCATCTAAAATGACTTAAATAGTTTTCATTGTTTTGCTAGTTTTTATATAAGATTAATCAAATATTATAGTTGAATTAAATTATAAATCAGTCTCTCTAGATTAAAAACTAACTTAAATAGTTCCTATAATTTTAAAAACTAATTAATTGTTCTTTAATCAATTTCATGTTTTTTTGGTTTATGTGAAAAAATAGTTAAATAATATAAAAAGATTAACGAGAAAATAAGGCAATTTGGAAAACATATTAATATTAAATTAATTTTAAAAACTAATTAATTAAATTTTAAGACTAGAGAAATTATGTAAACGTGGAGGGACTAATTTATAATATGCTCTCCTGGAGTCCATAACCAAACATAAATCTAAAAAAAAAAGAAAAGAAAAAAAACAAGAACTCCGTCATCATTTTTTAGAGCAAACACCAACGAACGAAATTATTTCCATTTCCTTCTTTCTATCTATTACTCCACAAAAACAAACAGACAGACAAAAGGATTCCACTCTCTCTGTCTCTCTCTCTCTCAAAATCTCTCTCACTCTGCCCTCAATCCTGTTTCTGTTCATCAATTAATCCTTTTTGTTTTTATTATTAGATAATAAAAAATACACTAACTTATCTTTTTCATATTTATTTTGGTTCCTTTTCTCTAATCCTTTTTTTATTTTTTGCTTTTATTTTCCTCACAGTATTTGCATGTTTTCATCATCTATATATTTGTCAAGAATCGATAGTAATAATAGCAAAAATCCCTTGAGTTCCAATCAAATATTGAATCTTGTGTGAGTTCTTGATCTCTTCAATGGATCAAGTAAAGATGAATCTTTTGATTCGTGACTTTCTTTTTGAGTGAATGAGAGATAATGGGATTAGAATCTGCTGGTGGATTCTTGAATTTCTCAACTAAAGAGACTCAATTGGGTTCGATTAATTGCTGATCATCTATCAAATTCTGGGTTGTTTTGTTTTGTTATATAGATGAAGAAATTGGGTATTCAAGTTTGATCGTTGCGGGATTTTAGTTACTGTTGTGGAATCAATGGATGAAGTCGGTTCAAACGAATTGGATGAGCCATCCGTTCCATGGCGGCCGAGGCAGCTGGCATTTGGACAGTACAGGCAGGGGAGAGAACCTGCCAACAAGGAGCAAATTTTGCGTGTTGTTGTAAGAAGACCTGTAAGTGTCTTTATTCGTTTACTTTTGTCATTTTGGATTATGTTCCTGATTTGATTGATTTTGTTGGTGGTTTATTTGGGTTTTAATTTACATGTTGAATATGAACGTTTTGGTTTTGATACAAAGTTTGAAGTAAAAAGTTTAGGATTTGAAAATTAAGTCTTATAGCTTGAGTGATAACCGAGTGCACTATGCTACATGTATACCATTGAGATTTTCTAACTGCCTTAGCTTTTGCATTTCAAAGCAAAGAGTATATGAAGGCCTAAAAGGCAGATGTTTGTTTTGCTAATTTATGGAAAAATGAACAAGAAAGAAAAGCTCTATATACACTACAAGAATATCTCCCTGGAATGCTTATGGCTGGAAGGGCGTAGGCTTTTTTGAGGTTGTGATATCATATGACTTCCCAGAAATATCTACAACATTATTATTATTTCATTAGTATTTTCCAATGTGAAGGGTAACACAAAGTTATACCCCAAAGAGGAGTTATAATAAAGACAATTTTTGTTACCATAAACTGCGAAACTTACAAGTTGCAAGCATTTCTGGATTAATAATGGAAAGTGTACGCATGAGATTGATAGTTACAATGCAGATGTGAGAGCTGAGGTGATCCTTATCCTGCTTTTGAGGGGAGGGAAGAAATCCTTTCTTTTGACTTCAGCTAGGACACTTATCATTAAAGCATTTTGTTGTGAAATTTGTCACTGTTACCAGATTGGAGTATCCCTTGCAGCACCTTTAACTTTAACCATGTAAAACCATATGATCATGTCAATATGTCTCCTATCAAGCTCTCAGTTCTTGTGAGGACAGGGAGACTGATCCACCCTTATTTTTTATTACAACAGCAGAAGATTGACCATGATGATCAAAGATGGAGCCAATGGTTGGATGCCTTTGAGTTCTTATGTTGGAACTATTGGATCTATATAGTTCACATGTCTCATGTTTGCTGATATTTTTATGATACTGATTTTGAGCCTTTTAGATTTACATGCTTCGTTACTTGGTCAGTTTTAAGTTGATCAAGGGAAATAAAGGGAAAAAAAGTGAAAGGTGTAATTATTATTACTTGTAGTAAAATGCATGCTCCTTTGAAGTGACTTATCTGGGCTAAAACATTTGATAGCTGGCTATTTACAACTTTCTACAAATGTTAAGAACATTCTTACTCCTAATTGGTTTCTGTTTCAGTGATAAAGCTGTAAGCTAAGTGGATAGACTGGGAAAATTCATTTACTTCCATTTACTTTGTTTGTCTTTCCATGATTTCCTTTGTGCTTATCGACTGCTCCAAGATTGGCTTAGAGAGTTTTTTGTTGTCTTTAGCCTAAAAGTGTGAGTGGATTACAAATTTTAAGTGCAAGAAATATTTGATGGCAATAAACTGTACTGAACTCTTAGTGGCGTACTGCCCGCAAACTGCTGGAATCATTATTTGGGATTTTTCAGTTAGATACCTAAATATATAGAATTAATCTTTTGCAGGTGAGTATATGATTTATCATGCTCTTTCAAAAGTTGAAAAATAAAAACTAAATTTGTAAATATTGACACCGAAAGGGTGGTATCATCACCCTTTTGTGAATTAGAAAAAAGTTAGCAATACAAACTATAACTGTGCTACTGATAAGCTACTGCAAAATAAATTAATAATGAAGTTTAAGAAACTAGAGGGGAATGTAGGCCAGTGATGTATAGTCTTAACCCAGAAAGGAATAAAAGAACCTCCAAAAAGAGGTGCAAAGATTCTTTTACCTTGAATGCTCTTTTTCTTTCATTCCCAATGGAAAACACTTAAGATTGTTAGTGCTATATAGCCTAAAATAATAGTGAAACCCTCTCCCAAAATTTTAAACCTTCTTGTCCTAGAGTGGCCATGACCAAGAGAAACCTACAACATCGTTTGCCAACCTCCATGAACTCCTTGTCCATGCAAATAAATGATTGATTAGATTTAGCAACTGTTTTGAACAAAAAATACTAATTGACCCTAACTTCTTTCATTTGGATATCCTCCATAGTTAAAATCATACCCCAAGCTGCCTTCCATGCAAAAGGAGAAATCTAGGAGGATTACACTTCTGTGTAGCTATGTCCTGGGGAACTGAGTTTTTGCACTTTACATCTATTTTATAATAGAGCCTAGTAAAAAGATTGAATTGTAAACACAATATTTTTCTCATTAGGTTTCTGATTACCCTCATCACCTTCCCCAACTTTAGCCCCCTTCCCTATCCAATCTCCGAATCTTTAGATCTCCTATCAATAGCTATGTACCACAACACACTCCTTTTAAGTATGAGTGTCCAAACCATCTTGATTACTTGGAGATTTTGGTCTTAGGAGTTGAAGAGAAACTGAAATCAAATGTTCTCCAAGAACTAAATATGATATAGTCCTTTCTGCATCAAAACATGAAGAGAAGAACTCATAACCTATATCTAAATTCTTATAAACCCTTAAATACATGTGAATCCCTAGCTTCTATTGTTATCCATTCTTGTGATCCTCTGTATATGTAACACCAATTATCATTGCTAACACTATTTGACTTCGCAATGACTTCAACTATTTACATAGCAGTCATTTATTAAAATTCTTATTTAATCCTTAAACTGCTGGTTTCAAAATAATAGAAAAAAACTCCTATTCAAAGTTTTGTGTCATAACACTCTTTTAAGTCTGACTGTCTGACTACCTAACTAGTTATTTCCCTAGAAGCTTGACCATTATAGGGATTTCGGTCTCAAGAGTTAAAGAAGAGTTGACATCAATTATCATGTTGGATACTGTTTTCTTCACGATGAACTGTCACAGCTGTTTATCCAGGACTTTTGTTAAAATCCTGATTTAATCCCTAAACTGCTGGTTTCACAAAAAAATAGTAAATAAATAAACCCTGAACTAACTTCGAAAGAGTATTTGCCACAATCCACGACCCAAAGTTCATGATTGTTCCCTATGTCTCTGTAAGAACCTTCTTTTGGGATCTGTTGAAGTCTATGCACGATAGAGCAAGTAAAGGAAAGAGTGACATAACTGGATTTAGAGGATAAGAAAGATTATTTTTTTAAGGATGGGTTTATCTTTCGCATGTGCGACACATAATATGTAACTCTCCTTGCTTGGATACCAATAAAGGAACAGTGTCAAATTAAACTGGAAATCTTTAAGAGTCCAAACATATAGTGAGCCAGATGCTTCTTTTTCCTATTCTGAGACCCTATCTGACATTTAAGCATCCATTTTGGTCCCAACATCCGACATTTGAGGACCATTTTTCTAACAATCTTGACAGTTTGAAAAAGAGAAAGTTAGCAACATTTTCGGTAGTTGTAGACATTGAGATTTTTCATTTTTCATGTCAATCTAAACATGGACCAGGAATTCCTATGATCTTTTCTTCGGCAAGGCTAAGTCAATGAGCTATCTGAAAATCAGAGCAACAACTTCAGCTATTTTCTCGCCAGCTTCCCAAACAATTATCCTAGAAAGCAAAAGCAGCAGAGAGATTCTCCAAATGTCACATTCTTGGAAAGATCACATATAACATTTATGCGAGCACTTGAACATGTCTGACATTGTCTAGACATCATATTAGCATCTGAAGTCTCAGAGCGAACTTGTCAAGGATACACCTAATTTTGGTTAACATTGCCTGTAGGGATGCAAAAGATTCTAATGGTTAATTGACCACTGCTGTATCATCTCTCATCTTTCGTGCACTGATCTTCTTGCAAGAGTCCAATTGAACTGCCATTTTATTTTATAGCTTGGCCAAGTGAACTCTATTATTGTTTTATTAACAAAATTTTGTTTTGAGTAGTGGAATATTGTTGAGTTAAAATAATTTGAGATACACTTTTGTGCTGACTCTTAAGCTTTTAATGATGCAGTTGGTTGCAAAGTTAACCAAAGACATAGTCGAAACGTATCAGACATGCAATCCGCAATTTAAATATTCCGAAGAATTAAATCCAAAAAGATATTTGACCAGCCCATCAGCTGGAGTACTCAATGACGGCCATGATAATGTGAACTCAGATCTTATTCTGACTGTGAACTTTGCTTTGGTAAATTTAGACACACAAAGAAGGTTTGTTTATATTTGTTGATTTGATTCCTCTGCATTTATTTTTCTGGATCTCTTTTTTTTCCTGTACTTGGTTTTGAACAAAAAAGTTTATGCATTGTGTTTTAAGTGAATTGGTAAAAAATAATTCATATAAAGTCCCTTACTACCTTGAGTCCTTGACTCTCACATGTTTAGTTTTGTTTACATCTTTGATTCCTGTTTGACATCTTTGTAAAAATAAGCTGCCTTAATCCATTTTTCAATGAGTTTTGATTTTGATTATAAACAAACTATATTCTGAATTCCACATAGCTGTAATGAAACATTCTCTGCAATTCCTAGATACAAACTCTCCAATTTTTGTTCATGTGTGTAGTCTCTCTCTCTCTCAATGGATGATTGATGTTTCAGTTTGTCTTATCAAAGATTTTAGGCGATTTTTGCTCATGCACGTGTGTATCACTGATCTTTTTTTTCCCTTGAATTCGCAAAAAAAAACTAATTTTATTTTATACTAGCTAGAAGAACGAGAATCCTAATAATAATTAATCTGGCAATTGAACTAAATTATTCTGATTGAGAGAGCATTTTAATATCCTAGTGCATCAGAACGGCAATATTAACAGTATTTTTTTTCCCATTATAACTTTACTTTTCTAAATCATTATGAGCATTGTGATTTGACATCCACAAAACAAAAAGTTTAAGTTAGCAAAATCCAGTATTGGAAAGAAAGAAAGAAGAAAGAAAGATGAAGTTTGATAGAAGTTCAGAAATCTAAACAGATTCTAAGACAATCTAAAGAAAATATCAAATTCAATACATTCATTAAATTCATAGGTTTTCCTTCTTCCAATACTTCAGCCTTTGAGACATTAATACATTATTTACTCTCACTGTTTGTTTCCTTTCCTTATTTAGAAATTCCATTCAGTAGGAAGAACAGAAGCACACAATTTAGATTGCTTGGTAGTAAACATGAGATCAATGACTTACTTATCTCATCATATCTGCAGATATGTAGTCAAGGATGTTCTTGGTCATGGGACTTTTGGGCAGGTAGCTAAATGCTGGGTTGCAGAAACTAACAATCTTGTTGCTGTGAAGATAATTAAAAACCAACCTGCTTACCATCAGCAAGCTCTGGTTGAAGTATCTATTTTGACAACGGTAATTAAAAAGCTCTTCAACTCTTTGTGCCACACTTGTTGTGATATTAGTAATGATGTTTCTTTATGTTTACTCCATGCTTTTCTATAACAGTTAAACAAGAAGTATGATCCTGAGGATAAGCATCACATTGTTCGTATTTATGATTTCTTTGTATACCAGCGGCATTTATGCATCTGTTTTGAACTTCTTGACACAAATCTGTAAGTTAAGGGCTGTTGACATAGTTACATTTAGTGTGCAGTTGCAATTTGTTGGAAAAGCTGCTTTTCTGACTTGCCTTTCCTGCGAATCTATAGTCATTTGATTTTATTTATTTTTTTAATTTCTTTATAGCAGCATATACTTACTTTTAAAGTTATTCAGGTATGAGCTTATCAAGATGAATCAATTTAGGGGGTTATCATTGAGCATTGTCCAATTATTCTCTAAGCAGGTATGTAAACTTTAAAATTGCTGCCATGTTCATTATTTCTGAATTGAATTTGTTCTCATTTCTTGTTTAATGTGCTCTTAAAAAAGATTTTACGTGGGTTGGCTCTGTTAAAAGATGCTGGGATAATCCATTGTGATCTGAAGCCAGAAAACATTCTTCTGTGCACAAGGTAATTAATATTCATGATGTGTTTAGCCTCAAATCTATTTTACAAATTTCATTTATATTCAACTGCAAATTTTTTTATCTTGAAAAAACAGTTTGAAGCCAGCAGAAATTAAGATAATTGATTTTGGATCAGCATGCATGGAAGACCGCACTGTTTATTCTTACATTCAGGTTATCTTTATGTCTACTCCATGCTTTCATTTTATTTCTATCTTGTGAAGTACCTATAATGACATATATGTTTATTCTGCAGAGCCGTTACTATAGATCTCCTGAAGTTCTTCTAGGTTGTCAGTATCCTTTCCGTAAAAATAGAGCTTCATGAGTTTTTTATTATATAATCTGTGTATGCTCATGTTCTCATCCTAGAATCATGTGGGTATTAGCTGGGACCTTAATCCATTCTAGATATTCTACAGCCATTGACATGTGGTCCTTCGGGTGCATAGTTGCAGAATTGTTTCTAGGGTTGCCACTTTTTCCTGGTGCTTCAGAATTTGATCTCTTGAGGAGAATGATTGAAATACTTGGGTAAGTCATCTCTATCAGCAATATAGGAGTGAAATATATTTGCAAATATTTTAACTGTGCTGTTAAGAACGTGAATTTGATGTCCTTTCTGAATTGTATGCATTTTATTGAGTTAAAAAATGGCCATTAAACAAGAAAAATGACATGATTATTGATAGATCTATTGTGGAAATAACTGTGTATGAAAAGAAAAAAATCATTCTTCAATGTTGTAAGGGGCCATTGATTGGTGCAGTGGTAACCTAACAACCAGAAGAGTGCATGTTTTCCTCTTGATAACAGCCACTTCATTAAAAAATGAAGGATAGGCTCCAGACTATCTAAAGGATCTCCTTGTCTAGACTCTTTTCAGTGGGACCATATGTGGATAACAGGTCATCACCTCATTTCACCCTTTCCAGTTGGTGTTACATGATTGTTATAATCTTTTGGTTTCATGATTGCTATCATCATTTGTATGAACGAGAAGAGATAACTTGAAATGAGTATATCTATACTCATCAAATTTATTTTTTATTTTCAAATCATTACTATGTTAGAATCATTTCAAGTTATGAAATGAAGAATGAAAAAAATTGTTGAATTTTAATTGTTAACAGTGAAGCAATTGGACATGGCAAATTGACAGAATTTGGTTTTCATGCACCAGAATGAAGGGTCACATAAGCTCGTGTAACTTTTCTCATGAACATGCATGGATTAGGAAATAAGTCAACTGTAGTACAGCATTAATCTAACTCTTAGTCAAACTGAAATCGTAAGATGTCTGATTGCTGAGGTTGTGAAAGTCCTTTCACATTTGCTTGGAGCCTGTTCCAGATTAAATAATTTCTCCAAGCAAAACTTGTTACTGAATGGCAGCTTTCATATAGCAAGCTTTACTTAAATGTTCCCTCAATTGGGAGTCAGATTGATTTGTAGATATATGTGCTAATTATACCTTAATCTCTTTATTGCTCATACTTTACATGTAGATGCTAGTTGACACAGACCTGAAATGCTTATGACTATATAATGGAAGAAATATGAAATGGTTTGCAGGACCAATTCCAATAGACAATATTGTTTCAGAAAGACCTATACTATTATATTTGTTGGAAAAAAAACAATTGAATTAAGTTCAAGGCTCAGTGCAGTAGCTTTTGAAATATAATTAGCTGGCTCTCAGTGGCACAAGGCAGAACAGATGCACTACCACAAAGGGAAAAATAACCCCAAGAAAAGTTCAATGATTCAACATAATTGGGAATTAGGGGGGCTTGAATATCATCTTCATCTACATGTACTTCAACTAGGATAATAGAAAGTGAAACTTGTATAAATTCCATGAATTTCTCAGTGATTCAGCATATAAGAAGGGTCCTCGTCACCTGAGCACTTTTACATCTATGCTTTTTAAAGATCCTGACCCTCATTTGAGCTGCCTCGTCCTGTTGAACCATGGATTTCTCCAGTTAGAAACGTGCCTTTGAAACATAGATCCTATCTCTCTCTTTTGTTTCCCTAGGTTTACTTTTTATTCCTTGCTTCTTTTTTCTGTGAGTATTTGATATTGTAGTTCAATCTGCTTTCCAAGAATCCGTCCAAAACAAAGAGAAGAAAACAAAAGAAAAGGGAATGATTTGCTATTACTTGTTATTGTTTTAACATGTTTTGAGGAAGCCTTTTTTGTCTCCTTTGAGAGTTATTTAAATTCTTTTATCGAAGCTGAATTTATAATTTGCAGTTTTATTTAACTGACCACTATGAGAGTTTAATACCTGTAATCATGCTAAGCAAGCCCTAAGCAAGTTAACTAGTAGGCCCATGCGATCGCTATATTGTCTATTTTTGCCATCTTAGTCAAGACAGACATGCGTGTAAATTATTCGGAAGAACCATACATGCACATATAAGTAAACTGTACTTAATTTCCCCCGAAGTTATTTTCTATAGTAAGCTAATTTATGAAATTTCAAAAACACACATGAGCGGGGGTTGCAACCAATGCTTTGGGAATTGATCTTACTTTGCGTGGAGGTGATTTCTCTATGCCTATAACAGCATTGGAACTAGTAGGGGGTGGTATTTAATGCTTTTATTTGTTGTTGTTACTCGTTTTTGTTATTTATTTGAAGAATAGTTATTTTCTTGCTGACATTTTGTAGAGGACAACCCCCTGATTATGTCCTAAAAGAGGCAAAGAATGCTAATAAGTTCTTCAAGTGCATTGGAAGTGTCCAGAATCTAGAAAGTAGTGAAGTTTCTCGAGGAGGAAGAAGTGCATACCAAGCATTAACAGTGGAAGAATATGAATCTGTAAGTGTTCATGTTGTAGTTTGGAAGTGGAAAATCAATTAATAGAAGAACAAGTTAAGAGCTTCCTAAGTGAAATTTCTCATTTATTCGTTCCTCATGAACTAATATCAATATTCATGGGTATATCTTTCTTTTCTATTGTTTGCTGCATTTTATTCTCATCCTCATTGTGATGATTTTGGTTTTGTTTCCAGAGAGAGCGGAAGAAACCATCTATTGGGAAGGAGTATTTCCATCGTATGAACCTTGAGGCAATTGTTACAAACTATCCTTACAGAAAGAATTTGCCACAGGAAGATATAAAGAAAGGTAGTTCTTATATCCAAATAATCTGATTTTATGAAACCATTTTAATTAATATGTTGCTATCATTTCTAGAAGCTGCTGATTGATGTTGTTTAACACATTACAGAAAGTCAAATACGATTAGCTTTGATTGATTTCTTGAGGGGTCTTGTTGAGTTTGATCCTGCAAAACGGTGGTCTCCTTTTCAGGTAATACAAGTTTTTCCTAGTTTGAGCAATTACTTTCACAATTAATTATAACTTTGTTTTTGTGGATACATGGAGGCATAATTCATTCATGTGCAGGCTTCAAAACATCCTTTTGTAACTGGGGAACCTTTCACATGCCCATACAAGCCTCCCCTGGAGACCCCTCGTATGGTAAGTAGTGTATGAGCTGTTACATTGACTTAGATTTAATCTGAGATTATACTGGAAGATTGTGAATCTTCCTTAAAGAGTAACCAGCTTATTGTTCTTCTCGATTAATTCTTATAATTAATCTAATGATCCATGTATTGCGTGGTTTGCTCCATCCTGCCCATATGTTTGATTCTTACTTTCACTAATAAGCTCATATATGTTTCTGTTTTCTAAATAATTATGAAGCTCAAGAGAACTATCTGCTCTATTTTAAGTAGTTGGTTTCTGCTCACAATCATCTCTCACATAATGAGCTAGGAAATTATTTGACTCAATACAAAGGAGAAAAATTAATGTTCCATAAAAAATGTTGATTTTATTGTCCATGCACCTTTATTGTACTAATAGTTTTCTGGGAGTTTTTGGTGTATTTAATGATTGTTATTCTGTTGATAATGTACTCATCTCTCTCTATGGTTGTAGCCTGTTTCCCAAAATATCAAGGTGGACCATCATCCTGGTGGAGGACATTGGTTTGCTGCTGGTCTCTCCCCTAATGTGAGCTCACATGTTTTTCTTTCTTTCGTTTTCCATTAGTTTTTTAACTAGCCAGAATTGAACACTTTCATCCACAACTTTCCTTCAAATTAAGAAAGATGCCTTATATCACAGAAAACACGTGAAAATATTGGGGAAAAAGAAGAAAAGGGGAAAATATATAATCATAACTTCGACTTTCTTTTGTAGAATCCTGGAAGGGCCAGAGTTTCCTTGCATAATAGCCCACATTTCCAGGCGGTTCCATATGGTCATGGTACTAGTTATGGTAGTGTAGGAAGCCATGGTAGCTATAATGATGGCATTGGCCTTGGAAGCAGCTATGGAAGCTATGGAGATGGCAGTAATATGTTTGCATATTATTCACCAGTTGCTCCATCTGGCATGAATATGCATCCACAGGCTGGTCTGGCAATGCTTGGAAGTAGTCCAGATGCAAGATGGAGGTTTATTCAATATTCACATGGAAATGGTCTTGGTATGAGTCCATCAGCAGGAAATTTTGCACCACTGCCCCTTGGAACCAGTCCTTCACAGTTTACCCCACCAAACTCCCACAGTCAAGCTTCAGCTGGTTCTCCTGGACATTATGGTCCGACTTCCCCTGCAAGAAGCTGCAGTCATGGATCACCTCTAGGGAAAATGGCTGCAGTTACACAATTTAATAGAAGAAAAAGCTGGGGATATTCTGGAAGTTATCAATCTCAAGATTGTACATCATCTTCAAATTGGCAAGGACAATCCACTGATGGTGCTTGCTCTAACCAGTATGAGGAAAATCCTTCAGTACTTGGTAGTTCACCCTCACATCGACAGTCAAGCTGGATGCAGCAACAAGGAGGCAGTGGAAGTGCAGCAGGGCCCTCAACCATTCAGAGTATTCCAGGATCATTTAAGCCTGCTCCTAATATGAAATGCCCTCAAAGAGCAGGGCCTATTCACGATAAGCCTGAGGCAAGTCTTTCACTGCCAGATCCAGGGGACTGGGATCCCAATTACAGGTAACAAATGAGATTTATTTATATTGTTAGTTTCTATCATATGTTCATTAGAGTTAAATTGATACCTTTGCACATTACCTTCTCATATACTTGCAAACAAAATAACAATGGAAGGAATAGATTTTCATGGTTTTATTGAACATAGCATAAAAAAGAGTTGTCCATTCAATGCTTAGGATGTTTTTTTTCTTCATTAAAAAAGAAGAATTTATTGAATCAAATATGTTAAAAATTTAACTTGTGTATATAACCGCATGTTATAAAAGTTGTTATTTAGCAAGATGTGACTATGATTCCCTGTTGTTTTTATGAGATATTCACACTGCACAAGGTGTTTATTTGCTCCATTGCAAGCCTTTGATGAAAGCAGTTCATGGATGTCCCTTTTTTCTTTTCTTCATTTTAATTTTTTTAAGATAATCACTGTTAGAAACCAGTCTTTTCATTAAATGGAACCACATGCTTTTCTTTAGCTGTTAACCTTAGATGATTAAAAGCAGCACTTCACCGTTAGGGTTTTTATCAGCCCCATGTAGCAAACAGCCTCTGTTAAACCATTTTTAGGACATTGGTGCCGGTCTGCCTGTATGTTGGGATTCAGTCATGTGTTTGACTTACTGGTTGGTTTATTCACATCACATTACATAATGTGACTCGTTTAGGAGTAAGCCAGTGGTAAATTTGGAGCTGTAGTTTCTTCATCATGCGATTGTATTTGCTTAATTCAAGGTTTAAATGGGAAGTAAGCTCAAAGCATTTTGAGTTTGGTATTAGTGTTCATAATCAGTTAATAAAGTTTCAATAAATACACTGCTTATAATTTCTTTTGACAGTGCTTTTGGCATTTATTATGGCTGTTACAGAATAATTGTGGGAAGAAAAGATTTTGGGTGAGTTTTTCTAACAGTAAAAATCATAATTTCAATTACAATATGCTGATATAAATATTACATTTGAAAAGTAGAAGGCTATATATGTATTTCATCAAGAAATAATAAGCACATTTAAAAAGCGTAAAAAACATCAAATAACAGTTGTTTTGGCTATTTTACTTTTTCATTGACTGCTTCTCTTTTCTGAACACTAATTGGTGGAGCTATGGGTGGCAATGCACCTGTAGCCACATCTCCAAAGAATATTTCAAGGGCAATTTAAAATAGTATGTATTTGTATTTTCTACCATGTGTTTTATTTAATCTTTTAGTGTGGCATCTGTTAATCATTTTCCAGTGATGAACTTCTTCTTCAAGAGGATGGTTCTGATGTGAGTTCCATAAGCACTGAGTTTAGCGATAGCATGCATCTTGGTTCTGGTGTTCCAGTGGTAGGTGTTGGAAGATCCAACCGAACCTCAAATGCAAGTTCCAGCTCATTAAACCAAAGGTATGCTTTGTGTTGAATAAAAAGCATACAGTTTCTCTCAATTTACATGGTTGCCTGAATTTTCTTAAGTTATGATTATTACTAATATTTGTTTTAACTATTGCCCAATTGGTGGAGTCTATTCAAGCAAACCAAATTTTAACTATAGCATAAATCAAACAATGTGCAAATGGGTAGCAAGAACTTTCACTATTCAAGCAAACCAAATTTCAATATAGAAGAAAATGTAGAAACTGTTGAGTGACTGAATATGAAGCTTCAATATTTGAAAATTGATCAGCATAAATTATGATAATGCTGAAATTCTTGCTTCATGTTTTCTATTATATATATATATATATATATCGTGTTTTCTACCATTGATTTTTCTTTTTCCTTCTTATTTATTAAGAAGCGACCAGTGGGGGCTATATTCTTACTTTTAAATATTTCTTACAATTCTTGACTCCTTTGTGGCTGTATTATGTATGTCAGAAATGGGGCTTTTCATGCATTTTCACATGTTGACGTGGGCAGCCCGCCTTCAGCACATGAACTTCATGTTGGATATGGCCGTTCAATGTCAAAGCCTTCATACTTTACGCCTCATATATCACAAAATTCTCCAAGCCGTTTAGGACAGCAACCCCTTCAGAGGTTCAGTCATGGAAGGCCCACTGCTCGGGGTAGTGAATGGAATCACATCAAGGTCCAGCCTCCTTCATCCAGCCTCAATTCTGGCGGGCAACGTTCTCCAGGAAGTAGTTCATTGAACAACAGCATGCCATGGGGTACTTTCCGACTGATTTGCTTAATTGTTTGTTAGAGCCACAACATGAATTGAAATTTATTAACTACTATTGATGATCTTTTGTAGGGCGTAGGGCCAACTTCAATAGCATTCCACCACCACCATCCCGAGGAAGAAAAGACCTTGAAAGGATTGCCTAGTTTCGTAGCCACCTTAATTTCTTACTGCGATGATTTTGTTATCGAGTGTTGGAAGAAAGTTGTTCCCCATTAGTTCACATACTTAGTGGGCTGTTGCTTCGAAATTCCTCATCTGAAACATGCTCATTCATTATGCTTGCATAAAATATAATTCATCATTGTGGTTTCTTTCATACTCTGATTTTTTATATGCAATTTTTTTGTTTCTTGGTTCCTACAATTCTGTGGCCCTGAATACCCCATCTCAGGTTTTCATTTTATGCTTTTAAATCGTGATCGCATGTGAAGGATTAAGTTTATCAGTGAGGTTTAACTTCAGGCTGGATGAAGAATTCAACTGGGAGTCAAGATGTCAAGGTTGAGTCTGGATTATTTCTTATGTCATATTGTTTACTGTTTCCTTTTCATGTTCAAGATGTAAATTGAATCATTTTTACTCGAATTGTTGTAAGCTCTACAATGATTTTGGTGGATTCTCCCCCCCTTTTCTTATAGAGGTATTTTATGATTCCCAGCTCGCTGGCAGTGAAGAGTTTTCTAGTTGATTTGACCAAAACTCGATGTAATATTTAGGAACTCATCTTCTTGCCTGTTAAATTCTGAAGCGAACAACCTTTTCAAGGACACAAGTTTCATGTTGTGAAGTAGCAAATTTGGCGCGGAGAAAACAGGGGGCCGTAATACTTGTTCATCGAGGTCCCTGAATATATATATATATATATACTAGTCATTCATTGTGATCGGAATCATATTTTATTTTTTTCAATGTAAAAAAATATTAATTGTATGATTTTTTTTTGTTATAATATACATGTAGACAAAATAACAAATCTATGAAGAATTCATGTGAAGTGTAAGTTTTAAATTGATATAAATTTATATGTTTAATAGGTTTTAATGAAATTACTAGTATAAAAATATTATTGTCATTCAAAAAGAAAGAAGATTTGGATACTTGAATTATCAAATTTATTGTATTAGGACTAGTTTATTTTATAATCCAATTTAAATTAAACTCAATAGACAAGATATAAATTGTGAAAACACTTGCAATAATCAAATAACAAAAATAGATAGTTAATTTTCTATTTACAAAAGAAGAAAAATCATTGAAAATCCTTCCCATGCTATTGTCATTATCATGACTATAACAATTAAAATTATTATCATTATTATTGCTCAAACAATTAAAATCATTAAATACCCTAAAGAATAAAAAAAACAGAACATTTTCACAACAAAACAATAAAAAAAAATCACTAAAATTACCATTATTATTGCGCAAACAATGAAATCATAAAATCATCTAATCCAAAGAACAAATAAAAATAACAGGAAACACAAAAAAAAAAAAAAAAGAATAAAGGGAGAAAGGGGGAAAGGGGGAAATAATAATTTTAAAATGATCACCAACATAAATTAAAATTTTAGAACTGAACCGAATAAAAATAAAATGACAAAAACAAAAGGTATAGATGCATAAATACGGGTAAAAGATAAACATTATTCAAGAGATGGCCGAAAAAACCAAAGGAATTAATATTAAATAAAAAATTCAAAAAATAAGGGCTGATATGAAAAATAAAATATATAATTAATTCTAATTGAAGGACAAAATTCAAACAAATAAAAATCTTGGGACCAAAAAAAATAAAGGCATTTTTTTAAAAAAAGAAAATGTGTAAGTTTGTTAAAACTTTAAAAGAATAAGAACTGAAATGAAAAGTAGTGTATACAACCAATTTCAATTGTATGACAAAATAAAAACTTGCATACCGAAAACATTAAAGGAACCAAAAACAAACAAAAAAATTAAAAAAATAAGGATTAAAATGAAACCCAACATATATAATCAGTTTCAATTGAAGAGCCCAATTGAAAACAATCAAAATTTTCATTGAAAAAATTAGGAATAAAACCAAAATCAATAGAACATAGACTAAAATAAACCAAACACAAATATGAAGGACTTATATGCAATTAATGGTGGCAGGAAAGAGAAAAGGTAGAAAAGAATAAAAACCATCCACTGGCGATTCACTTATCATTGTGCACAGACACGCGTCACGCTAGGAGGCAGGAGACATGAAGGCGCATCAGATGACACGACGAAACTACAGTTTGCACCGCCTAAAGACATCATACGCGCCGCCAACAATCCTCGTGCAGGTGAAACAATGTTGACGCGTCTATGCAACGCGCCTGCAGTGATTCCAAAAAGAAATGATTAAAAAATAGTAAATTACCTATACACTCCTGAACCTAGTGATAACAAAAAAAAAATAGGGAGGAAAGTATCACAATGCGCCCAGCTCCCCGCCTTTGTTTTTATCTTTTTGAGGGGTATTTGAGTAGTTTCACTGTGCACGAATTTGTGGGAAAAAAAAAACACCCCCCAATTTTCCGTGTCTTCTTGTCAGCTTCTCGGAGTAAAATGTTAATTTTATTGTGCAAAGAATTTGAAAAGTACCATGCATCTCCCCTAGAAATATTCAAAATATCCTCGATCCCGGGGGTTAAATTTTTTCAGCTTTAAGGGTAACATTAATTTAACTATTGTAGTCCACAGTAATCTATGTTTATGCGCATAGTGCAAAATGCTATGGTAAAATCATCACACCTTCTATATTTTAGTTAATTTTAAGTGGTAAGGATACGTTTGCAAAAATATTTTTGAAAAAATAAGTTTCTATTTTTCAAATTAACTTTTTTTTGTAATGAATGTGTTGCAAAAAGAGAAACCACTTTTCAAAAATAAAACATTTATGTAAAAAATAAGTTTTTTTGGTATGACTTTTTAAAGTGGGGCTATTGATATTTGATTTTAAGTCACCATTTAAAAGTTTTTTTTTTCTTAAAGTTAAAATGAATTAAGTGAGATGTGTGTGGAGAATGAATCGAAGCAACTTTTTGTAGTATAAACTATAGTTTTTGTTTTGAAAAAAAAAATAACTTTCGAAAAAAATAACAAACATTGTTGCAAGTAAAAAGATTTTAATTTAAATCAATTTATCAAACAATGCTATATGTTTGTTTTTATCTTCTGAAATTAAATAATGTTTGTGGTATGTGACAAGTTAGATTTAGAACCTTATAATAACAATTAAATAATTCATAAAAAGAATCTCGACGATGTGATAGAGATGTGATCCGATTAAAATGTAAAGCGTAGGGTGAAGCACATGGTTTGGTTTTTCATGATCGTGTGTTTCGATAGGCAAAATGGCAATCTCTACACCACCCGATCATGGACCCAGTATCTCTAATGGCCAATAGCAACTGAAAGCCCTGTTTTTTTCTTATCTTTTTTCCTGGGAGCTGTAACCCCTCCATTTCCTTTGCTGAAATCATCGTTGTCTAGGTGGAAGATTATCGGTCAAATTGAAAATAATAAAAATAAAATATCATAAATTCAGACAAAAAGGGTTGAAAGAAACAATGTTGGTTTCAGCTCACAACCACTCTTCCCCTAACTGTCTATGAATCACTTTGGAATCCTCACCTCATCCCTATCACACTCTGCTTCTCTTGCTTTCCCTGTTGTTTTCCAGGTATGCGCCTTTTCTCTCTTTTCTCATAACTCTCTAAATTTGCTTGTGCTGAATTCTTCTTCTTCTTCTTCTGGCCACTTTGTTTGGATCCTGGAACCCAGTTTCTGAGAGACAGTTCGGAAAGACAAGAGCTTGCAGAACTCATAATTTGAAAATATGATAGTAGTAAATATGAAGAATAACCCACAATTGTAAACTCCATTTGTCATCATTAGCTCTGCAAACCATATGGGCTTCTACTTTAACACTTGGATTATTGGACTGGGTTAATGTATGCACCTGCCCTCCACTCATTCATGGTTTGAGATCACTGTCTCACTTTATTGCCTGAAGCTTGATTTGAAGATGTTATAACGCGTACCTGTTCCAGGAATGGTAATATATCTCAATCGTTATTAATGTAGAATTAAACTATGGTTTAAGACTTAATCACGATCATGTTAGTTTTGTATTTAATGTTGACGGGATCTTTGTTTTTAACTTCACTGTTATTTTTCTTCTCATTCCATTTCCTATATGATCGGAGATTGATGGTTTTAGAAATTCTTTGTTCAACTCGATAGCCGTATTCACATTCCCTGATACTCGTGTAGTTGTTTATTTTGATTAGTTTGAATACGATGAACTTACAACAACTTTGTTAGACTGTTATGGAATGTGATGCAACATGGATCGTTGTTGTCTCCATGCATTGTTTACAATCTATCAAGCATATAGTTACTTCTTCTTTTTTACCTATTGAGGAACCTGATATTTGTTTTCCCCCGCAATTTTGCTCGGTTTTAATTCCAGAAGGGCTATCAAAGTGAGCTTAGGGAGATTTATCCTGAATAATATCTACATGATCGTAGATGGTTCATCAGCTTTCTAAAAGCTTGTGATGGTTATTGTACAAACCTGAAAAGTATCCACATGATGACCACAACTTCATTCTTTGGACTTGGCATAGGAAAGAGGCTCTTGAGCTCCTCCTTTTTTTATTATTCAGACCTCACAGAAAAGCTTTCCAATGTCAATGATCATGAACCAGCCCACTATCAAATTACAACAACAAAGAGTGTGATTGTTGCAAAAAAGTCATCAAAATATGGCCCCAGCTTCCCCTCATCCTATCGAAACCCACACTCCACTAAAGCCCTTAAAGAACATATTGATACTGCTTCTGCTTCTTCAACTGTGGCAACATGGTTCAAGACATTAGATGAGTTCGTAGAAGAGAGTTCTGTTCTCGACTATTCAGTAGAAGTTCTCATATTGCTGCAGAAGTCTATGCTAGAAAAGCAATGGAATCTTTCTTTTGAGCGGACAAACTCAAGTGACTCAACAATTAAAAACAATAACAAGAAGATACTGGTCACTTGTTCTGGGATGTCTGCTCGACAACGAAGGTTGAATAACAAGAGAAAAAATCAGAACCAAAGCAAATTGTTGTCACGTAATAGTGACTTTAAGCTGCTAAGGTCAGATATTAGTCAAGATCTACTGCTGAATCGCTTGAAAGGTTATGTGAAGGGTGTAGTAAGTGATGAGGTGCTTCCCCATACAGAAGTTGTGCGTCTGTCAAGGATAATTAGAGCTGGTCTTTCCTTAGAGGACCATAAATCCAGGTGAGAATACAATATTAATGATAAGACAAGTTTTGTAGTTCAGTGTAGTTATTTGTTTGCACACCTTGTTGATTCTATGATAAGCAGCTTTATGGCATTTTTCTAAGCCAAGATAGATTTTGAACTTGACAAAGTCTGGTATAATTGAGGGCAACAGTATGGACGGCAATAATTGTTTCTCTCTTTATCACTCACACCTTGCTCCGTGTTCTCGAAACTTGGGACAATTTTATGTGAAGAGAAATCATGATTTAATTTTCTATACATAGATAAACACTCATTTATAAAGCATGCGATCTATATCTTTCATTTGTGTTTCATTCCATTTCTGTATGATCAATATATTCAAATCTGGGAATTTCAGTCTGAAGGAGAGATTAGGTTGTGAACCCTCAGATAAACAACTTGCGGATTCCTTGAGGATTTCTCGCTCTGACTTACAGTCAAAATTGATTCAATGCTCTTTGGCAAGAGAGAAGCTGGCCATGAGCAATGTTCGTCTGGTTATGTCTATCGCTCAAAAAAATGATAACATGGGTGCTGAAATGGCTGACCTTGTTCAGGTTACTTTCTGTTGCTTCACCTCAAGTATGAATTGTTGGTATCCATGAATCTGAGTAGCTTGGATAGAGTTGTGACCGACCTCTTATATGTAATGTTTGTAATATTTTTCATGCAGGCAGGTTTAATTGGGCTACTGCGAGGTATTGAGAAATTTGATTCTTCCAAAGGGTTCAAAATCTCAACTTATGTTTATTGGTGGATACGTCAGGTAAGGCTGATTTTTCCGTTTTGATTGTAGACAACTTCATGTATTGGAACATCAGATATTACCATCAGCAGTTGCATGCATATCCCACTATAGATAAGCACACAAATCTTCTGCGTCATTACATTCTGATAACCTATCGTCGAGAACTTTGTCTTCCTATGAAGTTTAGCATTCATGACCCTCTGTTTTATTCCAAAGCAGTTCATAAGTGAAAAATGAGTTTGCTATGATAATAATGCCAGCTAGTCATTAGTGATATTACAAAACTAATACATTGTTACATCTTTGTTTGGACACAGGGTGTCTCAAGAGCTTTAGTTGAGAATTCAAGAACCTTGAGATTGCCTAATCACTTACATGGAAGGTTAGGTCTTATTCGGAATGCAAAGATTAGACTTGAAGAGAAAGGAGTAACTCCATCAATTGATGTAAGTGCATTATTTTACCAGGATCAAATTCACTGAAATTTAGTTTCTTAATTTTTCCAGTTTATAAGAATTAAGTGCTGGTCCTTCATTCAATTTCCAAAACATTCATTTGTGAACGTTCTTAATCTGTTTTTCTTTGATGAGGAGATATTTAATTTTGTTTATTCTGTTTCGTTCCTGTTTCCCATATGAATCTTCTTATTTCATTATTATTTTCAGAGAATTGCAGAAAGCTTGAATATGTCCCAAAGGAAAATTAGGAATGCTACTGAGGTACTAAATTTATGAATCTAGTTGCTCTATATCCATTCAGTCTCTCATTCTGCCTACCAAACAAGGTCATCATATGCAGGCTATCAGTAAGGTCTTCTCACTTGATAGGGAAGCGTTCCCCTCTTTGAATGGTCTTCCAGGAGAAACACACCATAGTGTATGTGAAGCTCAACTCTCGGTTCTGCAAATCCTTCTCATGTGTCTATTTTTCATCATTGACTCCTTTTCTCTCTTTTTTTTGAAGTACATTGCAGATAATCACCTCGAGAACAACCCATGGCATGGAGTGGATGAGTGGGCACTCAAGGTAAAAAGAACAAGAAAACAAGAATTTGTTATGAGAAGCAAAAACTTTTGAATGGAAGAACAAACCCGCAATCATCATATACAGCTTAGACTTACTATGAGGTGATGCTGTAGACATCATAAAAAACTCAAACCACACTAAGTGAGATATTTTGTGAAGAATAATTTGGAAAGGAAGGTTGAATTTTTTGAGAGGCACGATTATATATATAATGTATATCCCATCCTCATGTGTTCGGATTCAAGATGATTGTTAGAGAAAAAAAGATTAATTTGTTGAGTAATGTATTTCACAGGAGGAAGTAAACAAGCTTATTGATTCAGCTCTTCAAGAACGAGAAAGAGAGATTATACGTCTTTACCATGGTTTAGATAAAGAATGCCTTACATGGGAGGACATTAGCAAGCGGTGAGTAAATTTTTGCACTGCTTCTGATTGCCAAAATATAATCACATACTAGAAATGATATATATATACTGATATTGCTTTTAACGCATCTTAGACTTTGTATAAATCAGGACTAGATTTGAGTGTCTTGAAATTCTCGGTTCCATTTTGAATTATAGATTTTGATTTGTGCTATTATCAGCATGGGGTTGTCCAGAGAAAGAGTTAGGCAAGTCGGACTCGTTGCGCTCGAGAAACTAAAACATGCTGCGAGGAAGAGGAAGCTGGAGGCCATGTTAGTCAAACATTAAGGTCATGATTAATTGTTTGTATACATACAGAAAGGAAAACTCTATCTTCCATTTCATACTCTTTTTTTTTTTTCTTTTTTATAAATCAGAAGCATAGAAGGTCATGTCAAAATGCCTATAACCCTGAATTTTCTGTAGAGTTAAATGAAGCAGATTTTTTACAAGTACAGGGAGAGAGAAAATTATGTATGTCGAATCAAAATCATTTTCTTATTAATAGTTCTATAGTAGAAAGTTACAATCCTTTTCTTATATATTTATATTTTATTGGCTTTCTCCTTTCCTTGAAATCACTTCCCCGTGAAGTGTTTTGGAATTTTGCACCTGGTATGCTGTATAAGTTTCATAGGAACATTTCCCCCCCTCTCTCTATGGAAAATCTTGAAAGCAGGTATACGAAAACTCTTTCTGTGGTTGCCCTACTTCTCACAGGTTGTGGAAAATGTATTTTCTATAGAAAAAACATTTAAGAAGTCGTCAAATTTATTCATTCAGGTGCCGTTTTGAGAAGCTTATTGGTCGCCTATCTATTTAAATAGTGCATGGATATCTTTGGTAAGAAAAACAAATGCTAATTGCACATTACACTGTTTGATAACAAAATTATACATTATAAATAAAATTATTTAATGATGTTTTAATTTCAGTTAATAAATAATATTATTTTTTTCAAAAATAAAATTTTGGTGCATGCGCATGATTTGTTTTGCTTAATTTACAAGCGAAGTTCATCACCATACATGAAAGCTAAATTATTTTCATAATGAAGTAGATAAATAGATCCGTGGTCCCTTTTTTTTCCTTTACAAAATTGTGTCGGGTAAAAAATGCTTTTTTTTAATTTCTTTCAAAAGTTTCTTTAGAGAAAACTCACTTTCCTTGGTTACATATTTCATTTTTATACATATAAAATATATTTTTTTTATTTATAGTATGAGTTTTTTTAATTAGAACTTATCATGATTTGAAAAACAAGTTTTATTAAATAAAAAATACATATTGTGATGATTTTATGCGTGTGTAGGAAAATAAAGGAATAATTAAATTGAAAAAACTATATGAAAATTAGATGAAAAAATATATATTATTCTCATTAAATATTAATTAGAAATATTTTATATATATATATTAGGTCCATTTTTATCATGAACACCAGCACCATCATGATCAATGGTAAAGACTTCTTTCGAGTATGGACACTTGCTATACTTGGGCACTATTAGTATTCTTTATAATATATACTTATTATCCCTTAATTTATGAGACTTTTTGTTACATTTTTTATTGGTTTTAATAGAGAGCTAGTGGCATTTTATTCTCTTATTACACAACAAAAAAATGATTTAAGCCAATGATATTGTGCTTGTTTCCTTTGTTCAAGCTCATGAGGTGTTGGCTTAACATGTTGGATAATTTTATCATGTCGTTGTGATTATCGACATGTTGGATAATTTTATCATGTCGTTGTGATTATCGATGTATTTTTATCTTTTCCTTGCTAATAGGTTAGTTTTTTTTCCATAATATTTCTCATAATCTTGAAGATAAATTTATCTTCTTCTTTTTTAAAGATTTTTTTAGTTATATTTCATTTTAGTAGGTCATGATCTATTTCGACCTCCGTAGATGATATAGTGATAATACTTATCTTCACTCTTCCTTTTATATTTTATGGTTTTTACATTATTTTATCTTTAGTAAAGATCAACCTATTAGAAACATTGTTATTTTTTATAAGAGAATTTAAGATTTTAGAACTGATTGTTAATATATTCCTCATGTAAAAAAATCTTATTGGTACCTAAGGTTGTTTGTTATTAGCCATTTCATTTTTCTATATAACTTATAAAACCTAGTTCTTAGGTAAGGTGTGTATGCATCATCTCCCATTCTAAACTAGACTTTGGACAAATATTCTTGTTTCCATTTCCTTTCCAAATCTAGAAGATAAAATGATAGCTAACAAACTTATCACCATCCTCTTTATCACTTGGTTTGAATGACTTCTATTATTGATAATTCTTATGTTAGTCATTGTCAAATAGTCATTTAAACTTAAATATTTTATTTTATTGTTGAGTTACTTTTACTCAACTTTGCCCCCTATTTTTTCACCTTTTAGAAAAATCATATGGTAGGTATATACCTTATTTAGAGGCATATTTTGGGCTAGTTATACCATTATTTTTGTTTTAATAGTCTATGTATTTTCTCTTATAACTAAAATTCATGGCCAACTTTAGTTTTAATTGTTGTTAATCTTGTTTTTTATAGCTTCTCCTTTACATTGAACTCATCAAGCTTGAGGGTAGTCGATATATAATGACTTTAGAGAATGAATTATCATCTTTTTTTTTTCTTGTCTAGAAAACATATGCATTTAGATTCAAGAGCCTTCTTGATTTGGTTTTTAAATAGTATATATGTTAGTATAATATTTCCTAAAATATTCATGAAAATGAGTTTTCATCTCTTCTTGACCATTGATTGAGTTGGGTAGTAGTGTGAGAAACTAGCAGAAAATAATTTTGGATAATTACAAACCAAATAGCCTTAGTTTTATGAAAATATTGGTTGCACCATTGCCATATTGATCAATGAACTCGGTGTTGTGTTCTTTTATTGATTGGTTGCCTTTTCTAGAGAATTTCTTAAAATATATAATCTTCATTTCTCTAGGAATTGCATATAATTGTCAACCCATTAAAGGTATGGAAGATTATAATCAGAATTTTTTCTAACTAAGAAGTTGGCCTCTCTTAATTTCTAATATTTGATTATTCATCTAGCATAATAGTTATGAATTTACTTGTTTTAAAGCATATTTAATGGCTTCTAGAATAAATATTAAATCTTATCCTACTAAGCATGTGAATTTATATATTGTCACCTATAACAAGGCAATTCCAATATTTATTAAATAAGAAAGTGGGATTTTTATTATCAAGCCCTAAGAAAAGAAAAGGATGTTTATTCTATGAAGCACCATTATCTATAAAACAACACGATTTACGAAGAAATTATAGAAATTTAAATGCTAGAGAAATAAAGGGAAGTTTTAAATAAATAAAAAAATATACTGAGACTTGAGAGAGAGATAAATTAAATTATACAAATTAAATGCAGGGCTAGTCATCATTCATAGTAATTATATGGCTCTTTATAAAACACTACATAATTACCTTATTTAGATGCTTTAATTATGTTACATAGTGATTGTTTTTTTTGATAGATCATTTTTCCTTGATCGATTATAGCTCCTAGTGGCGAGTACTACTTCACCTCTCAGTCAATTAGCCTCCTTCTAGTGTAGTCAATTCTTATAATTAAATAAATGACACGTGTAGCCATGAGGCAACATCGATGAGCTATTTATCGTATCAAGAGCAGTTACGAATCAAAATATATAAAAAACAAGAGCTCATACCCCATGCGTACAAGTGAAACATGGTCTCAAGATCTTCAATACGGGTCTTGTGTTTAGCAAGAGAGCGAGGAAATGCAAAAGCGATGGTCTTGGTCCAAAGAAAAGATGCTAAGCAGAGAAATTGAACCCAGCAATTTGAGAAGGCTATTTATAAACCACCAAAACAAGAACGCAAGCATCAACTGCTCACAGTTTCTGTTTTCATCTTTAAAAGAGAACAAAAATGCTCAGCCATCCCTCGTACATACACTGCACATTCTGCATCATACACGTTGTACCACTACCAAATCAAGGATCTTGTTCGGATCTTTCGAGATCCGGGTTTTAAGAGATGATACCAGCAACACTGGGATTCTATCACTGCTGTTGTTGAAATAGCTCAAATTAGGAGGCTGCTTTCAATGGCGCTTCCTCCCACCACCTTTTTTCTTCCCCTTGTTCCTGTCTCCACTGTTCTGCTTCCTCCCTTTGCTGACCATACGACTGCCAGAATCATCATCTCGAGATGGCGCTCGATTCAACAAATGCTTCACATCAAGTATGCCATTTTTAAAATGACCTCCAGTTGACCTCAGCACCCTCTCCTCAGGCTTGCGCTTCTCCACTGGTCGTCTAGCACCACTACCACCTCCAAATCTTCCAAGAACCATGTTCTAAAATGTAGAATAGTCACAGTCAGTGCAGCAAGTTTTGTACAAACAGAATGATCATAAACTAGAGAGGTCATGGAGAATCAATCACCTCGTGTTCCTTGATTTCAAGCATTTTCTGTTCTCTTTCCTTTTGTTTCTTCATTTGCACACGGGCCACACTTAAAGGTAGTCTTTGCTTCTTAGGAGGCTGTGTTTAGGACAAAGTGCAAGACTATATTCATCAAGTGCCATATGGGACATGTACTACATTAACTACAAAGCGATGTCATTGGTGCTCACTAGAGATTTTACCTTTCCACCAAGAGAGACTACTTTCTGGTTTTCTAATTCTTTCCTCTCTTTCCATGTCATATGCGAGGCACCTGGGAGACAAAACATTAAAGTGACAAAAACACTACAAAGTTTCTTAATTGTAAATACAAATTCAAACAATCACAATAAGATGCAAATGAAGAAACTAAAAGATACAAGCAGCATCCCAATGAATGGCACAAACTTAAACAGATCGATATTTATTGCTTCCAAGTTTGAATTAACAGCAGACTAATTTCCACAATCAAAGCCAGATTCAACAACTATTACCAAATGATGCAACCTACTTTTCCTCTGCCTACAGCACTAAGAAAAAAAATCACAATGCCCTGAGTCCATTTTAAATGCCCAACAGAAGAACCCATGGAATCACGATGAATGGTGACAAAAGACTACAGTGCATTGTTTAAGAAAATATTGTACTCCTTGTGGCATGTTTAAAATTGGAAGCTGTAGACCATCCTTTGGGTCTGAATGGTAGAACAAGCTAGCGGGAGATGAAACATTCTCTTTGCTTCTTGACACATATATGAATAACAGATAAATCATCTCAACCATCAAATTATCCAACCAAACCCAATGGAACGACATTGACCCAGGTTCTTAAAACAGAAAGGAGCACCTCCTTATTAGCTCCTTTATCCATCAGGCTTTCATTAAGAGAAAAAAATTCTTAATACAAAAACCAATTAGACTTGGAACCTGAAACTAGCTGCTTCAAAAATGACACACAATGCCAATGTTGCCAGAAAAAACAGAATACAGCACTTTTCATTAAAAAAAAAAGGTTGGGAAAGGGATTCCACCATGAGAGGGGAGGAGGGATAAAATTCTGATTAGCAGATGTGGGCTTTGATGCTAGGAAGCTCAAAACCCTCACATTGCCAGATGCGACTACAAATTTGTAATAGAGCAGCCTATGACACCATATAACTTTACGTTTCCTAACTCTTTTTCCATAAATTTTATATTTTATTCTCTAAAAAATCCCTGTCATTGTAAATATATTCTTGAAATCCTGTTTGATCACTGTGATAGCATTAATCACAAGGCAGTAGTTTAAACACCCAAATTCAACTTTAAAACATATCATTGCACTCTTCCACATATGCAAACTCTTCAATCTCAACTCCTCTCAATGCCTGCTAGAAATTCCTAACCTCAAACCCCCGATTCCTTGATAGCCCCTAACCCATCCTACAATCCATCATCGCACAACTTTCTTGTAGATAAATAAAGTGTAATTATAATGCAGCAGATAGGAGACACTGAAGAACATTTTTTTATAAAAAAAAAAAGGAGAAAATAAAGAAAGCACTAAAAAAAGGTAAATACTTAAGAACTCGATGTCTTTCATAATTTTCTTGATGTCCCATTCTTGATCCTTGCCATCCATATCACCACTTCCACTTCCACTTGTTTGGTTTTTCTTCTTCATGGCTTTTTTTTATTCTCTCTTCCTTGCTGCTTTAACTGCAAAAGGAAAGAAAATCGGTCAAAAACCCTACCAAAGCATCACTGCCTAAAACTAGGTGTGAGCATTCTCAGTTTGGTTTTTGTTTATAAAAACAAACAAATCAAAATTATAATTTAAAAAAAAAAATAAACCGAACTGAACTTGATAAAAACCAACTATTTTCAGTTTCGGTTCGGTTTTATGTTAAAAAATTGAGAGATAACTGAAATTTTTTTGGCTTTCTGATGGCTAGTTGATATATATATATATTTCCTTGTATAAATTGATTTTCCGTTTGTTGGCTCAAACTGGACCGATTAAATCTACAACATCCAATCTACTTGATGTTCTATGAAACATGAAATGTGATGACGCAATATACAACAGAGAGGCTAAGTGAAAATTATGATCCTTCCGTCTTGTTCTCCTCTCCCATTTGTGAACTTACACGGCTCCTCAGTTCTTCAAAAGCTTTCATGCTCTCTGCATCGAAGACTCCAGTAAACTGGAAATATATCCACATCAAGAGACAAATTTGCAAATTGACAACTTGTTACAAATATGCTATTTATGTTGAAAAAAATTGATGAAATAACTTTTATTAATACTTTGATTATGATTTGTAAATTTTCTGAAAGTGAAACTATATATACATTCGCACTGCGTTTGATTGAAAATAAGCGAGCACCTAGTATACAATTTATGCAAAAGAGTGGGGATGCCGTCAAGCCCAAATAATAAGCTAAAATCAACAAAAAAAAGTCTAAAGACACAAGGAAGTGGTTTAACCTTCTCTGAACTAATTATTACCTACCCTGCTTCAACCAACAACTCAGATCCTCCCCTATGCAGAGTCATGGAGATAAAACTTCCCATTTTATAAAGTAAGAGAGAAGAAAGGGCAAACTGCGAAGGTGGAGCACAATCATCTTATCTTGTAAGCTTGCTATAAAAAAAACTACAAATAGCAGAGGAGAAAACTTACCGAAGTTGAGAGGGGATGGCTGCCGGGGTTGAGAGGGGATGGTTGCAGAGGAGAAAATCGTCCGGCTCGGATGCAGTTGCAGAGGGAGTGAGAGGTGATGGCTGCCGGGTGAGGGAGAGGGGGCAGCTCTCTACCGGGGGAGGGGGAGGGGGCGGCTGGCGGCTGCTGTTAGGGTTAGAGTTAGGAATAGTAAAGAAAAGAAAAAATTGAGAAAGTGTGTTTTTATACTAACTCTTTTAACCAAACCGGTTCGGTTCGGGTTAATGGGTTTTTGCCTTACAAAATTGATACCAAACCTGACATTTTTCAGAATTTTAAAAATCAGTTATCGGGTTTTTTATCAGTTGGGTTTTTTTTATTATTTTTTTTCCAGTTTAATCGGTTGACTAATTTTTTTGCTCATCCCTAAATAAAACACTGCAAAATTCAATTTTAGGGTTTAAAGTGGGTTTTTAAAACTAACTTGATGTGATGTCTGTGAGAGTTTTTATTTTGCGTGTTTAGAGTTAGATGAGGTAACTTGCCCGCATGTTGCGTTGGGCTTTTTTCTATGTAGAAAACTGATTGATTTTGTGCGTGTTATAATTGGTTATTTTAATATTTAATTAGTAATATTATAATTGATAAAATCTGTTAGAAATTGTTTTTTTTTTGCCTAAAAGTGATTGAATGTTGCTACTACTAAAACTGTTTTGATAATTATTTAATCGGTACATTGTATAATTGGAATCAATAAAATTCTATTAAAATGAGTCACGTTCTCTATATAACATATTGATTTATTGTTGTGCATGTTTTATTTGTTTCATAAATGATGTCATTAGCAAATAATAAAATTATAATCGATGAATTTTAGTATATATGAGTGATTTGTTTTACGCAGCAAACAATTTGATTGGCAGTTTTGTTTTGACTACTTCGGTAATAATTTAATAGTTAGATAGCAAAACCGCAATTAATCAAATTGACTAAAGATATATTATTTGTTGTCTGTAATATACTAATTATGTGTTGGGCATGTTTTAACTATTTGATGAATAATTTATTTGACAAATATAAAAAATGCAATAGCTAAAATCTATCAAAAAATATTTTTTCACATTTTTTCATTATATTATTATATTAAAAGTATTTTAGAACACCGAGATTAAATTAATGCGTAATTTATAAAGAAAAGTTATATATATATATATATATATATATAGATATATAGATATATATAACCAAGCAATGTCATTGTCAGACGCAGAATTTCTATCCTCTTCCGAATCACCACTTCCTTCCTCCAAATCAACCGCGTCAATGTTTGCATCGTTAGTGTCAGGCTGAAAACAATTACCACCACCCTACACTCCTGATGATGGTGCTCACGCATACTCTCCGTTAGCCACAATATTGGAATACATTCTGTCATATTGTAACTTCAATGCAGACTCAATTCCACCATGCCTAAATTTTTTTGACTCCTTTAACTTCCTATATAAACACATAATTCATACATATATTTTGTTATAAGATATTCAGAAACATGGAAAATAAATTTAAATATATTATGTAATGAAAGTTAACCTGAATTTTTGCTTTCCACCATTCATCCGTTGCTAAGATTGTCCCCAATTCACTACTCCAACCCACCTCAGTTTCAGAAATGAGCTTCGCTCATATTTTCCAATCGTTTTTGCAGTCATCCCACTTGTTTTTTAATTGTGCTTTGGTCAATGAATAATCAGTTTGTTCTTTGAATAATGTGATTAGAAATTTTCATCTCGTTTTATCAAAATACGTTGTAGATTGCATTCCCAAATCAATTGCCCTAATACATATGTCGCAAAAAATATGCAACATTTCCTTTGTCCAGGCAGCCTTATCCATATTTTCACTAACTTTCATTCTATAATTTAAATTATTTTGTAATAATTAACAATTTGTATAACAACAAAAAACACAGGAATTTTACTTGCGAATTAAACAAACTAACCTAAAAAAACCTTAATTAACAAAATTTCAAAACCGAAATAAATTAACAAAATTACAAAACTTTAACACTCATTTATTCATCAAAAACATGTTTTCGCATCAATTTTTATGAAATTATCTCATAAATTTAACAGAAATAGTAAATGAACAACAATTTTGTAGAACAAACAATTATAATTTGTAGAAACAAACAACGGAAAATGAGCGTAGTCACAATTCAGCTTGTTTGACAGCCACGGTTCACAACATTTTCAACAAATCTCAAACTATTACTAGCTATTTTCATCCCAATTTCGAGCCTAACTTGTAACAAAATCAATTTGTTGGTTTGATTTTCATCTCAAATTATTGGTATTTGTTCAATTACTAGCTATTTGTTCAATTTTTTCCATCATTCACAAACATATGCTAAAATATTACCGGGTTATACAATCAAAATCTTAGGTTCTCTTAATTGTTATGCTAACTATTGTTCATAAAAAGAAAAAAAACTAAGGGAAAAATACACATACCTTTGATTTGTAGAAATCAGTGCCTCCCCTTGTGGTCAACGTTGATATGAGGGAGAAGGTTGGACTCCGTACAGGTGTGGTTGAGGGAGTGTTACATATAGGTGTAGCTGAGGGGGAAGGGGCGGTGGATTGGGTGGTCCGTGGGCTGAGCGACTACTTCTATGAGGGAGAGAGGGAGAAGGCTGGACTTCCTTCACGGTGTGGCTAGGGAGTGTTGCAGGTGGGTGTGGCTGAGGAGGAAGGGATGGTGGATGTGGGTGTTATATGGGCTGAGGGAGACCTTCTGTAAAGGAGAGAGGGAGAAGGTTGAAGGCTGGACTTCCTTCACGGTGTCGCTGAGGGAGTGTTGCAGGTGGGTGTAGTTGAGGGTTAAGGGGGAGTGAATATGGGTGGTCTGTGGGCTGAGGGAGAGGTTTTGTGAGGGAGAAAAGGAGAAGACTGGCCTTCCTTCATGGTGTAGCTGAGGGAGTGTTGTAGGTGGTGTGGTTGATGGGGAAGGGACGATGAACGTGGGTGGTTTATGGGCTGGGGGAGAGGTTCTATGAGGGAGAAGGCTGGACTGGTGGTGGGGGTTCTATGAGGGAGGTGAGGGAAAGGGATGGATTGGTGGTGGGATTTGGACTGATGCTCGAGGTTTTGTGAGGGAGAGAGGGAGGTGAGGGAAAAGATAGAGATGCGTGTGTGTGTGAGGTTAACGTGTCAAATGCCTATGTAGTGTGTGGTCACTTTACGCCGCAGCTGTAAAAGCATCTCTCAATTGTTTTTGCAACTGCAGCCGAACCATTACTTTTTGGGTGGGACCCACAGTAAAAAATTGGGTCTCGTTTGGTAAATATTATATTTGGCTATGCGGTTCAATGCAACCACATGTTAAACCACAGAGCCAAACACCATCAAGGCTTCATGTTTGGTAATGGTATAGGCTCTTTACGATAAGAGAAATGAGGTCAATAGAAGTGATCCAGGCTTCATGTTTAGACTTGTTTCTTGACTAGGGTTTTTTTTCTTCTAAAAATCATTTTTTATGGAATAAAATGCTTTCATGCTTGAGCTAATAATGGTAAGAGAGAAATAAAATAAGGCAAAATTTTCTTGTAATGTGAGAGGAAATGCAGGGAAATATTCCATAAAAAACTTGTGTCATGTTTTACTAGTGATATAAGATATTTATGGATCTTAATTAATCACGTATACCTCACTTGAACATGAAAAGTGAAATAATAGTTGGTTGATGCAAAAATTGGTGCTCAACCTTGGATTGTAATGCTTGGTGTTGGTGAAAAGATTGATAAATGGTAGTGACATGTTAGCTGCAAATAGGTGCTATTGGTCAAGAAAAAAAACACCTGATTTGCATGGACATGGTGCGCGCGCCACTGGCAACCATGAGTTAAGAATATAGTGCTGTGTAAAAGTCTTGCTCTTGCGAAGGGATACAGAAAAAAGTGTGTAGTCCCGTTTTCTGATTTTTCAGGAATAAAATTGTATGCAGGGAGCCAAGAATTGTGTGCAGCTAGCGATGGAGCTATTTGGGATTGATGTTATCGTTTTCACACAGCCCACACAAGGCTGTGACTCTCACTTCGATCGTTGACAGAAAAGATATATAGATTAGCAAGTTAATCTCGGTCCACCATTAATGGCCGACGGAGCTCCAGGTTGATTTTTAGATTTCGCAGAAGGTACTGAATCTCCTTACAATGTTTAGGATGGTATTATTTTCTTTCCTGGCTAGACAGGGCATGCAGTATTCGTACCTTCAGCTTTAATTGTCAGGTAGCCATCGCTAGAATTTGTATTTTCTTGTGCATCCTGTGAAGGACGCGTTGGTTGTCATAATGAACACGTTTGGATTTTTGCACAAAGCGAAGAAGTGGCGCGTGGGAGGTACATTTGCTTACTCTCTGGCCGACATGACCACTCATCTAGGTACCCATCTTAATTACTTCAAAACCGTCGATCCCCTTGACCAGCTGTTGAGAAAGGCACCTGTGAATATCTCTAGCTAATGGCAGCTCACACTTTCCTAGCTATCGACTTCTTGCTAGCTAGCTAGACACTTGATCAGCTCATCATGATGGCCAGCTAGTTATATATATTCAAACTCGATCCTGATCATCCTTTCTTCAGCGAGAAACATACTTTAACTTGATTCGTAAATCGAATGAAATTATAAAACCAACCTGTTAGTTTTAACAAAGAATTGATATATAGATCTAGCAGAACTGGATTAATTAATTAATTTCCAAATGAAAACTTCCTTGCTCGATGATCGATACATCATGCCCTCATCAAAATGTAACGGCTAGGGTTTCTTTCCATCGATCGTCCAGATAATTAAGGTTGACTAAACCAATTAAGTAACCGTGCATGCAAGTAAATGAGAAGCATGCAATAATTAATGCATGCGTTGAATCACTAGCACAGGAGCTTAAGAAACACAGTAACCCAGTGATTATGGATATACCAGAAATCAGTATATATTACATGCTTCCATACTCAAATGATCTTACGAGTAATTATAACCTTTTTATGTGCCCTAGCTAGATGATCAAGCACTAGAGGCCAGTTCTATGTATTGATAAAAGATGCAGATGGGAAGAAGAAGAAGAAGCTCATCTATTCCATTCTCTTCTATGTGTATTTATGTACAACATAGGATAATAAGATAAGAGTTTACAATGAGATAACTATTGTACAAAATAAAGATAAGCAGAAACAATTGTTTGAATTTGTATTTTGAATGAACTCTTATGCTGATATTGCGGGACTAAGATTGTCATCTGATACTATGATGGAAGATGAACTTACGATACTACAATTTACATGTCGAAATTAAACAGGATTAATTGGCACGAGATAAATTCTTATAATTCCTGCCGACAGTAACCAGACATTCTGGTTAATTATGGTGCTTAAACATACATGTGTAGGCCACTATACCACGTCACATCCCAGCCATGAAATACATACACGCCTTGAACCCCATTAATTGGTGCATAGCGCATTTGGGTTGTTGCTAATCAACGAGCACCATATAATCGCAGTGGGAAGGCTGAGCTAGCTACCTCTTTTCTCGTACCAAAACCAGGAGCCCATCTCTAAAAGTAGAGGTGAGCCCGGGAGAGAATCGTGGGGTACTGTGGTATGGAGACACTAATTTGAAGTGGAATCGTCGAAGCAGTGAAAGACACACACTCCTGATCTCCATCAAGGCCATTTCCTTCCCCAAACACACCCTAAAACCACCTTGGAATATTGGATACTTGAAGTGGTTTTCAGAGAAGAAGACACCGTCTCTTAACCACCTCTCCGGCTTGAATTCCAAGCAATCCGGACCCCATATCTCTTCCATCCTTCCCATTGCGTAGGGATGATATGTGACCCGAGTTCCTCTCTTCACAAAAGTCCCATCGGGAAACACATCGTCTTGCTGACAAAACTTTGAATCAAATTGGATAGGAGGGTAAAGTCTCATACTCTCGTACACTGCTGCTTGCAAATAATAGAGCTGTTCAATTTGCTCAAAGCTTTTGGGCTCCTGGTTCGGACCTAGAACCCTATCTGCCTCCGCCTGAATGGCTGATCGGATTTCTGGGTGCTTCGCCAATAACCAGAAGAAGCTAGTTAAAGCTGAAGCAACAGTGTCACGGCCTGCTAAGAGGAAACTTATGACGATATCTCTCAAGTATGTTTCATCCTCCACAGTACGCATAAACCGAGACAGAAGATCTTTGTGAGTCGAAAGCCCCATTTCACGCTTTTGCCTCATAACCTCCTGTGCTAACATATCGATGATCTTGATAGCTTCTTTCATTTTCCTCTCGGAGCCTATATTCAACTTCCGTTTGATCTTCCACACAAGGGGAGACACCGCCATGGCTCTCTCGGCCGATATTCTGGACGCTAGGTCAAAAGCAACAGCGAATTCTGACAGGGGTAAGGACAGCTGTAAGCACTCGGGGTCTAGCCCAAATGAAAATTGGCATATGCTATCGAATGAAAATCTACGGAAAATATCTTGCAGGTCCAGAACCCCATCTTCTTTGCCTGAAAAGGAGACTAGCAGAGGAAGAAGGCGCTTCTCGATCTCACATCGAACGATCTCAAACGCATACGACCTTATTGAGGACCTGTCGAGCTCTAGACTTGCCATGTTCTTCTGGAACCTCCACATGTCACCATCGACGTTGAATATGCCTCGGCCCAGAAAGTCACCCAATATCAAAGAGAAAGGCTTCCCTTTGGGGTAGTTATCAAATCGTGTTTTAAGCATGTATTTAATGTTTTCTGGATTAGCTGTAATGATGTTTCCAAGAACATGTATGAGAATAGTTTTTGTTGGAGAACATTTCAAGAGATGAGCATACCAATCACAAAGATTATCAAAACTTTTGGCCCAGCTCAAGTTCAGATAAGCTTCACATATCTCACAGCTGCACCACAGCTTCAGTCGCAGCAAGTAGAGAAAGAGAGCCAAACGAGGAGAAAGGAGGAGGAGGAGGATGAAACAGAAGGCATAAAGAGTGTGCAAGAGCCAGGAAGATTCAAGCTCCATGGATGGATAAATAAAGACCAAACAAAAGCGGTGAGGGAGAAGAAGAGTACAAGGATTGAGAGGGATTAGAAACCGAATGGGCAGCAATTGAAGTGCTCGTTTTATCTTATTTATATTTCTAATGAATGCTTAGCCTTCTCATATTTTATATATCGGTAAAACAATTTTCCAGTGCTTTATTAGGCATTTTCCTCTGTATTTTCTATAATGCATTCGGAATTCATCTATCATATTTCTTTTTTTTGGGTGGTCTTCGTTTTTTCCATAACAAATACCAAAAAGAAAAGAAAAGAAAAGAAAAACTTCATTAATAGACGTAAACATCAAACGAGAGTGATTCCACATCGTCATCCGATCCATAAATAATTTTGAAAAAAACAAAACATGTAGCATGCAGATATGAACTGGCAAAACTTGTGCGATCTTGATTTTCTTAGGAAAAAACCAAGACACCTAGCAAGGCTCCGTCTGCTTAATTAGTAAAAAGAAATTAATATTATTATATTAAAAAACAGGAAAAACGAAGATAGAATAAACATGAAAATCTCGTGCGCTAAATAACAAAGCATGCATGTCCGCTAGCTAGAGTCATCTTCTACGTCACCTGATTGCTATTCACTAACTTGCAAAAATTGACCATCGTGTTTTTTTCATATCCGTACCAGATGTGCAATCCGTATGTATGTATTCGTATGTATGTATGTATTCGTATGTATGGAGGAAGGTCTTAACCCGTGGAGGAGGGTTAAGATGGAGGTGCTAAATATCCGTATATAGGTAGAGGACTGTACGGCAACCTCCGACCCGTTTAGCTTTTGTATCTTTCTGCTACGTTCCTCGTGGGGAACAAATAGTTACTTCTTACAAAACTGCGATGTCATGACAGTAAAAATCCTACGATCACTTCGCAGAAATTTTCCACTAAAAAGTTGACAGCTAGCATGGCATTATTTGAAATTTTTTGTTTTTGACAAGGCATGGTAGATACACTATTTTGCAATTGAGTTCTGTAACTGTGATTTCGATAATATATTTATCTTTTATTTCTAAATTTATATTTTTTTATTGTTTTCTTTTATTTTTGATGCATGTATTCCCAAGTAAAAAAAATATTTTGAGAATTAGTTTCTACCATACTCTTGTAATCAAGATTATTCCAAAATACTATACAGGGCCTTCAAGGAAAAAACTTTTCTTTTAGTTTATACGAGATAACTTCCCCGCGCGCTACGCTAAGTTTTTTCTATGTAGAAAAACTGATTGATTTTTTATGTGCTATAATTGGTTATCTTAATATTTAATTTCTAAAATTACAATAGATAAAATCTATTACAAATGAATTTTTTTTTGTCTAAAAAGAACATTGTAATCGAAACACAGGGGAAGTGGTTCATATATTTTTTTAATTGTAGATAACTTCGGCAAATTTGTCTATCCATTTTTTTTATGTGTTATCTCAATTTTTTTGTTTACGTAATATTAGACCTAAAATATTATACATAAAAATATTGTAAAAGTAATTTTTTAACAAAAACAACCTAAAATCCAAGAATTAAATTTTTCTAAAAATACAACCTAAACAAAAAAGGAAATAATTAGAATTAAAAATCAAAATTAAGAGCGTGTGTATATATATATATATATATACACATAAATATGGACTATTTAGAAATATTTCTAAAAACTAAAGGAATTAAAATAAAGAATTAAAAGTATATGGGCCGAAATGAAAACAAAATATGTAAATAATTTTAATTGAAGGATTACATAAAAACAGTTAAAAGTGTTGCAAGGAAAAAATAAATAATTCTTTTATTTCTTGATCTAGTTTCGATCCATTTATATTTTCAGTAATTTTGGTATAACTCTAAATACTTTTTTTGTATTTATCTATTTATACTCTTTGTTTTGACTTTTAATTTTTATTAGAATTTATCTTTTTATTAAATGCAACTTTGGTTAAATAAAAAAAGTAAGCTCACTTTTGGTGGTATCAAATGAAAGTTAAACCCTCTTTTATGCATGTATAGTTAATCTTCGGTGTTTAGTTATTTGTTATATTTTTTAAGACGTTAATATTGAACAAATATCATAATATATAATTATTTTTAAGAGAAAAAACCTTTAAAATAATCTTTCTCATTATTTTAAACTTATTATCTATAATAAAATGAGTATATTAAAAAACTAAATAATTGAAAAGTCTTGTAGATTGATTATTTTGCTCTAATGTATAGCGTTATTAAAAAAATTAAGAACTTATAAAATTTGGTTTTGACTGCGGCGTGACATATGGTAATTGACTCATATATTTTTTATTTGTAGATAATTTGATCAATTTTTTTCACTTATTTTGTCTATGTGTAGCTTCATATATTTTTTATTCATGTAATATTAGATATGAAATATCATACATAAAAAAGTTATGAAAGTCAATTTTTCACAAAAACAACATTAATGAATGAATTATCATGATTATTATTCTTATTGTTATTATCATGATTGTTAAATTGTCATAATTATTATAACTGTTATTGTAATAATCATTGTAAATAATTAATATTCTAATCATTACCAGCAATATTATCGTTATCACTATCATTATTAATATAAAAAGATATTCAATTGTTTTTATTTTCCAAGATTTGTTCTTCATATTATTATATTTGAAGTATTTGAGAATACTAAGATTTTTTTATATATACATTTTAAGGTGTTAATATTTAAAAAAAAATATCAAAATATATAATTATTTTTAAGAGAAAAATCCTTTGGTGGTATGAAATGAAAGTTAAACCCTCTTTTATGCGTGTATAGTTAATCTTCGGTGTTTAGTTATTTGTTATATTTTTTAAGACGTTAATATTGAACAAATATCATAATATATAATTATTTTTAAGAGAAAAAAACCTTTAAAATAATCTTTCTCATTATTTTAAACTTATTATCTATAATAAAATGAGTATATTAAAAAACTAAATAATTGAAATTCTTGTAGATTGATTATTTTGCTCTAATGTATAGCGTTATTAAAAAAATTAAGAACTTATAAAATTTGGTTTTGACTGCAACGTGGCATATGGTAATTGACTCATATATTTTTTATTTGTAGATAATTTGATCAATTTTTTCACTTATTTTGTCTATGTGTAGCTTCATATATTTTTTATTCATATAATATTAGATATGAAATATCATACATAAAAAAGTTATGAAAGTCAATTTTTCACAAAAACAACATTAATAAATGAATTATCATGATTATTATTCTTATTGTTATTATCATGATTGTTAAATTGTCATAATTATTATAACTGTTATTGTAATAATCATTGTAAATAATTAATATTCTAATCATTACCAGCAATATTATCGTTATCACTATCATTATTAATATAAAAAGATATTCAATTGTTTTTATTTTCCAAGATTTGTTCTTCATATTATTATATTTGAAGTATTTGAGAATACTAAGATTTTTTTATATATACATTTTAAGGTGTTAATATTTAAAAAAATATCAAAATATATAATTATTTTTAAGAGAAAAATTCGTAAAAATAATCGTTATCATTATTTTAAACGTATTTTTCATAATAAAATGAATATATAAAAATATAATATACAATAATAATTATTATTATTATTATTATTAATATTTTTGCTATAGTAAAAACTGAAAGTTTTGTAGGCTGATTATTTTGCTTAGATATAAAGCATTAAAAAAAAATCTAACACCATTAACATTTTTTTTGCATTTTAAAAATTTTGTTTGTGGCTACAGCGAAATGGAGGACAATTGGCTCATATATTTTTTCATTGTAGATAATTTGCCCCAATTTTTCGATCTAATTCATCTACGTGTGACTTCGTATATTTTTTATTTATATGATATTAGATATGAAATAGCATACATAAAACAGTCACAAAAGTCAATCTCTAAAAAAAATAACATCAAGTGATGAATTATTTCGATTATTATTGCTATTGTTATTATCATGATTGTTAAATTGTCACAATTATTGTAGCTGTTATTATAAATATTATTATAAATAATTCATATTTTAATTATTATTGTTCATACTATCGATAACACCATAATTATTGTTAGAAAAAGAAATTAAATTATTTTTTTTTATTTTATAAGATTTAATCCTCATATTATTAAATCAAAATATTTCAGAACATTGATATTAAAAACAAATTCTTCAAAAACACCTAGGTCATATATATATATATATATATATATATATATATAAGGTACTAATATTAAATAAATATCAAATATATAAATTAGTCTCACATATTTATAAGAAAAAAAAACTTATAAATAATCATTATCATTATTTTGAATGTCTTCTCTATAATAATTAGAAATTTCTTCACCTAACAATATTAACAAAAATGAAATTAAAAACAAAATAAATAAATATTATTAGATTTAAAAAAATTATTTGACTTGAAGAATAAATAAAAGTAAAAAAAAAGAGAAAAAATAATAAATATCAATTTTTAAATGATCACTAACACAATTTAAAATTTAAATATCACATAAAAAAACCTTAATAACAGTGAAAATAAATAAATAAATAGAAACAAAAACTAAGAGCATGTACATATAAACATAGACAAAAATAGGAACCATTTAAGAAATATATATATATATAAAGGAATTAAAATAAAATCCAAGATTAAAAGAATAAGGATCAAAATGGAAAACAGATATATAATAAATTTCATTTAAAGAACAATATTGAAAGAAATCAAAACTTTGATACCGAAAAAATTAAAGAATTTAACACAAAACTGGAAACTAAAAAATCGGGGACCGAAATGAAACTAAAATATATAATCAATTTGAATTGAAGGATACTATTGAAACAAATCAAAACTCTAATACCAAAAATATTAAGAATTCTAACCAATTGGGAAATTAAAAGATGGAGGACTGAATTGAAACTACAATATATAATCAATTGCAATTGAAGGACCAAATTGAACAAATCAAAATTTATAGAACAGAAATAAAGACCATACAAAACAATCAAAAGATCAGGGACTATAATGAAAACTCAATAAACAATGGGTGCTGACAGGTACTTTCGCACGCCGACAACAGCCGCACATGTCGTATAAAATCTATGTGAGCGTGGAAACGGACGACACGTCCGATGACGCGCAAACAGTATCACGTTAGAATATATAAATTTTTTTTGGTAAATTACCGGCACACCCCTGCAGCCAACTCTTGGATTTTGTTTTATATGGGGGTATATACATATTTGGCTATTTTTTTAAAAATATGCAATTACCTTACTGACCCTGAAGTTTACTGTTTGGTTTTGTCTTATTAGAGGGTATTTTTGTATTTATCTATTTAAAAAATATGTGCAATAACCTTAATGCCCCCGACAATTCTTGTGTATTTTTGCCTTATTCATGGGTATTATGATTATTTCACTGTGCACAAAAAGGTAAAAAATATCTGTAACCCAAGGCTAAAAACACAGTAAATAGAGGCGCAAATAGTAATTTCACTATTCCAATCCACGATGTTTTTAAGTCTAAATGAACAGTGTAAAACACTATTCATTATTGTTTGAGCCCGCGACCTCTTTTAGCTTATAGGATAATAAAGCTTTCGATGTTATATTCTATTTAGGGTACTAGTTTTCTTGTATGATTTTTGATAATAATGTGTTTGTCATGGTTAATATTTTTGTAAGTTGAGAAATTGGTTTCTACATTAGTAAGAGTTGTATTTAAGAATTGTATGTCTTATTATGTTTTCTTTGATCGGACCCAATACATGATTTAAATCATCACAATTCATTGCTCATCACTATCTTACATATTGCATTCTTAGAACAATAAAAATCAGGACTCAAATGTAGTGTCTAGTAAAAGAACTCAATAAGACAATTAACCAAGAAGGGATGAGCACTACTAAGAACAATACTCTAGAGAAACGAGTTTTTATTCTACTAATAAAAATTTTGTGGTTTTCTGATGCTCATACTCAAGTGCATTATTCAAGATCAACTACCCTCCCTTACAACCGTAGCCACTCTTAAGACATTTCATCTAAATCAATATCATATTGGAATCTATATTCATGAAGTGGTTCTCAATCAATTTTTATTAATAAATGCTTAACATGAGAGTTTAGTGTGGCCATAAATACAGCTTTCACCATTAATCATATGAGATGATATTGATTACTCATTCATACAAAAGCTTACTAAAAAAACTAGTGGTATTGAACACTTGTCTTTTTATCAAAAGCTTAATAATAAAACTAACAATGTACTTCTTTTTTTAATATTACCACCTTCAACAAACAAAACATAATATGTGTTTGTTTGTTTAGCTAAAATCAAGTGATTAGAAATTCCTCAATAATTATTATTTTTTCAAGGGAAAACTAACAATACCCAAGATTATTGTGCTATGTTTTAAAGTAGTTCAATATCAATTATATGGTCTTATAGGGGGCAACCCTTAACCTAGAATACGCATCAACCTTGTGAGTAACCTTATTAATATGTTTTGCCTGTATAATAATAAGGATAACTCTTTCCCTTCAACAAACATATAAAAATCATTATATGAAACCTTACTTGGCTAAGCTATGGTTAATCAAGAATAAAAAAACATAATTGATGAGTCTGATCTAGTCTAATTTTAATAGTACTCCCAATTAATGAGAATTAGTGTTAATGATACTCCTTACTATAGATATAGCAAACCTTACCTAGATTGAAATTATGTTAACTATAAAACTCTTAAAGCGGGCAAGATTAGTGATTTCAAGAATTTTTTAAAAGAAGATTATGAATATACTGCCCAGCATATTGTGAATTTCTTAGATCAATATTAAGATGCTATTTAAGAGCAAAATCTAAGGTTATGACTCTTTAGGTCTTCATTGACTATATATATAGTCAATAATAGAGATGGAGAAACAACATCTACACAATAAAAAAAGGACTATTATAGGTTTGTCTAATATTGTATAATAACATGAAGAGTGGATTGATGCTTATACTTAATGGTTCAGGGATAAAAGGATAAAGTACAATGTATATATACTATAAGCTAACTATATCTACATGGTTCTTAAAGGGGTGATTTGGCTTACATAAAAGAAATTTATTGGGTTAAAGTTCAAACCTTAATTATTGTTGCATCTAAGTATGAGAAAACATTGAATACTTCAGTATCAAATACATATTTGTGTGATACCTATGATACCATTACTTTTATTACTTTACTCCTAATTCAAGTGATGAAAGATGACTTTGAAGAATTTGATAATGACATTAATGATGAATATATTTATATAGCCAAAATCAAAGATGGACAACCATTCAAATAGACCATTATAAAAATTAGCCAAAAACACAAAGATGTGTAAATAATATAAACAAGCTAAAAACTAATAAGAGATCATTTGGCCAAGAATTGTTTTCAATATTGTTCATTTTTTAATTTAAAAATAGACCTTACACTTGTCAACTAGATGAAAAATATTAATTTTCAAATGATCACCAACACATATTATAATTTAAGGACTATATAAAAAAATACAACTTCAACAAAGAGAAAATAATTAAAAATTAAAAACAAAAACTAAGTGCATATACATATAAGCTTGGACAAAAATAGGGATTAATGCATAAATATATATAAAATAATAAAGAAATTAAATTCAAATAAAATAATTAAAAGTATAAAGGCCGAAATGAAAATAAAACATATGAGTAATTTCAATCGAAGGACCAAATTGAAAAAATCCAAACTTCTATACTGAAAATATTAAAGGATTTAAAACCAAACCCCAAATTAAAAGAATAAGGACTAAAATGAAAATGCAATATATAATTAAAATCAATTGAATGACAAAATTGAAAATAATCCAAATTGTTATACCGAAAAGATTAAGATATTTAAAACAAAACCCAAAATTAAAAGAATAAGGATCGAAATAAAAACGAAATATATAATCAATTTCAATTGAAAGATGAGATTGAAACAAATCCAAACTTATATTACAGAAATCAGGACCATACCAAACAATCAAAAGAGAAGGGACTGAAATGCAACCACTATGAACATAAAAGGACTAACATGTAATTTGGCATTCAGGAGAGAGAAAAGGGTACAAAAAAGTTCAATCGATCATCATCACTGATCCGTCTATCTTGGGACGCCACGCGCACCTCCATGAGGCATAGGATATGGCGATGCATTTGTTGAGACGCTGGATGAGCATTTTTTTACCATCGTAGGACGCCACACGTGCCACATAAGAGCATAATGAAGAAAACCATCAATGCATCCGAACGATGTGCCAACAATGTTTGCAGGAAAAATAATTAAAAAAGAAAAAATTACCTAAACACCTCTACAACCAATTCTTTAATTTTATCTTTTTTCCGAGCACATATTCGTATTTATACCTTTTCAATAAATGTGAAATGTTAGGAACACCCCGCCGACAATTCTTGTTTTTTTGTCTTATATGAGAGTAATATGGTTATTTTACTGTGCACAGAAATATATAAAATCAAAAATACCCCAGGTAGACAACTATTTTTTGTTTGTTGGCTGGGGTGGAATAATAGTTGTGCTGTGCAAAAAAACACGGTAAAGACTAAAATACCCCCAAAACATTCTGGTAATGCCAATAGATCCATTAAAAAATCTAAAATACCCCTGATTCCAAGGTTAAGTTTGAGGCGCACCGAGGAGTAAAATAATAATTACACTATTACAATCCATAGTGATATGTGTCTACTGTTATAGTGATAGTCTGGTCTCTTTTAGTTTTTTTATAATACTGTATTATATTATTATCTAATTAAAAAAAAATTATGGTTAAATATATAATTATACAATTCCAAAAAAAAAAAAAACTGTACCGTGTCTACTAATTTCTCCAGGAGATTAGTGTTTCTCTCTCTCTAGGAGATGTTAATGTAAAATTCTAATTTACCACACTAGAGTGGGCCTGCATCTCTAACTCCTAGGTCCATTATAATCCCGGGCTCAAAAAAGCCCATAAAAGTCCATGTTCTCAACCAATTTGTGATCTCCTATCCTAGACCTTCATCATCATCGTCAACATTAAAAAAATTCCAAGTTCCTATAAGATTTTGCAGTATAGAATAGTTCGTTAGGGTTTGCTGTTATCTATCGCTCCAATTTCCAGTTTAAGGTAAGCTTATTGTTATCTCTACAGCATTAGCAAATTTGAGTTGGAGCGAAACCCTAGAGTTTATTTTATCGGCAAGCAATTCTTCATTCCTCTTTCAGTTTTTGTCATTCGAGTTTTAATCTCTGATAGATTTGGTTTCACAGGGTCATAAAATCAAAGATGGATGATTACCAAGAGGAAATGGAAAGATTTGGGATAGGGAATGACTTCGAAGACGGCCGATTTATAGATGGAGAGTTCTACTTTAGAAAACAGAAAGAAAAACGAAAGCAATCCAAAGATGATGTTCTTTATGGTATCTTTGCGGATTATGACTCCGATGATGATTATGTTTCCTCTTCACGAAAGAGGAGAAAAGACCCACGAAAAGCTGACCTCACTAAGCCTGTCAATTTTGTCTCCACAGGTAAGGTAGAGATAGATGTCTTACTGGTAATTTAATGAATTATAATGCTTGTTTGTCAAAATGATGTGCTTATAGAAGTTTTTTGTTTGCTTGTTTGCAGGTACTGTTATGCCTAACCAAGAAATCGATAAGAATTTGAGAGACAAGAACAGTGATGGTATCTTTGCTGATGATGATGATAACAGACCTGGCATAGGGTCTGGTTTTAATACTGGGTTAGGGTTTAATTCGGGGCCTGGTGACTTTAATGGGGTTAAAAAGAGTGAGGGTTTTGAGGATGATGGTTGTGACGAGGCTGGAGATAGCTTTTTGCCAACAGAGTTTGGGAAAAGAATAAAAGAGGGGGCAGAAAGGAGAGAGCAGGAGAGAATGGAGAAGAAAGCAAAAGGAGTGAGGAAAAACAAGGAAGTGAAAGATGGGGATGCTGGGGTGTTTGAGAAGCATGCAGTAAAAGGAATTGGGATGAAGTTGTTAGAGAAAATGGGTTATAAGGGAGGTGGATTGGGGAAGAATCAGCAAGGAATTGTAGCCCCAATTGAAGCAAAGATGAGGCCAAAAAATATGGGAATGGGGTTCAATGATTTTAAAGAAACATCAGCTAAGTTGGCGCAATTTGAGGAGAAGGAATCTGTGAGCCAAAGCCAGGGTCATATGGTGGGGAGAACGAAGGAGAAGCTATGGTTGAAGGGTAAGAAGAAGCAGCAGCAGGAGAAGTATATAACAGCAGATGAATTGTTGGCAAAGAAGGAAGATCAAGGTTTTGAGGTTTTTCAGAAGGTGATTGATATGCGAGGGCCGCAGGTGAGGGTGCTGACAAATCTGGAGAATCTGAATGCAGAAGAGAAGGCAAAGGAGAGTGATGTTCCAATGCCAGAGCTTCAGCATAATGTGAGGTTGATCGTGGATTTGGCGGAGCTTGATATACAAAAGATTGACAGAGATTTGAGGAATGAAAGGGAGACTGCTATGAGCTTGCAGCAGGAGAAGGAGAAGTTGGAAACAGAGGCAGCACGCCAGAAGAAGCAATTGGATAATGTGGAGGAGATCATGGGGGTGCTGAGCCATATCGATGAACAGAAGTCATCAGGAACTTTGACCTTGGATTCACTAGCAAAATATTTCACAGACATAAAGCGGAAATTTGCAGAAGATTATAAGCTTTGCAACTTGTCTTGCATTGCTTGTTCATATGCTTTACCTTTGTTTATCAGAGTATTTCAGGGTTGGGATCCTCTTAGAAATCCATTGCATGGATTGGAAGTGGTAGAATTATGGAAGAATGTGCTGCAAGGTGAGGAAAGTAGTGATATATGGGATGAAGCTGCGCCTTATGCACAGTTAGTAACAGAAGTAGTTTTGCCTGCTGTAAGAATATCTGGGATTAATACTTGGGAGCCTAGGGACCCTGAACCCATGCTTAGATTTTTAGAGTCTTGGGAAAATTTGTTGCCTGCTGCAGTTGTTCAGAGCATCTTGGATAATATAGTTATGCCAAAATTATCTAGTGCTGTGGACTCATGGGACCCTCGCCGGGAAACTGTTCCCATACATGTTTGGGTACACCCATGGCTGCTGCAGTTGGGATTGAAATTGGAGGGTATGTATCAGATGATACGAATGAAGTTAAGTATGGTTCTTGATGCGTGGCACCCTAGTGACGCATCTGCTTACACCATCCTATCACCTTGGAAAACTGTGTTTGATGCAGTCAGTTGGGAAAATCTTATGCGCAGATTTATAGTGCCCAAGTTGCAGGTTGCATTGCAAGAGTTGCAAATAAACCCGGCAAATCAGAAGCTTGATCAGCTCTATTGGGTTATGTCATGGGCTTCGGCTATTCCAATTCATCTCATGGTTGACTTGATGGAGAGGTTTTTCTTTTCGAAATGGCTGCAGGTTTTGTATCACTGGCTCTGTTCAAACCCTAACTTACAAGAGGTTCATAAATGGTACATTGGTTGGAAGGGACTTCTTCCACCAGAGCTTCAGGCACATGAAAATATTCGTTATCAGTTTACTCTTGGACTCAACATGATTGATCGGGCTATTGAAGGTATGGAAGTGGTCCAACCTGGTTTGAGGGAGAACCTCAGTTATATTAGGGCACAGGAGCAGAGGCAGTTTGAGGCCCAGCAAAGAGCTGCAATGCATTCTCAATATCAAACTGCAGCTGGTAGCGCAACACAAATGGGTGGTTTTGGTGGTGGTGCAGTTGAGATGACTTTGAAAGAAGTTGTTGAGGCTCATGCACAACATCACAGCTTGCTCTTTAAGCCAAAACCTGGCAGGATGCATGATGGTCACCAGATATATGGGTATGGTAACATAAGCATATATGTCGATTCAATACATGAAAGGTTATATGTCCAGAAGGATGAAGATTGGTTACTGACAAACCTTGATAATTTGCTTGAGATGCATAATAATTCTCTTAAAAAGAGACGCTGAGTAGTAGAGCCTTGAAGACTGTTACGATGTGGGGTGGAAGCCATTCCTTCAGCTCATAGGCTGTATGTTTTATGCTTAGAAGGCATTGGAGAGGTTAGCTATTTCTTATTCTTTGAGCTTGTCAGTAACTGAGATGGCCTTTTGTTGTCAGAAATTATATCATTTTTTCATGACATTACTGTGATGCAATACAGCTAAACTTATTTTAACTGTTGCATTTTCATGTCAGCTGGTCTTGTAAATAGTTTGTGCCATGATATTATTAATGATAATAGTTCTTTTCTATTCATTTAGCTTGCAGCAGATGTTCGTTGTTTCTTTGCTGTTAAGCACTCTTACCTTTTTCCCATGGATTTCTGTCATTCCTTTATTTCTATTTTTTCTTTTCTTTTTCTTTTTCTTTGTGGGGTTGACATTTTTTGTATTATATATAATCCTGAATTTATACAAATTTGGGTTAATAGATGCAAAGTTGGAAGAAATTGCTCTTGCATAGTAACTTTTTTGACTCATTTGTGAGTTTGAAGTGTGCTGTGGTTTGAACAAATATTTTGAAGCTTTGAGCCTGGGAAAATTGTTTAGAGAGGAAATTTCTGCTGTTTGAGCTGTCATGTTTTCCTAAACCGGAAAGGAGGACCATTTAGTAGAGTAGCGGTTGAAATATTTAACAGTCTAGGGGTCATGTCAACATACTTGGTAATGTGAGCTTTGCCAGAATCTGTTTTCTGTTCTATTTTTACTGTCCTGCTTATGTTTTTGAAGTTGTGTTTTTTATAAACTAGATAGAATAGAATGCAGAATTCTCATTTGAATATGAAAGAAATATTTCACTGGTACCTGAAGTGGGATTCAGCTCTACCATGAAATATGGGATGAAGTATATATATGAAAGCTTCATTTGAGGGGATACGGCTGTGTCACTGGAATAAAGGAGAGGGAATTAGGAGCATCCATTGCTTTGGTCTCTCTGTAAGGTAAACTGTTCTTGTCTCGGTGCATGAGCCTCGCCTTGGATAGTTTCAAGGGAGGTGAAGTGGACTAACTTCCAATTGATGTCATGAACATGCCGATATATTGTCTGGTTTTGCTGTCACTCCTCTCTGATTATGCTTTCTTCGAGGTTATAACTATTTACTTGGATTATTGGTTATGTGTTGTGGACTGGGCGTGCAACTTGAGAAATGTTTAAAATTTGACAGATGAATGTTTTAGAATGCATGTAATTGGACTCTCCAGAGGTTTTGATGAGGAATGGGCAGTAGAAGATACGATGCAGGGATTTGATGACAGGGTTTTGAATGCGGTATGTGTGGAAGTGGAAGAGGAGCGAAGTGGTGTTGAAGCCTCGAAAGACTTGCGAAAATATTTCTTCCTATTGGTGGGATCTTTTATTTAGTGGGACAAAGATTTATTCGTAAAGCTCAACGAGGGCAATTCCAAGTTTAAATCACTTGAATCATCCTTGTTCGGTTTTAGTATTTTTATGCTGCCTCTCCTGGCCGATTTGGTTTCAGATTCTTTTTTCGTATATATACTTGCGCAGGTGCCGGTGTCAGATTGCCTTTACTGAGATCATATCAGACGGTTGGGTCGAACATAGATTTGAGAAAGCATTGGTGACCGACCTGTTCATCGAACATTTTTTTATTTTTAAATCATCGCTAATATATATACTTGCCGCGAAGAATCCTTTTACATGGCCAATATTAGAACTGTGGTTCTCGGAAAAGCAACAGATTCCGGAGGCTGTTGAAGAGTGTGTTTGGCATTGTTTTTGCTTTTGCGATTGCGATTGAAAAAAAACAGTTTCAAAAAAAGCGCTTTTTGTGTTGTAAAAGTGTTTGGTTAAAACTGTGGTTGAGTTGGAGGTTGAAAAAAAAGCAGTTTTGGGTGTTTGGTTACCAAGCTTTTCATATTGCTTTTAACTTGTGAAATTACTTTAAAGGGTATATATATATAATCTTTTTAAATATTGTAAATTTAATAATTTTAATAATATAATGTAATTAATAATTCATGAAAAAACAAATATTATTCTTTATTCTCCCATCAAACTACTTGTAATTTCAACACGAACAAATATTTCCCTTCCATTATGTCTGATCTGTATCTACATATTTTTTTTAAAATATATATTTAAAAAAAATGGGCTGGGCTGGGCTGAGGGCAGACCAACCAAATTGGGCTCAAAGCCCAACTTTGCTGGACTTGGGCTGGGCCGAGTGCAGCCCAGCCCAAGCCCAGCTTCAATTTTAAAGAAGTAAAACGGTGCGCTGCACTGTGCTTCTTCTTCACAGTGCAGCGCACCTGTGCACGTGAATTATTTCACGTGCACAGTGGCTTCCGATCGACCACGACGAGAGCTTCAACGGAGGATACCGACTGGTAGAGGAGGCCGAGGTGGTTCTTCCTGTGGTGGTTTCATCGTAAATGGTTGCCTGTGGTGGCTGGAGTCAGCGTTGGAAGCTCTCGGCTTCCATGGCTGTTCCGAGAGAGAGAGAGAGAGAGAGAGAGAGAGAGACATGCACAGCGGTTCACGACATGCAAAAATACCAGTTTTTTTAATCAAACACACTGTCAATGGATCACAAGGGTTTCAACGGTACTAAACTGGGAACAAATGAAAAATGGAAATCGTGGTTTTTAGTTGCAGTAATCGGCAATAAAAAAGCATGTATTTATAGCTTTTTATGAATCGGCATTTTGGATATATTTTGGTGTGGGTCCCACACAAAAAAATCATTTTTTTTAACCAAACACTCAAATTGCGGTGCGATCTGCGAATATCGCACCGCAATACCAAACACCCTCGAATAGAAATTCCAGGACAAGCCCCAATCTGTCAGCGCTGGCAGGCAAATATAAAAACTCGTAGCTCTCTACCTGCCTCTATAAAAATACACGGGAAACTTTCTTTCTTTTTTCCCCGTAAAACATTTTGGTATAATCTTTACATTCTTTAAAACATTAGAAGCCAATTAATTCTCTTGAGCTGCTGTTACAGATTAATTGTTTATAGTTTTTTCTCTTTTGTCAAATAAATATAGACCCAGTTTTTATAATCTTAGAAGCGTTGACCTGGTTCTGTGACTTGAAAAGAGTTCATCATGTTCTTCCCTCTGTGAGTTAGATAAATATTAAATGTTTTTTATGGGTTTTGGAAGAAAAGAAAGGAGGTCAAAATGTCCATGCCCATGTGTGAGCTGTGACTGAAGGCAGCAGAACCCATGCATGCCCATTACGTCTCTCTCTCTCTCACACACACGTGTGTGTGTGTGTGTGTGAGAGAGAGAGAGAGAGAGATCCCATGAAAACCCATCATTTCTTCATTGAAATCCATCCATGGAGTCCCAGTCAACCCAACGAGAAGTAACTACGAAGAATCCTCCTTCCCAGTCCTATTTCTAGCACAGAAACAAGATCCGATTCACGCTGCTCGTGTCTTTTTTTTATTATTATTATTTGAGAATTTCCATAACATATTTACTATTTATAAAATAAATTAAGTATACATTAAACTCGTCGTACATTGTGTATCCATTATATAGATTCTATTATCATTTTTATTTTGTATCCATGACTGATATGATGATTTTTTTATATAATTCTGCAAATATTAATATAAATCTACTACAATCACACATAAAACCTTATTTACACGTCAAGAAAGAAAAGGTATTTCCACCGTAGGAAATGAGCCACATGTCACCTGGAGATTCTTAAACGCTCACCGCCCAATCTCAAGTCTCCACCCTGATGTTCTCCTTTTCCCATCTTTTTTATATATACAAGATTTCCCCCCTCTCTGAATCTCCCCTCAAAAACGAAGATGGCAAATTCACTGACACTAGCAGCTGCTAACAAGTCACTCCTAGCAGCACCATCCCAGTGCCACTCGTTCTCATTATACCCGAGACGCCCTCCTCCTCTCCACTCTCACTCATCTCCATCCAAGCCCTTCCTCCATCTTCACTCTCTCTCTCTGACTTCACTTCATCGCCGGCTCATTCCAGTTCCTGCTCTTGACTCTGATGTCCCTCACCCTCTTGACCAGGTAATTTACTGCTCACTCTTGAACGTCTGATTTATGTTGAGGATGACGACTTTATGTTTTGGGTTGAGGATTTTTTTTGTTTGTGTTCTGAAAAGGGGTCGACAGTGAAGGTAAAGACTAATAGCAGTAAGGAAGAATGGGACTTTTGGACAGCCAAATTCTCTGCAGGAGCAAATGTCCCTTTTTTGTTACTCCAAATGCCTCAAATCCTTCTCAATGCAAAAAATCTTATATCTGGAAATAAAACTGCCCTTTTGGCTGTACCATGGCTGGTAATTTTCTTCCCCCTTCTTTTTCTTCTATTTATTTTACTCTCTCATAGCTTCTTCATATGCCTGAGTAATTGAGTGATACCCACCTTTTGTTTCATCTTTTTTCCCTTTTATGATCAAACGGGATGATTGTTTTCCCATAACCTGAAATGGGCATTTTTAGACGACTGTTTTATTACCTGTGCTGAAACGTGGAACCCTGAGTTTGCATAATGCAGGGGATGTTAACTGGGTTGCTTGGAAACCTTTCGTTACTTTCCTACTTTGCGAAAAAGAGGGAAACCGAGGTTATTGTGGTGCAGACACTGGGAGTGGTTTCAATTTACGTTGTAATTGCTCAGCTTGCAATGGCAGAAGCCATGCCTCTGCCTTACTTTATGGTCACTTCAGTTGTTGTAGCAACTGGCTTGCTATTAAATTTCTTGAATTACTTTGGAGTGCTCAACGCTGGAATCTGGCGCTTTTGGGAAGATTTTATCACTGTTTGTGGATTGTCGGTCCTTCCTCAGGTACCCCATTTTCTGTCTCTCTTTCACACCTCTAAATACCTATGCACCTATGCTTTTTCTCATCTTTTTGTGTTCATCTTGGCTGTTGTGGGAGTAAAAACATTGATATACTTTTAAGTATTTATGAAATATTCTCTTAATGGTTTTGTAAATTTGAGTGCAGGTTATGTGGTCTACATTTGTCCCATATATACCAAACTCCATTTTGCCAGGTGTAATATCTTTTGTCACAGCACTCGCAGCTGTTGTCATGGTAAGCTTTTCAGGTTTTATTCCGCCTTTGGTCATATTGATCTAATCACATCTCATGTTTGACTCTTAAAGATTAACAAAGAGAAAGCATTTAGAAGTGGATGATTTTAACTCTGTTTGAATGGACTTTGCTTCTACGTTTACTAACATCAGATCAAATGACAGGAGACGGTGTAAACACTCACTGTTTGAATACAAATTTTATAGCTGATAGCAAATATGGGCCCTGATTGAGTACCTGCATCCTACTTGTGTATAATGGTTTTTAAGATTTCGGAACTTCAATGACTAATGACAATGAGATGATACTGAAGTAATAGCTCATGATGCCTAGCAAATCTGTTTGAAACTTGTGTTTAGATTTATAATTTTGCAATTTCCTTCCCCTTTCTTTGTTTTTCACCAGAAATCTTCCTTTTGATTAGACTTACCAGCTAAGATTTGCAGGCACGAATTGGAAAACTCTCGGAAAAAGGTGTAAAATTTGTTGGAGCAATATCTGGATGGACAGCAACACTTCTCTTCATGTGGATGCCAGTGTCACAAATGGTAATATATGCAGTCTTTCTCTTAGAATTTGGCTTATTGAATCAGGCATTTCATCCTTGCATCCCTGACCAAGACTCATGCTTCTTGTTCAGTGGACAAATTTCCTGAATCCTGATAATATTAAAGGCTTATCAGCTTTCTCAATGCTGCTTGCTATGATTGGAAATGGCCTTATGATCCCACGTGCCCTTTTTATTCGCGACTTCATGTGGTACTGCTTTTTACACCATCATTCTCTATCCCTCTCATTTTTCTACAGACAGGATATTCCCATGTTCATGCTAAACTTTCTAAAACTTCATAGTTATATGCAATCGTAGTTTGTCACTGTGATCATCTCACATGCTAACACCTTATTTCTAGAGCAAGTATAGTTGATTTACTTCCTTTTTAGTACTCTGAACTCTTTAGAACTCTCAACACGCATGCTTTTCTTGACTATAAAAGGAATAATAAAAGGGACTCTGACCAGACTACTATTTTCGAACCTAGGGTTAGTTGAGTAGATTATTTTTTATAAGAAAGTCTGCGGCAATGTTTAGACATGTCTCCACATTGTATTTTATTTGACAAGAACTTTACTCATGAGTTGTGTATCACCACAATGCTTCATAACTGACAGCTCTGCTAACAGTAATTCATCACCAAGGAATAGTAAAATAACAACACAAAAGTTTTTATTACAAACCTCAAAAGGCAGGTGGGTTGTGGAAGAAAATGAGAGAAATGACTTTTGTTGGTAAATTTAGTCTTTTCATAGTGAATGGTGAGCCGGCTGCTTTGTTGCCAGGTTAATAATGACACTTCTGATATATAAATCTTAACCTATACACACACTAGTGGGGCACTGAATTCCATCAAATTAAACGCTACTTAACCATGAGTTTCGATGATAATACAGAATCTTCTTCATGTCTTTTTTGATATTTCAGTACATAAGATTATCCATCAACAGAATAATTCCGTATCTGACAGATGCATGCTCAACTTTTTCAGGTTCACTGGTTCTACATGGGCTGCACTTTTCTATGGTTATGGGAATATTTTATGCATGTACTAGTAAGTTATCTTCTGTTAGCGAATTCTCATCTGTGATTGCTAGCTATTATTCTTTTTTCTGACTTAGCAACTGAAGAACTTCAATTATGATATCAGTTTCAACAGCATCAGTGGGAAATTTCTATTGGCAGCAACAGCTGGTTTGGTTTCATGGATAGGTAGCTCCTCAATCCTTGTGTAGTTTATGTTTGGAATTTAGCCATACTCTGCCTCCGCCCTTGCCCCGACCCCACATGCCCAGAAAATGGGGGGCAAGTGAGCAATATTCTACACTTATGCTGAGCTTGTGATAGCGCTGAACACAGAAGTTTCCCTTCCTTACAGGCATGGCTCTATGGAGAGACACTGTGGTTTATGGATACAGCTCACCTCTTAGGTCTTTGAAAGAGTTGATTTTTGGCTCTTGAACTCCTAAGGCATGCTGCAATGGCCGCTTAAATAAGATGAAGCAACCTGATCTAGTACCTTAACTTCTTCAAGTATTATGAAAACTCATCTTCACCGACCACTGTTGAGATGCCAGTGCTCAGTTAAAATTACTACCCCAGCCCTCGGTCAAGTTTGCTACTAGTCTGGCTATGGAAATTTGAATTGGAGAGGATGCTGTATGGAAATCACATTCTTTTGCACTATGAAATAAAAATTAGGATGAATATGCTGTAATTGATATTGTAATGATACAAGATTATTGGTTGACCAATACCAAAGCGCGTTGAAGTTACCTGAGAGGAGCAAATAATTCTTGGAAGTTAAATAAAATGTACATTTAATTTCAGATTATTGGTGGAGTGTTCTACGAAAGCTCCTACATATATTTGTGATGTTACTGTTTCTTCAAGTCCCAGGGTAGAGCAAGAGTGACAGCCTGCTAACCGCATGCAAACTGCAGATAATAATAGAGCTAACAGCAAAATGGCATTAGCAATTGAATGCGTGATGATCATAAATTGATGAATTGTAGATACAGGAGATTTAAGATACCGAAAATAGAGCCATGAAGGACACCAGCTGAAAGTGCTTCCTCCTTTCTAGTAATAATAGCACTACGTAAGAGAAATTATCAAGGGAGGATATGTTTTGCAGCGTTTGTTTTATTCATGCAAAGTATTTTTATTATTAATTAAGGTTTTTTTTAATGTTTATTTATATTTGATTAATGAATCTAATGTTTAATTAATAAATCTAGAGTAAATCTAAATCTCATGGGACAAAAGTATTTTGCAAAGAAAATTATGAAGTTATAATTATGTGATTTTTATTACATCAAAGCATTATTTTTAAATGTTTTTGGCTAATGTTATATTAAAACTAGATATTAATTCAAGTTGTTGAGATTGATGCATGTTATATATTCTTTCTAATATGAAAGGAAACAATTGGTCTCATAAATTAAGGTACGAGTGATGTTAGAATAATGTCTTTTAGCTAATTAGTTAGTTACACACGATATTATTATATTCATGTAAATATATATTTATCATTAATAAAAACTGAATTTGTCTTTAGCATTCCTATAATATTATATTAATAAATCTAATATTTGATTTACGAATATAGAGTAAAGATTCATAGGTTAAAAATATTTTGTAAGGAAAAATATGAAGTTGTTATAATTATGAAATTCATATTGCATCAAAGTATTGTTCCTAAAATGTTTTAATTTGATGTTCTCTTAAATATTGGATATTATTAGAGTTGTTAAGATTGATGCAAATTATGTTCTTTTCTTTATGAAAATAAATAGTTGTTCTTATAAGATGAAGTATAAGGGATACTTAAAACTAATAATAAAGTACTTGTCATAAGACATGTATACTAAATTAACCCGCATGAGAATTTTATATAGAGAGATCACTTATGTTTATAAAAAGGCTTACGTGATGGTTGTATAAGTGATCCTTAAACTTGAAGTCATAATTTTATATTGAGAATGTTATGTTCTGATCACGTTACATGTTATGTTAATTGAGGTAATGAAATGACATACATTAGGTATAACATGGATTATATGAAGGTACTTAGGTGATAAAAAAAGAATTCACCACCCTAAATAAAGGTATAAAATGAATTATATGAAGGCACTTGAGTGATCAAAAAAGGATTCATCACCCTAAGTAAATTAGAGAAAATATTTCATCTGCTCTCAAAGAGTATCAAATAAGAAGTCCTTGACCAAAGTGAAATGATATTTGAAAAGAGTTAATTAGAAAAAACTAGATTAATTATCACCTACGAAAACACAATTGGTTACAGAGATAAAAGTGCACATGGTTGACCAAAAGATCAATCCTACTTAAAACAAATGTCCTTAATAAATTAGATTAAAAAGAATTACAATTTAGTTAGGGTTCATATGACTACTAAGAAAATGACATGTGTAGATAATAATTCAAATTATGTATGAATTCATGGTGCAAACTTCTTATTTGTTATAAATAATTTATACTGGATTAGGAATTGTAACTCACGTGGGATTCAAATTCTATAAGTATATAAATAGTCCAGCCAGTTATTAAAAATGATGGTCAACCTCATATCTACATTTTATTTTTTCAATTAATCTTTTTTTCCTTTACTTCTTACAAATTTTTTTTATTGCTCTTTTATGTTTTTGCCTAGATTAGTTTATCTATATTTTTCTTTCTTTCTAATTTGTTGAAGTCAAGCAATAACTGACATTATGATTGATTTCCTAGGTTGTTACCTACCTTCACTTGAAATTAATATCTTAATTGTATCATCATTAAAAGAAATAAATGAACAACAAATAACATATTAACCCATATTTTTTTTCATGTCAATTGTTTTCGACATTAGATTTATACGAACAAGTTCATATTTAGTAAAAGGACTTTGATCGCTAGCCTATCAAGTCATCATTATCAAAATAAAGAGAGAAAAACAAAAATGTACTATGTATAAACATTTAACAAAAACTAACAGAGCTGGTATTTTGATTGTATACAACCTCATAAAATACTATTCATTGCAATAATGTGTTTTTGTTGCCTTCGGTTGTTGTTTTTTAAATATTATTTAACATTAACATTATTTGAGGTTGAGGTTCATGATTTGTTGTAGTTTGTTTTCTATGTGGTTATTATAATCTTATAAGTTTAAAAGGGTTAACCTAGTTGACCTATATTTTTTTTATAAGATTTGTTTTTCAATTTCATCATTTAATATTATGTTGATTAGGAATTAAGCTTAATGATTTGTTTTGGTTCACTTTCTACAAAGTTATCCTAATCTCATAGTTTAGATCATGAGTTTTGTGGGTTTACTTAGGTTGACTCAAGTCATTTTATTGTGTATTTTTTTTTTCCATTTTTATTCTTTAACAATAGTTTAATTAAGAATTATGTTTTTTAATTTGTTTTTATTTGCTTTATATAGGGTTATCCTAATTTTTCAACCTCAGTCGTATTTTTAATAGGATAACTCCGGTTGACCTAGGTTATTTTACTCTTCTTTTTATGAGTTTATTCAAGTTTCAAGATTCAAAACATAGGTTTGGCGAGTTGAATTAAATTGTTTTTTATATTCCTTTTTTAATTGATTTTTTTTTGTTTCCATCATTCAATATTAGGTTAATTAGGAATTGAGTTTCACAATTTAATTTTTTATAGGGTTATCATAGTCTCATGACTCGCGTCATGAATTTGACGTGTTAACTCTAGTTTACTTGAGTTATTTCTTTATAATTTTTTGATTAATGACTTTTTTTCATCTTTCAACATTAAGTTGAGTTGGGATTAATTTTCATAATTATTTTTTGTTTGTTTTATATTGGATTATCATAGTTTCATAATCTAAGTTGCAAATTTGGCATGTTAATCCAAGTTTAATTGAGTTGATCTAATATGTTATCATCTCAATATCTTTTTTTTTAAAAAAAAAAGATGTCATCTTGAATATTTTTTTAGTCACACTTTGTTTTTCTAGTTATACAGATTGTCTTTGAACTCATCAATGAAACCAAGTCACATAGGATCAACTTCTACATGATTTGTTTTTTTTTCTTACTTTAAAAAATATTAGTAGTGTTTGAACATATTTTATGCTAAACAGATTGACCAGCTTCATAAAATAACTCGAGACAATGATCTAATTTTATAAAAACAAAAGGAGGTTATTTATTTTATGGATTTTTTTTGGTTTGAAAAATAAAAATAATAGAATCACATGTCTATTATAAATATTTGATATAACAACATTACACCTTTATAACAATAATAATAACAATAAGATTATGTTTTTTTTCCATCTAATAAAATGAGGGAAAAGTTCAAACTTAGAAACACTATATAATATCAAAACTAATTGGACTACTATCCTATTTATGTTTTGATTTTTAAAAAAATTCTTACTCAAATATGATCGTGCAGTTTTTTATTTAAGCCAACAATATAAAAATATCAATAAAAGGAATCCAAACATTTTTTACAACAATCATAACCTTGAGACATCACTAGATTTAGTCTTAATTAAATTCCAATTTATCATAATAGAAAATTTCAATTTTGAGTTTGAATTTGTTTGAATTTTCTTTTATTTAAATATTAGCTACAAAAAATTCCTAGGTTATGGAAAAACTTATTTAGACTTTTTATTAAGTTATTGGAGTCTTGAGTTATCTCAAATATACCCCAAATTGTTTCTTCTATCTCTTTTTTCAAATTAGGACTTTGTGAGTCAATTTTTTTATTCAATAAAATTGCTATTATTATCAATTTGAATTTTCAAGTTTGTTACCTATTGTGCCATGAAAGATGGAACATAAATGTCATAATTATTGGAGATAGTCACTAAAATGAAACAATAATTATTTTTGGAAGAGTTAACTCAACAATTACAAAATTGTTAGTCAAGGTACATCAACTTATTAAAATTCAAGGGAACAAGTCGATAGAATTTTCTCCTAATACCCCTTTAACTTTAGTCAGTGGACATCATTGACACAAAATCAAACCATTTGAGAACAACCAGATTTGATTCAAGGCAATAAAATTAGAATTTTCTAGGTTTAAAAGGGAGTATCCATTGCATATAAAATTTGAGGCATCCATCTATAATGAACTTATAGATGCACTTATCAATCTAAAAACAAATTTCTTTGTTGAAACTAAGCAATTTAAAGATTGAGCAACATTATACAAAAATATCAAATCAAACTTATGCAAAGCACATAAGAGATAAAATGCAAGTATAACACAAAAAGAAAGAACTTGAATTAAAAGGAGATTTGGTATCTTAAGCTCCAATCATATCATCAATTAAGTGTGCACTAGAAGAGAAGTCAAAAGTTATCTTACAAATACAAATGTTAATCAAAATACAATCATGGATAAGGAAGGTGACTTATCGTTTAGAGTTTTTTTATTAGCCCATAGTACATCTAGCATTCCAAATTTCTCTAATAAAATAAAATAAAATAAAATAGGATAGCTAAAAGGAATCTATCATAACCTTGAAGGAAAAGTTTTTTTTAATAAAGATGAAATTGTAACGATCCTAACCTAATCTTTACACAACAATAAAATGAAGTCTTATTTAAATTTATAGTTATCAAATTAGTATCGTTCAGATTTAAGTTTGAATTTATTTGAATTTCTCTTTTCAAGAAGGATTAGTTAATAGAATTCCAAAAAGTTATGGACAAATTTATTTAGACTTCCTATTGGAGATGCAAGCTACCTTGAATTCATCCAAGAATTTTCTTTTCTTTTTAATTTTTTTTATATATTTGTGAATCAATTTCTTTTTATTCAATAAAAATGTTATTATTATCAACTTGAATTTTCATGTTTGTTGTAGTATTTTTAAAGAAGAATTATATCTAATAAATAATCAATTTATAGATAATAATTGTTTTATAAAAAAACTAGTCTGGAATAAATAAATAAATAAATAGGAATATATAATAATTTTGGGTTGAATAAAAATTGGTGTGATGTACTAACCATGAAAAGAATCTTGTTTCTTATTTGTCTTATATTTGTGTTCAATAATTTCTTATTTAATTTTCAAAAATCAAAGATCTTATTCTTTTTCTCTATTTACTAAAATTTATTATACTTGTATTCTAATTATTTATTTTTTTATTATTATTACAATGGATACATTCTAATATTTATTCTTCATTTTTATTGATTTATGATCTTGTCATATAGAGAACCACATTTGTTCTAAAAAAAGACTCAATCAAACCAAAATACATTTTATGGATTTGATTTAAGGAATTTGAAGAGTACAATGAGGAAGAAATTATACAATATATTGAAAGAGGTTAGTTTTAAAAATTACTTAGCACTTTCTCACAATAACTTTGGATTGGAAAATGTATTTTTTTTAATTTAATACTTTGGTCCTCTAACTTTTATTCGACATGATTTGGACCTTTTTAGCTCAAGTTTTCCCCTAATTGCATATTATTTTATAATGGAGAGTTTAATTGATAGATAGGGGACTTGAGTGAAATGTTTGAGTTAAAACTCTGGTATCCATAGTCTTTGGATTAAAATAAAACTAGGGCGGGTTAAAACTTTTATTACAATATTTATTTCAATCCTCCATAGTTTTTGGATATACGGTGATCAATCCCTTGAATTTAAGAAAAGATATTTTGGTACCTAACTTCATTTTTTTTCCATTCCTTATTGTTTAGAGAAGAGAAAAAGTCGCTAGATTTCAACTTAGAGAGAGAAAATGGTCATTGGAGAAATTTTTTACCCCTAAAATGGTTAATTTTTGTGATAAAAGGTTCCATATGATATGGGGTGGGGTGAGGGGTTACTTTTAGGTATTTTGTTTTTTACCGTAAACACACTTAAAAAACAAATCTAAGCTCGAGAAGAATTTTTGTGTGGTTGAATTTTGGAATTTTTTGAGTGGTTTATTAGGTTTTTGGTGGTCATGAATTGGTTCAACAAGGTTTCTAGAATGTTTTCTAGGTGTTTTGGATAAAAAAAAATATTTTTATAAATAAACAAAGCAACCTGTTTTTATAGCCTTTATAGCGGTGTCAAATACCGAGTTCTGAGGACGACGTGTCATCTACTAGTAAAGATGACACATCTTTTTCGAGACAATTAGGGCAGGCGACTAAACTTAAAAAAAAAAATCAGGTTCGTGCACGAGTCATTGCTTTATTAGGCTAGGAGCTGAGATTGGCTTACCAAGCACAACAACTTATATTTTTTTTTATATAAAAAAACAAGCTTTTAGAAAAACAATGTATTATTTGTGTGTAATTTTTCAAATAAATTTTGGGTTTAGTTTTTTAATGAGATTATGATTATTTTTAAATGATATTGAGTGTGTTTAATTTTTAAAGAGGTAGGTATTATTCATGTATGATTTGTTTCTTATTTTATATAGATTTTTTTTCTTTTTAATATTTATTTTTTTAATTATTATTGAATAAATTTTATGTGTGTCATTTTTTATTACAGATTTTGTGTTTTTCTTTTACAAATTTATTTTGATAGAAGAATTCATTAAACATAAATAGGTTAGTTACTCGTATTGCAATGTTAAATATTTTGATCTTTATTTTTTTCTTGGTTTTTACAATTTCATTTTTATTTATTTTTGATAGATTTCTTTTATTGCTTTACACAATGGTTATTGATTTGTTTAATTAGATGTATGCATAAGTTGTAGAATTATGGATATTCATTTTCTTAATGTTTGATGTTTAAGATTCAATGCTTATTCTTATGATTTTTTCCTTTATGAAAGTATTACTGTTTTTAATTTAACCTTTTAATTCAAGTTTACAATGTATTTTTTTTTCTGTTTTTGTTCTTCTGAATTTTATCATTTTGTTAATGTCTTTATCTTTTCAATTTTACTCTCAAGTTTTAAATAGTTTGTTCCATTTGATTTATTTTTTATTGTAATTCTAGTCTTTATTATTTTTATTTTATTTTTTGTATTTTGGATTTTTTATGTTTTGTTTTTAATGATTTTAACCTTTAATGTTTTCATAGATGGTACTTTTAGGCCCCGTTTGTTTGCTGGAAAATGGTTTCCTTTTGGAAAGTGAATTCCTGCAAAGTGAATTCCTGAAAAGTGAATTCCGATATTTGACAGTGTTATGGAAAATGAACTGGAAAATAATTTATTAATAATTTTTTTTTCAAGTTTATTAAAATAATGAGGAACAAATCTTACAAATTAAAAAGTTGAATGAGAATGAAATTGAAAAAAAATATAATTTCATAAATTATCTCAAATAAAATAAATAATAATCAAAATAATAGAGATCAAATCTAAAAATTAAAAAAAATGAAAGGTGAATAAATTAAAATAATAATAATTAACATTTCATAAATTATTTCAAATAAAATAAGTAACAATAAAAAAAATAAGGACCAAATTTGATAAATAAAAAATTTCAATAAAAAAATGATAAGAAAAAAACAAATAGCAATTATAAAAATAAGGACCAAAATTAATATAAAAATTAAATTTTAAGAGATGGAATTGAAAAATAAATATTCAAAAACAAATTATATATAACAATCAAAAGTTTGAGGATCAAATTTGATATAATCAGTAAATAATGACATTTCTAAATTTTTCACAACTTCCGGAAAGTGTTTTCCGCCCAAATTTTCCGGAAAACACTTTCCTAAAAACCAAGCCAAATTTTTCTTTGACGGGAAAGTGTTTTCTGTTGACCGGAAAGTGTTTTCCGTTGACCAACTTTCCGGAAGACAAACAAACACAGGAAAGTTTGGAAAGTGGTTTCTCGGAAAGTGAATTCCGGGAAACAAACGGGGAGTCTTATAACTTAGGCCATGATTTAAAATTTTAACAATAATCGGTTCTTTTTGTCTTTATTTGTTTTATATTCATATTTGTTTTTTTCTTTCTATAAATTATAATATTCTTATTTTTTAAAATAAGATAATTGAGATATTCTAAAAATATTGTGAAGATATATTTCTATAATATTGGCAAATATTCATCTATAGCACTGAATTATTTTTTTGTTTTGTTTTGTTTTATTTATTGTCGGTATCTTATTTTTTAATGATATTATTAAATTAGTTGAATGTATTAAACTCATTCGAGCTAATTACCTTATGATTATTATTTTTTATTGTTTAAAAAAATATTTACATGTTTTAATAATTTTTAAGCAATAAAAAAAGTTTTATCCTTCGGGTAAACTAAGTAGAGCTTTCTATTTCTGGATACCTTCGAAGGCTTGACACTGTCATCGAAAGCCAACTTTGGGCCCTATTCGGACCTGTTAGGGCTTAGAAAAAGAGAAGGTTGTAGAACCCTAGCAGACAGGATTTTCTCACATTTCTTCTTGCTCTCTCAAGTCTCAAATGATTACATAACGAACACCTAAACGAAAAAAAAGTAAGCAAGAATGAACCCAAAATCATGGTCTCGCTTGCTTCTCTATCAATCCCTGAAAAAACCTAGAAAACCTCCAATACCCCTACTTTCCCGGAAAATCTCGACTTTCCCCCACTTTCCCAGCACCCAAACACCTTCATTCTCCCATTTCTCCAAAACCCATTTCTCAACTTTCTCTGGTGCCTCTTCCAATGTTGCCCGGGAACTTCTGGCTGAGCTAGAGCGCGAAAAGCAGAAGGAAAGAGAGGTAAGAAGGCGAAATGGACTCGATACTAAAGACATTGATGCAGAAGATGAAGAAGATTACCTGGGTGTTGGTCCACTGATAGAAAAAATAGAGAAAAAGATTCAAAAGGATGCAGGTAAGCCGGAAGTTTATGATCATGAAGCTACTGAATCGGGTAGTGACGATGATAGCTGGTTTTCTACTGATGCTGCTAAGAAAAGAGAGGAACTTTTTTTAAAGAAGTTTGGCAAACACGAAGAGTTAGTCAAGAATTTCGCTAAAGCTGGTATGTGATAAAATTTTTGCTTTTGATATTCGGTTTGTTATTAAAGTATTGTTATTGTGGATATGGAATGGGCTGTGATGATTTTGAGTAAATTATTATTATTATTTATTGACAGACACTCTTGATGATGCATTCAAATGGATGAAGAAAATTGACAATTTTGAGCAAAAACATTTTCGACTTCGTCCTGAATATAGGGTGATTGGGGATTTGATTAATCTTTTGAAGGTAGCAGAAGGAAAGGATAAATTTATCCTCCAACACAAATTAAATAGGGCAATGAGATTGGTGGAGTGGAAGGAAGCTTATGATCCTAATAATCCTGCCAATTATGGATTTTTTCAGCGTGCAGAAGTGGCACCTGGTGGCCATGCCTTAGAAGATGCTGAATCTAAAAAACAAAAGAAAAAGACACCAGGTGATGATGAGGGCAAGGAGGATGAGGATGATGGGGGCAAGGAGGATGATGATGAGGATGAGGAGGATGAGTTTGATGACATGAAGGAGAGGGATGATATACTGCTAGAGAAGCTGAATGAGATTGACAAGAAACTGGAAGATAAGTTAGCGGAGTTGGATTATACTTTTGGAAAGAAGGGGAAGGTTCTCGAGGAGGAGATCAGGAATCTTGCGGAGCAGAGAAATTCTCTGACAGAAAAGAAAAGAAGACCAATGTACCGGAAAGTAAGTACTTGCTTTCTACTTCTAGATACCTGTTTTATAGCATCTTGAGCTATGTCAGTTCCGTCAATTTCAACCTTCAAGCTGTTTGGTTGTGAATGCGTCAGAGATTGTGTCTCTAAGTTTTTGCATGAAGATAGGTTTATATTTATGTACATCATGTATTGTGGTTGCCTTCGTCCTAAGTATCTAGGCTGATTTATCAACAACAAATATTCTTTTGATTGTTGCTTTACCACTTTTGGCATCATATTAGTCATGCTTCACAACAGTAATTCTTTATGTTTGCATTTTTCTGTATTTATTTGGTATTGCTTATAAGTTTTATGCTCCATATATGACCCAGAATGTTATTGAATATTGACAGGGTTTTGATGACAAAGTGATAAATGTGAATCGAACTTGTAAAGTTACCAAGGTATTACTGCCTTACCATTTGAGGCCTTTGATTTATGACCAGTCTATGTAGAATCATTACTGAAAATTTTTTATGACCCAGGGAGGGCGAGTGTTCAAGTACACTGCTATGTTAGCCTGTGGTAACTATCACGGTGTTGTTGGTTTTGCAAAAGCTAAAGGCCCAAGAGTTCATGTTGCTATCCAGAAGGTAATTCATAGTGTTATTATTTTATTTAAAATGTTTATTTTACTATAATGGTTTTTATAGCTTTTTTTTTACATGGCACAGGCATTATTGCTAGTCTGTAGGCTTTTTTTTTTTTTTTTTCTTGGCCATTCTTTGGCCCTTGCATAAATCAGATTTTGATCTAAATCTTTTGCATGTTGCTATGATTGCGATCTTCTGCATCATAATGACACAAACATTGTCTGCGATCTTCTGCATCATTATGACACAAACATTGATTGTGATATTCTTCATCATTATGACACTATCATAAAATGCTTGTTGTCCACGAAGGTGCTGTAATGCATGGATGTTAATGCGATACTTATGAGCTTGGATGCTCCTTATGTACAATATTTTTCATTCTGTAGTGTATAATGCCTCGTGGCTATTCCTAGGTTTTCTTGCTCTCTGCACTGATGTTGGCATAGAAGAGGATTATAATTGTATGAGAAACTAGTGGCTGGTTTCAAAAAATTATGCAAGTTATCATTTATTTATCAAGTTAGGGTGGTACTGCCACTGTTGTTCATTTTCTTCTATCCAAGTTTGTTTTTGTTAGTTGCTTTATTTTCTTACCATTGTCTCATAGTATGTGGAAATTGGTTGCACCACATTTTAGAAATTGACGTATGTTGCGAAATTGGGAGTGTTCAGAGGCTCCTATTTTTCTGTTTTCTGTTTAGTTATAATAGCTGGAGTTGTCAATTGCCTTTATGTGTCTGAGATATTTTGAACAGTGAACTAATTTGATTGAACAAACAGGCACGAGAGAAATGCTTCCAGAATCTCCACTATATAGAGCGCCATGAGGAGCATACAATTGCAAATGCAGTACAAACACAGTATAAGAAAACCAAGGTTTTTGCTTTTCCGCACCTCTCATTTTTTGAGACATTCAAGTTTATCACTTTTCCTCTTTTTTATTATTTTCTTATCTCTGTTTGTCCATGCCCCTTAGCTGTATCTCTGGCCTGCCCCAACAAGAACAGGCATGAAAGCAGGAAAAACTGTCATGGCTATTTTGAATTTAGCTGGTTTCAAAAATGTTAAATCTAAGGTAAAGAGCTCATTAGCCAAATCTGAGTCACAAGCACACCTCCTATACTCTGGAGTTTTTTAATTGAAAGCTCCGACTTTTTTGTAGGTCATTGGCTCTAGGAATCCTTATAACACTGTCAGGGCTCTGTTTAAAGCTCTGAATGCTGTAAGTAATCCAGTCTGCCTAGATGATAGTCATCTCTCTCTCTCTCTCTCTCTCCCCTTCAGGGTTTGTGATCACTGTTTTATCTTTGCTATTTACAGATTGAAACTCCGAAGGATGTCCAAGAGAAGTTTGGCCGGACTGTTGTTGAGAAACATTTGCTATGATAGCTGCTCAGTAGTGTTAGATTCTCATTGATATTGCAATAAAAGAACAAATATGTTAGATGAAGAAACATGATTTTTTTTGTGGTCATATTTGGTTTTTTTTCCCATGTTGATTGATGGTAGATAGATAGATGGATAAATTGATGTATTGGCTACTTGCTGCCTTCACTCTCAAATTTTGCATTTATGATGTCAGATAATTTGACAGAAACATGTTTAGCTTCCTCTGAATTACTTAGCTTCCTCATGGCTTGTCTGCATTTGTGCTGTGTTTTCATGGGTTCCCGTTAATGAAACTAGGAATCCATTTGGGGTGTGTGTGTGACTTAGTAAAAAGTTTGACAATTAAGTGCATGTGGGTTGGTGTGGGTGGTAACTTCAAAGGGTCACGACAATGATTCAAACAAGTATTTAAAAAATTCTATATTTAATTTGATAATTCAATTAAATGAAATATGTAAAGATAAAATGGGTATTCATCATTTTCTTACCAGGTCACTGTTCATGTAGAAACATTAATGCAACATGAAGCAAAGAAAATTATAAAATTTTTATTACATAAAAGTATTGTTCTTGAAATGATTTTGGTAGATTTTTTTTTTAAATATTGAACATTTGTAAGAATCATAGATATTTATTTATATTATTTTTATTTATTTATAAAAAGAAGCAATTGTTTTTATAAACTAAGGTATAATAGATATTTAGAATTAATATATAGATGTTTATCATAAGATATATTTATTAAACTGACTTGTATGAGAGTTTTATATAGAGAGATCATTTGTAAACTATCGTTGTAAATATAAAATTAAAAGTAGTAAGACTTTGAAGTTAGAAGGGTGATGGAAATCAAAATAAGAAAGAAATAATAAATAAATGATGAATACAAATAATTGTGATGTATAATGGAGGGGGGATGACTTCTATAAAATGAATTTTAGTTTGTAAATTCATAATGATAAAAAAACTAGTAACGTGTTTTGATAGATAAAATAATAAGAAAAATGATAAAATATTTATAATAAATAAGTTGGGTAATAAATAATAAATTATAAGAAAGACTACTGCAATGAAAAAGCAGTATTGAAGGTTCCAACACTGGTTAAAAATCAATGATATTATCTTGAAATGGCAATAAGCTTGATAAATAAATAAAAGTAGAAAATTTAAAATGAATATATTTTAAAATAATAAAATAACCCTAAAGTTGCACAAGTAAGTTTAGTTCATGTTTAACAGTTAGCTTGTCAATTGTGAAGTGAGTTCATGTTATTCCAATATAAGAAGATATAATAGTTGGGTCATTTTAATTTTGATTTATATTATGCAAAACTCTAGGGTCTAGTTCTTACTATTAGGTTTGAAAATATAATTTAAGATGGTGGAATTATTTCCTTTTTAACTTATTGCTTGTTTTGGCAAAATTTAAAAAATTTGATTAAATATATATTCCGATAAAATTGAAATTGTATGGGTGTTAAGATTTATAAAAGATATAATGGTAAAATATATTTTTTTTATTAATATTTCTATGGATAAACTATGTATTCTCTTTATAAAGGGAAGAATGATTATGGTGTAAGAATAAGAAGGAATATTGTTATATGAGCTTGTTGAATGGATAAAAGACTAACTTGGGTGGTGTGGATGTGAATGAGGTGTGATGCGGAACAATAAGTAATACAAATTTAAAGCAAGAAAAGGAATAAGCTTAGAGAAAGAGAGAAGCTAAAGAAAAGAGAAAAGGGGATTGGAGAATTGTAAAGGCTGCAACATTTTTATTATTCATCAAAAGCTCCCTCTTAACATGACAGAGGAGCATATAAATAGTAAACCCTAAACATCTCGCTATTGGGATCGACCCATCAAATCCAAATGTTTGACATAAATAATTTAAAATAAAATAAAATAAAATAACAATGATATGGGCCAAAATGGGTTTAGTCTCCCAACCAAAGCGTGACAAGCTGGGTCATCCTACGTCGTCTTTGTCCATATACTCGTGTAGTTTGCGGTGTGGGTCTAGTGTCCCCACCAACTCTCCCGGGGTTGGAGAAACTTGACCCCTTTGAGTGTAGCGTTGACCGACTCTGATAGTACTCCTAAAGATCTGGATCAAGCTGCTGCAAAGTATCTCTAGTGATCCAAGTGTTATCTAAATCAGGTCGGCCCACCCAGCGAACTAGAAATCGTTGAACCTCACCATTCCTATTTAAAACAACTTGTTCATCTAGAATAGCATCAATATTATCCTTTTGTGCTAAAGTCAAGGTGGAAGGGATAAAGATTTCAATAGGCTCATCAGGAGGAGAGTTAAGTGGTATTTCAAATGGATCATTTGAAATAGGAAGTGGTTTATGGTATGCAACTAGATCCTCAATGTTAAATGTAGAGCTAATGCCAAAATCATGTGGTAAATCTAGAACATAAGCATTTGGATCAACCCGTTATAGCACTTTGAAGGGCCCAACACTATGTGCATGCAATTTTCATTTAGCTCCTGAAGGAAACCGCTCGGGTCCAATCCATATCATAACATAGTCTCCCACATTAAACTCATTATGCTGCTTATGTAAATCAGCTCAAAGTATATATTGCGCATTACTTGCTTGGATTGTTTAGTGATCTCAATAGACATGGGAAGAAGGTCTAGAGGTTGCCTAGGCGTGTAACCATGTACAAGTTTAAAAGGACTCATGCCTATTGACCTATTGATAGAGCTATTATAGGCAAATTGGGCCGTAGGAAAAATCATATCCCAATTCCTATTATGATCACTCACTAAACACCTTAAAAGGTTGCCTAAACTCCTGTTAACCACCTCAGTTTGAGCATCCGTTTGAGGGTGGTAAGTAGTAGAAAATTTCAATTTGGTTCCCACCATATGCCAAAGGGTTTTCCAGAAATAACTTATAAATCTAACATCCCTATCCGAAACTATGGTTTGGGGAAAACCATACAACTTGACAATCTCATAAAAATAGAGTCTTGTAACTTTGGAAGCATCTGTGGTCTTAGTAAAGGGAATAAAATATGCCATCTTAGAGAAGCGGTCGACAACCAAAAAAATAGAATCATGCTTCTTTGTCGTACTTGGAAGTCCAAGAACAAAATCCATACTTACATCGTGCCAAGGGCAAGTGGGAATGGGTAACAGGGTGTGAAGACTAGTATTTTGTTTTCTATGCTTAGCTAGTTTGCAAGTTCGACATTGACTACCAATTTCACGACATCTCTTTTCAAACTAGACCATAAAAACTGGCGCTCCACCTCTTCGATGGTCTTATTCCTTCCAAAATGTCCCGAGAGACCTCCAACATGAGTTTCCCATATCAAAAAATCACACACGAATGTGTTTAGGATACATAACTTATTATCCCGAAATAAGTATATTTCATCCTTCAATGACAAGTATATTTCTCCAAATTCTGAGCAAGATTCATACTCCTCTTTGAGTCTCTCAAATCCCATGACTTCAACACTCATTATAGACAACAACGTTACCCGATGACTCAAAGAATCTGCAACTTTATTCTCTATTCCAAATTTATGTTTCAAAACAAATGAGAATGCTTGCAAATATTCAACCCAATGACCATGCCTGTAAATTGAGCTTATTTTGGGAGTTCAGATAGCGGAGGGCCTCATGGTTGGAGTAAAGAACAAACTCTTGTGGTAACAAGTAATGGCGCAAATAGCGCAAGGCTTGAACCACCGCATAAAACTCTTTATCATAAGTTGAGTACTTTTATTTGGCCTCATTAAGTTTTTCACTAGAGTAGGCTACAGGGTTATGTTCCTGACTAAGTACTCTACCTATACCGACTCCCAAAGCATCACATTCTACTTCAAACACCTTAGTAAAATCAGGTAGCCGCATTACTAGGGCCTCCATCATCTTCTTCTTAACCTCCTCAAATGCTCTATTAGCTCTACTCTACTGAAACTCACCTTGTTTCAAACAATCTATAATAGGCGACATGATGGTGCTAAATCCCTTAATAAAATGACAATAGAAAGTCACAAGCCCATGAAAACTACGAACCTCATGAATAGTGTTAGGCTCAGGCCAATCAACTATTGCTTGGACTTTCTGGGGGTTAGTAGAGACTCCTTTACATGACACTATAAACCCTAAAAAGACCACTTGATCTGTAAAGAAGGAACACTTTTTGACATTTGCAAACAAACTTGCTTTTCTTAGGGTAGTACAAACCTGAATAAGGTGATCGAAATGCTCTTCCCTAGTTTTCCTATGAATAAGAATATCATCAAAGTATACCACCAAGAACTTTCCCATAAATGGCCTAAGCACTTGTGTCATTACTCTCATAAAAGTGTTTGGTGCATTGGAAAGGCCAAAAGGCATGACTAGCCATTCATATAAACCATCCTTACTCTTAATTGTCATCTTCCACTCATCTCCAGGACGGATCCTAATCTGATGATACCCACTCTTCAAGTCAATCTTAGAGAAAATCTAGGCTCCTGCCATCATATCTAGTATGTCATCCAATCGAGGAATTGGAAAACGATACTTGACCTAATCCTATTGATAACTCAACTATCTACACACATTCTCCATGATCCATCTTTCTTCGATGTTAAAAGTGCAGGTACTGCACAAGGGCTCAAACTCTCTTGAATAAACCCCTTTTGTAACAACTAATATACTTGTCTTTGCAATTCAGCATGTTCACTCAGGTTCATCCTATAGTGAGGCAAGTTTGGTAATGTGGCACCAGGGACAAAATATATGGCGCGTTGAATATCACGCATGAGGGTAAAGCATCAAGTAGTTCATAAGGAAAAACATCTAGAAATTCTTTCAACACTTCCCTTACCTATTTAGGTGGCTCTTCAAAAAAGTCTCTACAATCTCCTTAGCCACTACAACAAACACAACTGACTCCTCAAAAATCTCCTTATCAAATTCCTTGGGACTTATTATGTTAAGCCCTCCTTTCACTTTACTCTTCTTTTGACTATCATCGTTAAACCTTGGAGGTAATCCAATGAGTTAGATTTTTTTACCTTGAAAATAAAATGAGCAAGAATTTGATCGCTCAATGATTGTAACGTCCAAATCATACAACCAAGGTTTACCTAAAATGATGTGCCCTACATCCATGGGAATGACATCACACCAAATTTCATCATGATAGTCCAAGATCCTTATGGGAAAAACACATCTCTCTTTGACAACTATTGATGTATCATTACCCAGGACACAGTATAGGGTTTAAGGTGTGGAACAAACTGCAAGCCTAAGTGAGATACACTACCCGAGGAAATTATATTAATGCAACTACCGCTGTCTATGATGATCTTACACCTTTTATCTTCATATTTAATGTAAGTGTAAAAAATAACAGTCCTTCTCCAATCCTCATTCTCTTTAGGTTGTGTTAAAGCACATCTAACTACGCTTAACCTGATTGTCTTCTTTTGAAGGGATATAGACCTAACACATCATAGCAAGTTGGACTCATCCTCATCATCATTTAGATCCTAAAAATCATCGGGATTGAGTTCATATATCTTATCATCATAATTATCTTCTTCACCTATATACTTTCCCCCCTTGATGAACAGAGTCCTATTAGGGTAACTAAAGGAAATATGATCAAAACCCTGACACTTAAAACACTGAATTCTTGAAGTTATCTTATGTGCTTCATGAAAAATACCCTTACCCTTGTCTTCTCTAGGTATCTGGGAAATCAAAGGATTAAGTTTACGAGGTAGGGCACCCAATATGGAGTTATTACTTCTAGGTTGAGATATAAAAGGGATATTATGAGTGTCCTGACATCTCGTCCACTGACTTTTTGTGATCAAGTTATACCAAGGTATAAGCTTCATCAAGGGTAGAAACACCTCTAAGCACAACCTCTCTTCTAAGGTCATTGTTTAAGCCTTTTCAGAATCTACTTAGGGTCATCACTTCATGCTCCCTAACTGCACACCTCATTCTATACCATCAAATTGTGCCACATATTCATTGGCAGACTTGCCGACTTGCCTCAAGTTATTCTATTGGTCCAAAAAATTTCCTCTATAAGAATGAGGCAAGTACTTCTCTTCTAACTTAAATCTTCATTTCAACCCAATCAGTAATAAAGGGTTGACCTCTTAAAATTAAAGACTCTTTTACACTTTCCCAATAGAGTTGAGCGGTTCTCCTAAGTTTCATCTTTGTAAATCTTACCCTTCTATTCTCAGATAGATTATATCAGCCACAGAATTGATCCATGTCATGACTCCATCTATCAAAGATCCACGGGTCAAGTTAACCCTAAAAAGTTAGGGCTTCTACTTTAATTGCCTCATGACTTGCTCGTTAGGGTCATCGTAATCGTGATGACCTTGATTGCGGTTGTATTGACTACTCCTAGGATGAAGTGGTCTTTGACAGTAATCATTGGAACACTCACTATCGTTAGGGTCATCAAAGTCATGATGACCCTGATATTGGTTATGGTGGTGGTTCCTACGACGAACTAATCTTTTTGAGGATTCCTATGGTTGTCATTAGAATGCTCACTCCCACTAGACTGTCTTACTTGCAAAGTTTCTATGGACTCTATCCTCCCAAAAGGTTGTTAATTTTATTGGACATGTTGCTCAAATCTATTCGCATGAGGTGCAATTGCTCTTAAATATCTCTAAGACCATTACTAGAGCTCGGGTCCATGATAACTATGACTTCCAGATTGTGTACTAAATGACCACTCCATAAATGCATGCAAAACTAAACCTAAGACTGAGATCACAAATAACACTTGCAAGTAGAAACACAAAATAAAATTATAGCTATTTTTATTATTATCATTTTATCTTGGAAACTAAGTAATGACAGATTAAACCAGGAAAATTCACAAACAAGCAATGTAAGTCCTCTAACTACACACAAGTAGTTCAAACACAATGTTTCAATTTTCCCACGAATTTAACCAAGCTCCACAATTAATTAAGAGGATCATATGCTCAATGCCAATAAAGAAGCAAAAAAATTAAGGTAATTAAATTTGTGAGGTGGATTTTATAACTTATTTATGGGAAAACACAAAGAATAATATTAATGCTAAATCTTGAACAACAAGTGTAAAAGCATACCAGGAACGATGATATTCAATACGTACAAGAATTCCTAACCAGGTGATGTGGCAGTGAAGGATGACGTTGAAGAACCTGCTGACGGGAATGATGACACAGATGATGTCTCAGGGTGATGTGGAGCTGATGTTACTGATGATTCAGATGCTGCCTCAGATGTAGTGGTAGGTGACATGTCTGATGGCGCTGACATGGTAGGGTTACTTATTTTTCAAAAACAGAACTTTCTTCTCCCCTACCTCTTCTGTTTTCACTTGACGATGATGTGGGGGAAGGGGCTTCGTTAGGCATAGGCGATGGGGATTGGCGGTGCTAGGGAAGGGGTTATGGTGTGGCGTCGCTACTAGATGACGAGGCACTGTGGAGGCATTGATTCGTTGTCGTTGTTAAAGATGATGGCACCATGAATGGAGGTAGATGATGATCGTCGTGTTGCCTTTGTTGCGGTGAATCACTAGTCGGTGTTGGCTGTGATGAGTTTGTGGGTGTCTGTGGCTAGTGGAGTTGTGATTCTGGTTTGGTTGCTAACGTTGACAAACCACGACTGTCTCCTGGTATTGGTCTTCTCAGCGGTGGGTCTACTGCTGATAGGTGGTGTCGTTGCTGATCTGTTGACTGATATGGCAGTCTTCTCAATGGCGAGTCTGTCATTATGATTGGCTGAGGCGCCGCTGATGGGGGCGTCGCTATTGGAAAAATCATCGATGAACAGTGCTAATGAATATTGTTGATGAACAACAGAATTTTTTTTTATCAGAACAGTACATTTTTTTTTTGTAATCAGAACAATACGAATTCTTTTTGGATCAAACCAGCTCTAGGGTTCTAGATTGTTTAATTGTAAGAACAATTAAAAGCCATGCTTTGATACCAAATTTGATATAGAATAATAAGTACTATGAATTTAAAACAAGAAAGAAAGAAGCTTAAAGAAAGATAAAAGCTAAAGAGGAGAGAAAAGGGGATTGGAGAATTGCAAAGGCTGCAACATTTTCATTATTCATCAAAAGCTCCCTCTCAACATGACAGAGGAGCATATAAATAGTAAACCCTAAACATCTTGCTATTGGGCTCGACCCATCAAATCCAAATGTTTAACATAAATAATTTCAAATAAAATAAAATAACAATGATATGGGCTCAAATAGGCTTAGTCTCCCATCCAAAGTGTGACAGGCTGGGTCATCCTATGTCGTCTTCGTTCATATACTCGTGTAGTTTGCGGTGTGGGTTTGGTGTCCCCACCAAGGTGGAACCATGAAGAAATTGGAATGAAAGGGATTAGCAAAAATAAAAAATATCTAAGGTTAATCATAAGAATATTTTTGACAAATTGATTAGTTAATAGAAATTATCATGAATTGCAACTAGCAAGGTGAAATTGTTGATGTGATGGTGATATAAAAACAACAATTGTTAAGGTTGTTGCATATATTTAATTGCACAAGGAGAAAGTGGAGAATAATAGGTTCATTGTTTTGTTATGTTAATAATGCTAACAAGGATATTAATGTATGTAGTGTGTGTAAGATAAATAGAATTTTCTAAGGGATGATTTCTTATTATGATCGAATCTTGTTATGTTGTAGAGGTTAGGAAGTTGTTTGAATATTATTTTTAGAAATGGTTTGAATTTGTGATTTAATGATGCCTTATGACCTTGAATAGTGTTGTTTATGCATTAAAATAAGTTGGAAGTTGAAAATAGTTTTCAAGGGATGAAAATTCTCATTGTCTGAAATTTTAGTTGTAAAAGATGGCTACTATAACATAGTTGAAATCCAACATGGATACAATGACGAGAAATGTTGCTAAAATAACACAGTAGACAGTGTCAGTCCGCAACAAAATTCAGCAATGGAGATAGTGTCAGCTGATTCGGCAGCAAAGACAATGTCAACAAAATTGGGCAGCTAAGACAGTGTCAACAAATTCAGTGGTGCACATTGGGTCGTGCAAGTCATGGGTTCTAACTTGCATGAACGTGAGACTTGGATAATGGACTTTCCAAGGTGGTAGCATGCATAACAAAACTGTTAGTTGGGGACTGGCAGTTGAAACATGCAATGTTGTGGGTTGTTGTGGCAGTTATGATCTGGCTTCATGGGGAAAATGGTTGTCCAGATCATGGGGGCATGGCTATTGAACATGGAGCATGGTTGGGAGTGCTTCTCAATGACACCAAGATCATGGGTTAAAACCACCCCTAAGACATGGGAACAAGGGGAAGAATGTGCCCTATTACTTCCTAAAATATAGAAATGATAGTTTATGTTTGTAACTATTCTGTACTTGTCTATAAATAGGCTAGGGAGCCTTGGATGTGTAGGATGCAGAGTTTAGGGCATAACATGCAACTTTGCGCAAAACACATACCAATTGTGTATTTTTTTTGTTTACGAGTTTAATAAAAGTTGAGTGATTTCTCATACAAAGTGTGTGCTTACTTTGCATCCCTTTCATACTTTTGTATTTCATTTTTATTGATAAGAGAAAGTGTGGGGAACCTTTATGGAGAGGAGAAACACCTAGTTGTGTAGGTAAATACAAGTGAAAGGCGAGGAAAGGTTGAGTCTAGTAGGGGGTTGGGCTGTTGCATGAGTTTATTTGTGGAGCGAAAAATTTATCCCATGACAATTGATATCAGAGCATGGTTGTGTTTTGGTAGAACAACGAGACTATTCTGTTTTATATTCAAGATGATGGACAATCTTAAAAGCAAAGGCATTACAACAGCTAATGGATTGGAATGTTGGATTAGAGTCCAACAAAGGGACTACTGAGGTTTCAAATTTTTATCAAAGCCTACAGGGACAGATAAGGCAAAAAAAAAGAAGCAATTCGGTGGAGGAAAGCCCAAACTTGTCACTAACAATGGAAGGTTAGACTCAAAGATAATCAGTAAGGGCTTAAAACTAAATTACACTATTTTATTTGTAATGGAAGTCACTTTGCTAGGGATTGCCTTGGATGGGTCAAATCCAAAACCAATCTTGTGCGCCTTGCTAATGGAAGATCAAGGTGATGAAAGTAAGATAGGTAAGCTTAGAAATTGAGACAAAATTCAATCGTAGGCTAGCCTTGGAGTAAAGGACGTGGCCTTGATGCTTGTTAGCAGCAAAACTTGAGGAGTTTTGTGTATCTTAATGATGGATTATGCAGGATGGTGGAAGCGAAACTCAGCAACGAAGTTGAGGGAAATTAGTCGTTTGGCCAAAAAAATCAGTGCAGGTTTGATGTGGTTTTGCTCCTTTGGGGAGAGGTAGAATGTTGGGTCTTCTATACGGGACTTATATGATGAACAATACAGGTAAAGGAAGAAAGAACTAGGCAGAATTGTGTGGGATTTTGTTGAAGAGCCAACCTAGTGGTGGTTGGTGTTGTATGCTATTTTGTGTGAAATAGTAGAGCTTTGGGAGTTCGACGCACCTTAATAATAAGACTTGGGGTGAAGAATTCAGCAACTAAATCATAAAGAGATTGTCAAACTGGACAAAATTGGTTTGACATGCTGGCTTGATGGGAGACAATACAATGGAGTTTGCATTTGATGATGGACAGTTTAGGTGATAGATTTGACAACCAATTTGGTGTTCGATTGAGGAGGAAATCATCTACGAGGATGATTTGTTATGTTGTCTTAGAGGAGAGGCGGTACAAGGGCTATTCTTTGCATTGTGATGATGGATGGATCATGATGATTAAAGTAGAATAGGAAACCTTCATTGAGTTTCCATATTGCTAGTTTTTGGTGGATGAAACATGCAACAAAATAGGGGGAACAATAGGGATGTAACATTGATGAAAAATTATTGATGAAATGTAATATTAAGTAGTGAATTTGGATGTGCAACCATGGTTGTCAAAATCACGATTTTGACACGACACGGAAGGAGTTTTGGAAAATCGGATCGTAAGATCGGATCGTAAAATCGTACCTGAATTTTTCCGTATAAAAATCGTAAAATCATAGCTAAAATCGTGTAGGTAGAAAAATCGTAAAATTATAAGTAAAATATTTGCGAATATAATACAACATAATTATGGCCATAAAACTCCATTAGTTAAGGTTCATATATAATTCAAAATAACTTAAAAATACATTACAAAACAATTATGTCCATAGAATTTCATTAGGTAAAAACTAACAAATTTAAAATAAATATTTTGTTGATGTGCTATATAAATTAAAATCAGTCTCATTATCGTTATTTTCCTTGTTAGTTTTAATACATTCATCAAAAGAATTATTATTGAAAGGATTATCAGTACTAATACTGATACCAACACCGATATTACTAGTACTAGCTCCAACTCCAATATATATATAGCTCTAATACTGAAGGTAAATTTTTTGTGTAGAAATATAAGAGGAATGAAATGGCTTGGCTTGAAAAGTTTGAAGCATCTGGATCGTAAAATCGGACCGATCCTATCTGATTTTACGATTTTGACTGATTTTGAACGAGTTTGACTATAATCGATTTTTCTACTCGAGTTGACAAGATTTGATGAGTTGGCTCGTAAAATCAGAAGATTTACGAGTCAACTCGCGATTTTGACAACCATGTGTGCAACTTTAGTATAATGTTGTAAATCTAAGTACCTATTTAACAATGCATATTTATAGTTGAAGTTCAATTTTTTACTTGAATTACATTAAATGTTGTTATTATACAAGACATAGTTTATGCGATGGTATTATGTAACAACTAAATTATGCATTGTTATTATGTAAACTTAAATTGTGTGATTTTATTGAATAAGAAGTGTTATGTTGATAATGATGAGTTTGGTTGAGATTTAGGATGATTGGATTAAGTTTTAAAATGAAATTAGAAGTATAATATGATTTTATCAATAACTTGGGACGTTCAAGTATATGAGAGACTCTTGTGAGATTTTGTTAGAAAGTTTGGTGGACCTTTATATATAAATTTTTTTTTGATTTTTTCTAGTTGTTGTGTGTTAACCCAAAAATTGGGATTGTTACATTGTTGAAATATATGTATATGATATGTTTGATAATATGCATCAAAGTATATATGATAAAATTTTAGATTGTTTCGAGGATACATGTATAAAGTTATAAAATAAATATATTTAATAAAATGTTTGTAATATGATATAGGTTAACTTGATAGTTTTGTATGAAAATTAATTGTGGTTGTATTAGTAATAGAATGATGTTCCATTGGCAATAATGGTAAATACATGTTAAAATAAACTACCAATCATTTTGTTCAACATAAAAGGTGCAAGAAAAACTATGGATAAAATTATAAATTTATGTGAGATGAATCTCCTCCAAATATGAGTATATATAAAAAAAGGAATGCAATGACATTCCAATTATATGATGTAATAAACTATTAAGCTGAAAGACAAAATAAACTTAGGGTATGTTTTTACTCAGCAAGGGTGAAAATATGATAATGATAGGGTAATGGTGAAGATATAATATGACAAGTTAAAAAAAGTAGTGATAATGTCACTAAAATCAATCATTATAAAAACAAGTTAGTAAAAATAGGTTTTCTAAAATTTTATAAACCAAATAAAATAGTTTAAATTTTTTAGTTTTTATACTATTAACCAATGATTTAAGAGTGGATTAATAACAAGTTTTGTCCTTTCCCTCTTATTTGTTTTTTAGAAATTTGTACTTGTATAATTTATCTATATATTTTATTATATGTTTCATTAAAGTTTCAATCATTCTTTCTTGTTTTACTAAATAATGTAAAAACAATATTCCTAATAAGAATTTTCCTTGAAATTTTAGAATACATATATACAAATGAGAAAAAAAATCTGAATTAAAAATTCTACACTAATGAAAATTTATCATAAAATCTTTAAAAAAAAAACAAGAATTGTAGTGACAAATACTCTCTTTCATTAAATATTTAGTATTAGTTTATGAAAGACCATAGAGAAAAAAAGTATAATGATAATAAATTTGTTATTAATAAAAGTATGAATGATAAATTTAGTTTTATATTTTATTGCGTGTTTGAAATAATTTGTTTTTATGTTTGTTCATTTCGTATAAAAAGATTTTATAGCAAAATAGTTTTTGCAGATTTTTTTGTGTTTGTTTCATGAAAGTATTTTTGGGTACAAGTTTTTTATGTTTGTTTCTCGTAAAATATTTTATAGAAAAATTAGACGGTGTAAAATATTTTATTTTCAACCTTTAAACTTAGTTTGCTTACTAAAATCTTATTTTCAACATAAAATTTCATAAAATAATTTATGAATATTATACCACTTAAATACCATCCAATTATTATAAACATTATCTTTATCTCATCACTATCTCCTTCTCCATCATTTTTTCCTTTAGCACAACATGATCACTTCCTCCATCACAATTTCCTTCCTCACCATCATTACCATGTCATTACTACCATCTTTTGCTCCTCCTACACCATCATCTTACCATTTGTTTTTCACCACCACCACCAAGACCACCTCACCATTATCACTTCATTCATCACCATCATTGAAAAATATTTTTCAAGTCAATTATTGAAAAATACATGTAAAATACTTTATGAGAAAATGTTTTTCTTTTGTAAAATATTTTACACAAAAAAACAAAACCTTATGGTTAGAACATATAATAATTTGTATGTTTTTTAGAATAAATATGGTTTTATAGTTTGCTTATTGCTTCTTGTTATTAAATTCTATCTTTTTTTTGCATGTATAATACTTTTAATTCTTGACTTAGGAGTTTTTAATACATAGAACTAAATCTAATAGTATTGGAAAGAGGAATAAAAAAACTTAATAGCGGTGTAATCCATAAAAAATTAAAATATTGTGAAGACAAAATATGCCACCAATCCATTTCAAGAATCAGGTTGAATTCAAAATATCATAAAAGAAGCATGGATTATGTACGTTTACGTCTGACCCAATCTCAAGGGTTGGTGACAAGAAGTAAAACACTATATATATATATATATATTTGAGCAAAACAATAAATCTGTGTAGAATTCATGTGGAGTGCAAGTTTTCTATAAAATATATGAATTTTAAATCGATATAAATTTATTTGTTTTGCAGGTTTCAACGAAATCATCAACATAAAAATATCAATATCCTTAAAAAAACAAGAAGATTAAGATACCTGAATTATCGAATTCCCTATATTAAGATTAGTTCAATTTATAATCCAATTTAAATTAAGAAAAACAAACAAAATATAAATTATGAAAATACCTGCAATAATCAAATAACAAAAATAAGTAATAAGTAGTTAATTTTCTATCTACAAAAGAAGAAAACATTTTTAAACCAGAAAATAATTCATCCCTATGTTATTACCTAAATAATTAAAATCATTAAATTGCCCCAAATAATAAAAAAAAAAGAAAAACATTTTTACAAATTTTTTTTACTAAAATTATCATTATTATTGCGCAATCAGTGAAACCATAAAATCATCTTTTTCAAAAATCAGATAAAAATAATAGAAAACACACAAAAAAGGGTGAAATGTAATTTTAAAATAATCACCAACATAAATTAAATTTTCAGAACTCAACCAACTAAAAATAAAACCCCAATAAAAAATAAAATGACAAAAATTAAAAGCAAAAACAAAAAGTATTGATGCATAAATACAAGTAAAAATAAACAGTGTCTAAGAAGGACTGAAAAAACCAAAGAAATTAATACCAAATACAAATTCAAAGAATAAGAGCCAAAATCAAAAATAAAATATATAATTGATCTCAATCAAAGGACAAAATTGAATCAAATAAAACCTTGGAACCGAAACAAATAAAGGGATTTTCTTTAAAAATTGCAATTTATTTTTTTAAAAAATTAAAATAATAAGGACAGAATTAAAAATAGCATATATGACCTATTTCAAATTGAGGCAAGATTAAAACAAAACTTGTATACCAGAAAAATTAAAGGAACCAAAAACAAATAAAAAAAAGGAATAAAATGAAAATCAACATATATAATTAGTTTTAATTGAATGACACAATTGAAAACAATCAAAATTTTCATTGAAGAAATCAAGAATAAAACCAAAATCAAAAGAACATAGACTAAAATCAAACAATCACAAACATGAGGGATTGTCATGTATTTTCCGGCGGCATGAGAGAGAACAAGGAGAAAATAATAAAAATCATCCATCAGCACTTCACCAACCAACATCACACCACAATGCCCCTAGATCTAGGCCTTCATTTTTTGGGGGTATTTGCATAGTTTCATTGTACATGAATATGTTAAAAACCAAAAACACCGCACTGCTCTTTTTTTTGTCAGCTCCCAAGGGTAAAATGATAAGTTTCATTGTGCAATTTAAAACAAAAAATACCAAAAAATCCAAAACAATATGAAAATACCACACATGTCTCTTGAGAATGTCCAAAATGCCCTCGGTTCCAAGGATTAAAATTTTTAGCCCAAGAGGTAAAATGATAATTTTACAGTTGAAATCCACAGTAATTTGTGTTTAGAGACACAATAAGCGACACCCTTTATTTATTTTGTAATAAGCAATTGTAGAGTTTTGTCATGAGGAAAATAAAAGTGATAAGAATATAATATATTGTTAGGAGATATTGAAGAATTTTTCCATGATTTTATGTGGTTAATAAATAGAGAAGTAATATGATGAACCTACTTTTATATTTTAAAATTTCCTTTTAAATAATTTCTTGAATATTAATTTTTTTAACTAGAGATGAAGTGATTATATATATATATAGTATTAAGAATTAGTGTGATTACAAAATTAAATGATAAGAATAGGGATGACAATAAATAGTGAGTAGGTGTGCGAGAAATGTGGCAAATATTATTTTTATTTAAAAATATATTAAGATAATATTTTTAAATTTTAATTTTAATATTAACGCATCAAAATAATTAAATAATTTAAAACTATAAAATAAAAAAATTAGATGCTAAGTTCACTAGCAATTCCAAACACTCGCTAATTATCCCACATCACATGGAACCATCGAATGTCTTAAAAATATCTTCTAGGCCTCTCTGGCCAGCAATTATCTAGATGAGGTCCGGTCTGGTCCACTCCCGTCAATTTATACGAGTTGTGATGATTGGTTACGTGTTTGATATATTACTAGCTAATTGACCCGCACGTTGCCGCGGGTATTCTTGTGTATATAATTTAATATAATTAAATCTACAACGATAAATTTATATGATATAAGTAAATAAAAGTTATAGATAAGGAGATAAAATGTATGAAATTTTGAGTTTAGTTTGTTACGCAAGCATAAAATATATCTTTTAGAATATAGGTATTGCGTCATAAACGATAACAAAAAAGTGCGAACTAACATTAGAAAAAAAACGGAAATATTTTTATCAGGAAAAAAAATTATTTAAATCATTATTGTGTAGATAGTAAAATTATAAAAATCATTTAATAAAAAAAGAAAATAAAAAATAAAGGGGAAAAGGAAGCAATATTAATTTAAAATATTATAACAACAACAACATTGGAGTCTTAACATTTAAAATTACTATTGCCGTTAGTATGAAAACAATAAAAATTATCAAATTATACCGATGGAAAAAACATAAAAAGCATGAACAAAATAGAAAGCAAGAAAAACAAATAAAATATTATTATTAGTAGTATTATTATTATTATTATGAAAGAATAAATAAATTAATGAAATATTAAAAAATTTGTAAAAAAACAAAAAAAAGATAAAACAAAAAATACAATAAAAACTTAAAATTATCATTGTTATCACTTTTAACACAATAAAAACTATGAAAATTTTTCGAGGGAAAAAAATCCTCAAAAACATCAATACAACAGTAAGCAAGAAAAATAATTAAATTATTATTATTATTATTATTATTATTATCATCATTTATTTATTTTATTTTTGTGTTAATAATGAAAGGGAAAAAATGGAAGAGGAAAAAAATCCAAAAAACTTCAACAAAAGATTAAATAAAAGAATAAAACAAAAACAAAAATTATCGTTGCTATCACAGCCAAAACAATAAAAATTATCAAATTATCCAAAGGAAAAAATCTTCAAAAACACTAACAAAAGAGTAAGCAAGAAAAACAAATAAAAATTATAATTGATGATAAAACAAATATCAAAATTATTAGCTGGAAAAAATTATTTAATCTAAAAATTTTAAAAAATATATGTTCTATGTTGCGGGTTGAGCGAACAATTTTTATAGGATTTGTTGGATCAAAATTAAAATACAATATTTATATATGCAAAATTTAATATAATAAAATTGCTAAACACACCTTATCATAACAATAGCAAAATCAAAGCCTTAAAATCTAAAATTATCATTGCTTTTATTATTAAAACAATAAAAATTATTAAATTATCCTGGAGAAACAAACTAAAAAACCATTAACAAAAGAATAAGTAAAAGAAACAATTAAATTATTATTATTATTATTATGTTAATAATGAAAGAAACAAAAATCAATGAATGACTAAAAATATCCAAGAAACTTTAACAAAAGATAAAAAAAACACAAAGAAAAAAATTTATTATTGCTATTACTGGCAAAAAGAAAATATTATCAAATTATCGGGAGAAAGAAAAAAAACAGAAGAGGAAGAACGAAAAATAATTAAATTATTATTATTATTATTATTATCATTATCATTATTATTATTATTGTGTTAAATACACTTATATATACATGGACAAAAGTAGGGATTATTCTAGAAATATAAAAAAATAAAAGTATAAGGGCTGAAATGAAAATCAAATATAAAGGGATTAAATTAAAAAATTAAAAGTCAAAGGGCTGAAATGCAAATTACATTTATTGTCAATTGAAATCAGAGGACAAAATTGCAAAAATCAGAACTTCTGTACCGAATTAATTGAGGTATATACAGCCAATCCGGAAATCAAAAGTAGGAGGACCGAAGTGAATCTTTCAAATTCAATTCATTAAAATCGGAGGACCCAATCGAACTAAATCAAAACTTATATAACAGAAATCAGGACCAAAAACGAAATTAAAAGTCAAGGGACTGAAGTGAAAAGTAAAAACAACTGGGGGACTCTCCTGCACATTTACGTGCAGGAGAGAGAGAAACGTGGCTGGCGGCTTTAACCGGCCTCCGCCGCGTCCACGGACATTTTTTGGTTACACGCGCCACCGCGGGAGGAAGATCACTCGGCGGCGCATCGTAATAGTCTCTGGTAGACAATTTCCGGGCACCTAATGACGCCGCACGCGCCACCTAAACAGGGCGTGAGGCGTAAAACCGCTCGGCGCGTGCACCTCACGCCCTGACAGACACCGATTAAAAAATTGAAAAAATATGGTCAATTATTGTCCCACCCCTGCACCCAATTCATGGTTTTTGTCTTATTAGAGGCTATAACCGTATTTAGCCATTTAAGAAAATATTAAAAAAAGAAAAAGTTGCGGCGGACCGAACCGGGCCGGTCCGGCCGCGCGCAATTACACCGGTGCCCCTCAGCCGGATGCTTTTTTTTGTCTTATTACCGGGGATGAAAGAGTCAATACACTGTTCACAACCGATTAAAATAAAAAAAAAAGGAAAAACCCAAATTAGCCCCGGTTGACCGTCTGTTTTTGCCGCGCGGACGAAGGTCAAAATCGCCTCCACACTGTAGCAATCCACAGTGATTTTAGAGAGGGTGCACAGTGAACAACTCCACACGGTTTATTTGGTTTGTAATAACAAGATGAATCTTTAGTTTTATTTTAGTTCCTATATTTTATTTTTAATTACAAAGTGGTCCTTATTTGAAGTATCTTTATAAAAATTACAATTTAATCTTCGAAACGGAAAGCTCATACACATCACACTATAATTTTATTTTTATTTTTTCAAAATACTTGATCATTTCCAAATTCAAAAATCGAAGCGAATAAATAATTAATAAAATGATTCCCTTGAAAATTACAATTCAACTTGAAATGAGACGAGACCATTTGTCACACATCACAAGAAATATCAATTGTCATGAATAGATAAGTTGCCACGTACACCTTTCCAAGAATTATCATGAGATGAATCATGATTTTTTTTTTTGTTGGTTATTGAAACACTTGAAAAAGTTTCCTTCTCCTTTTTATTTTAAAAGAATTATTTCAGCTCTTACAAAATGGTTTTTTATTTAAAAGTTTTTGGTCCTTGTATTTTTTTAAAATTACGATTCAATTCTTATAATTGTTTTTTGCAATTGAGCCCTTTCGTGATAATATATAATGTTCATTACATGTTTTTTTTTTTTTTTTAAAAAGAGATTATAGATTTTGTGATGGAATATCCTTCCCTTGCTGTTTGTGCTAACTGTAAAAGAAAACGAATCTATTTTTTTTAAAGTTTGCAACGGAATATCAATTTTTTTTTTCATTACACGAATATTCAATTGTCGTCCCTTTTAAAAAAAAAGTGCTGGAATATTCCACGCATAGATCTGCCCTCATGTGCTCATGTGAAGGATACTCTGCTGCTGCTGCTGCTGCTATAATAATAATAATAATAATACATTATAAAATATTGTGTGAATACTTTATATATTTGAATAATTTATTTGATTTTGAAAAACTTAGTTCTAATAGAAGAACAATTACTTTTGATTTCTTAGAAAATAATGAAATTAAAAGAATAGAAACCAAACTAAAAAAATCAAATATAGATGCTGTGTCATAATTGTTTTTAAAAATACACTCAAATCTTCCATCCTTGGAAGTGTTTGGGAAATAAAAAAAATATATTTGAAAAAACTTGAATTTTGTTTTGCTTTAAATTAATTGTTTTGGTGTTTTTTAAATTATTTTGAGTTGTTGATGTCAAATATAATTTTTAAAAATAAAAAAAATATCATTTTGATATAGTTATGAATAAAAATCATTTAAAAAAAAACATCAAACACACTTTTAAACCATCATTTTAAAAATAAATACAATTTAAATACACAACGGAAATAGCTAGAAATGTAAAAAGAAATCTATTGTACAGCGAGGGCGGTAGGTAATAAAAACAAAACTGTAAGAGAGAGAGGGAGGGACCAGCTCCAAGTATCGGCCGACAGCCCTCCATTTGATATCTTCTTTGAGACCGAGAATGCACGTCTACTTTATTCGTAGTGGAAGCAATTATTTATTTTTTAAACATAATTTATAAAAATAAAAAACAATCACTCCATTTTAACGTGCTGTTTGCCATTGCATGTAAGCTAACATTCACTATTTTAGAAAATATCATCAATCTTTTTGTCTAAAAATAAAGGTGGAAAAGTCCCTCATGACACGACACCGTTTGGATCATCTCCGTGGCTTTTACCTCCTTTTCTTTCGCATCCACATTCCATGCACCATGACACCTGGAAGCAGATATTTTCTTAACTTTAAAAATACTTTTCAAGTTTGATTTAGGCAGTGTAGATATCAGTTTTGCTCATAATTTTTTTTAAAAATAAAAAAATCTTTAAGAATTTCTATCCATTTATACCTTCTTTTTTGTTTTTTGCAAGAAATAATGTTAATAGCATGGAGATATACTTGACTTATGCTCTTAATTATATTATGAAGACAATGAAAAAAAAACATTAAAAGAGACCGACACCCTCCACGTGTCCGTTCCCAGAAACCTCTTCATGTGCATAATAAACTCCTAGATATCCCCCCCAAATTTGTAAGAAAAGAAAAACCTCCAAGACCGACAGCATTTTTGAACTTAAAATTCCCCCAAAAAAATGGTATCTTCTCCTTCTCCTGCTTCACCAGATGGTGGCAAGGACTCGAACTTGATGAGGAGAATACTGGGTTTGGGATTCTGGGTACAGGGGTTCAGGTGTTTGCCATGGTTGGCTATAAACTTTTTCTTGAAAGATGGGCTCAATGTGGACCCTTCTACCCTTCAGCTCCTTCAGAACTCTGCTAATCTTCCCATGGTTGGTAAGCCTCTCTACGGTGTCGTTTCCGATGCTGTTTACATTTCTGGCCAGCACCGCATTCCATATATTGCCATCGGCGGTAAGTCAATTCATCACAAACAAGCACTCACGCTTTTCTTTTGCTGTTCATTGATGCGTTTAATTGAATCGTGTTTCACTTGTTATTTGGTCCAGACCTTACCTGGGATCAAAGTGAAAGAAGCAGGGGTGCCAATATTATTTATTTGTTAGCTTTTTCTTGATCTGATTAAGAGACGTTAAAGTTTGAGTCTTTTGATAAAGGGTTTATTGGTATGTTATAAGTATCTGGACGTTCAATTCAGGGTTTATATGGGATGTTGTTTTGTTTTATGAGTGTGCAGATGGAGTTCCACTGGGTGTTGTTTTCTTAGAATTTAATTAGCAAACTTATTTTTTTATATTTAAAATATAAAAAGAATTAAGGATGTTCCAAGGTTTAGTACAATTATCTCATCGCTTCTTCAAATTGTATTAACTTGCAATATTCATGCTTCGCATGTTTGTCTATTTGAATCACCCCAGCTGCCACCTTCACGATAATTTTATCCTTGTACTTGTGCTCATGGAACAAGTTATATATCGTTTGATGAAGAGAGCTAGGAAATAGAGAAATAATTAACTGGAACTAAAATCTTTTACTGATTTGCCTGCAAGGGAAAAGTTGGGTACCACGGGGAACTGGTGGATATGATTCTATACAGATATGCATGGTTCTCTTTCATGATATATATATAACTCAAAATCGCTTCATAACATGTTTTCTCATCTGTTACTGCAGCTTTCTTGCAAGCAGCTTCATGGCTAGCTATAGCAATCCTCTCTCCATCAGGCATCTCAATCTTCACCTTGAGTCTATGTCTCCTCCTTAGCAATCTTGGTGCTTCAATAGCTGAGGTTGCAAATGATGCCATTGTTGCTGAGATAGGAAAGGAACTCACCATGCCCCCTAAAACTTCCCAGTCATCTTCCTCGGGTGAGATCCAATCCTTTGTGTGGATTGCTTCCTCTGCTGGTGGTGTCCTTGGAAACCTGCTTGGTGGTATTGCCATTAACAGATACGCTCCCCAAGCCATTTTCCTCTTTTTCAGCCTCACTGTTGCTCTGCAATTGTTTATTACAATCACTGTCCATGAAAGCTCACTTGACCTCCCCAAAAGTTCATCCCGGGTTGGAATTAGAAAACAGCTTTCAGAGCTTTCAGTTGCATTACAGAAACCTGAGATTGCCCACTCAATAGCATGGTTGGCAGCATCTAATGCCATAATTCCAGCACTAACAGGAACCATGTTCTTTTACCAAACAGAGCATCTGCACATTGATTCATCTGTTTTGGGGATCTCTAAGGTTTTTGGCCAGGCGGCAATGCTTCTATGGAGTGTCATCTACAAGCTGTATTTAAAGTCAGTTCCATCAAAGAAGTTAATTGCAGCCATTCAGGGAGTGATGGCAGTATTCATGCTTTCTGACCTGCTATTTGTTAAGGGAGTTTATCGGAATATGGGTGTGCCGGATTCGTTCTATGTTATAGTCTTCTCAGGCCTTTTGGAGGTTCTATTCTTCTTTAAACTTCTGCCGTTCAATATTCTAATAGCACAGCTCTGTCCTTCAGGATGTGAAGGATCCCTGATGGCTCTTGTGGCTTCTGCGAATGCCCTCTCTTTCATAGTGAGTGGATACCTTGGAGTTGCACTCTCATCATGTGTTGGAGTAACTAGCAGTGATCTTTCAGGATTTCCTCAGGCCCTTCTAATCCAGGCACTCTGCACGCTTGTGCCAATTTACTGGGCGTCATGCATTCCTGACGATAAGAAGTCAAAAACCAGTGCGAAAAACGAGTAGGATTAAAGGTGTGGTGATTCAATTGGTTTTCTAAGGCATATTCTTTTATACCCTATTTCCCACCATGTTTAGTTAAAAGGTATACCAGGTGGTTATTCTCCAGAAAAATGTAGTGCGTAGCGGTAGTTGCAGCCTTGCATGTATTTCATTGTGATATCCTGAAAGCTATATATATATCGTGTTATTGGATCTCTTTTCACACACAATTCCATTATGAACAGCAGAATCCCACATCAAATTGTGGAAAACTAGCAAGAAGTTCTCATTATCTTGGTGCCTATGGGTGTTTTTTTCTTTTTACATTTGCCACGCGATGGGAACCAATCGACAGAGCAGTCAAAACAGCTAAATTGGTTCCGCGTTTGGATCAAAACCAAAAGGAATAACATGAAGCGGTGGTTATAAATAATTAGACACATATTCAGAAATTCTTCATGTTGCCCTAGTTGGAACGGCAAATTGAGCCATAATCTCGTAATCCACGCAAAGGGCCGTTGCTCAAATTTTTACAACACGCAACATTTACGTTAAGAAAAGCGTTTGATTAAGATATCAGCAGCAGTGCACCCTACCACAGCCAGAGGCTGAACAAATTAAAAAAGCACAACCTGCCGCCATACTTGGCTTCCACTGTTACACCGAAGCATAAACTTCTAGATGCGACCATCCCACCAGCATTCTGATCGAACCTTTTCAGCCTTCAACAGTCCCTCAAATCCTATCGGTGGGTTTAGACCTAAACGTTGAGCACGCTCCCAACGTGCAAGCCGTGACATCCCAAGACACGGCCCATATGCCATTATCATGACAACCATGAGGAACTGACATGAACATCTATTAAACACCAAACAAAAACCCAACAAAACACAATAAGCTACATGAAGATCAGTATTCTACAAAGAACATATCACGTTGAAGAACAAACCCAGACACAATTTTTCAATTTCAGTAAAAATAAGTATGAAAAAATGTGATTAGAAACAACAACAACATTTTCTTTTTTATCTTCCTGGAATAAAATGAATCCACTATCTTTATTCTTGAAAAAAAAAACACGTCAATAATCAAACAAGTAAAAGTAAAATTTTGAGAGAGTACATATGAAACAAAAACCTTTTAAGATCAGGAGAGCCATGGGAAATCAGGGCAGTTAGTTGCGTAATATCAGAGCCAAGAGAGGGAACGAGATGAAGGGATGATTTCTTGGACGATGTTGGTTTTGCGATACCACTCTTCTTGTTCTTCTTTAGCCTGTAGAAACCCTTCATGTTGCTTGGTGTTGTTGCCATCTCTCTCAAAATTTCAAATGTTTTACTGGTTCTTTTAGGAGAGAGAGGAGGATTTGTTTTTAAACACACAGATCACAGAAGGCAATCTGAAAGAAAACAAATACATTTAATAAAAATCTATTTTTTAATTCATGCATTTTTTTATTTTAATAAAAACAATTTATGAGAAATATCATTTTTTAAAGTAAGAGCATGATTGTAAAATAAATTTCAATTAAATCAAATTATAAAACCATGAATAAAATATCTTATTGCATTTATATAAAAGATATTTAGGAACAATAAAATTAAAATTAAAAAATAAAAACTTTATTCTTACTAAACATTAATAAAAACATATTATTTTCAGAATTATACATATTATAACATTAATAATATCATTATAAAAATCATAATTGTTTAAAAAAATAATAGCATAATTAAATAATTATTTAAATATAATTTTAATAATTTAATTTAAAGATATTTTTTTAAAACAAAAACATATTTGTCTCGGCTTGGTCTTATAATCTAAAGACACTTAACCCTAGAAAAACATGTCAGACCCCCATTAGCTTGGAAAACAAGCCAGGCTTTGTTTGTTTTTAAAGGTGAATGTGTCGGTTGTATAATTACATGACGTGCAATTTTTTATATAATTTTTAATTAAAAAAATACCCTGAAATATTATAAAAATATCAATAAACCCATTTCAAACCTCAAAACGCCTATAATCACTCTAAAATCAAATATAAAAAAAACCTTACAAATCCTAGTCTACTTTTACATGTTTTAAGAAAGACATCACTTTCATTAAACTGTTTTCTCTAAAATGAACCTAACACCAAAATCATTATTTATAATGGTCAAATTATTATTAACTAACAACTCTCTCTCCCTCCCTCTCTCTCTGTCTAGAATTAAACATTTTAAAATATGAAACTCAAGAAAATAGGGATAAAATGTGAACATTGAAAAAGAAAACAGGGTTGTGTGTTTTGTTTTCATATTAGATTTGGTCCTTCTATTTTTATTTTTTAATGTTAGAATATTTTTTTACATTGCAAATAGGATGCAAACTATTAAAATTGAGATGCAGGCAGGGACTTGGCTTGACTGTCTAGCAGGTAAGGTTCTCTCCCTCTCATCCCAGTTCGAGCCTTGCCAATGCATGCCTGTCATCTCCGCGGTGTCTTACCTGTTCATTAAGCTTGCAGGATGTTCAGTGGGTCCGAGAATTAGTTGAGATGCACGCAAGCTGATCCGAATACCCTGGTTATCAAAAAAAAACTATTAAAATTGAGTGAACATAGCATGAGAGGATGAAATTGAGAAAAAATAATTATGTGATTGAAGTGAATATTTGTTCAAGGATAAAAAATTGAAGAGCTAGACTCAACTTTATTGTAGTAGTCCAAAGTGCTACTGATTAGTTAAGAAACAATAAAAAAATAGTGAAATACACTTCTATTTTATTTTATACTAGGTAATGGAATCGTGCTTTTGTTATAAGTCATGTATAAAAAAATTACAATGTAAAACAAATTATATATTATTTATCTTATCTTAGACATTCTCCACAAATCATCTACCATATTCATCCATTCAAGAGACTCCATTGAAACAATGATTCTTTAAATGATGATTTAATCATGGATATGAATAAACGATAACTTTATTTTGGTAAACTTTAAAATCAATTCATTAAAGTCATTTTCATTTATGTAAAACTTAAAATACCTGAACACTAATAAATAATAAGAGATAAATATTGATATATCATAAAAAAAAACATTAACCTCACATATCAAAGCCTTAACTTATATTTTATCTTGTTTCACCTTTTTCCTTAGGTTAATGCATGCAAGTAGTTTGAGATCAATAATTGAATGCTTATTAAATAGACAATAAATAATTACTATGAATCCATGTGATATCTAACCTCTTAAACAGGTATATCCTTTTATATTGTACATGACCTTAAACTTATTCCTCATATATTAATGAATGGGTAAATGACCCATTAAGTAAAAAAAGAGATGAAATATAATTTTAAGTTTGCAGATTGTCTTAATGTTCTTTTTAAGTTGCTCTATATATTGGTATACAACTTGTTCAAAAAATATCATTAAAAAATGACTAATCTTTGTGAGTACATCCATATCTCTTTTGAAAATAAATCTAATAAACAATTGAAATGAGTGTTTGAAAATAAATCTCAATAAACAATTAGAATGAATATTTGCATAAACAAATAAAAATCATGTCTCTTCATTTCATTCAATTTGCATTCTCCTAAACTCACCAATCAAACTATGTTTGTTGCATATCCATCTAGAAATTGTAGACTTATAAGTCATTCAAGGACAAAAAGCAATGAATCTTTTTGTAATGTGAAAGTGGACTTAGGCTTAGCAACATGGAATCCATTATTAATAAACCTTATATTTTCACGATCACGATACAAAACTAGATTTGTTATGACTTTTAAATTATCCTTTGTTTTCTCTTTCATATCTATGTTTGTGTTAAAAATACTTTGAAACACCTTCATCTTGATATACATAACATCCAAATAATATAGGATGACATTAGTCTTATAATAAAAAAAAAACTCTCAGAAAATACTTTGTTTTACCCTATTATGGGTCACACTAAAACTAGCAAGTTTTTCTTACCACAATGAATACCAAATATAATTCCCTTATACTAATAATACCAAGGGTGCATCACTCCTTTCATACTTACCTTTTAATAAGTCCTTTATGAATTAATATGACTTGGCAAAAACCTATAAAGGATATAAAAAGAAAGTTTTACCATTATTGACTAAGGCAAATGCTTTATTATTATCCATGCAATATGAAGAAACTAATTTTCCATATGTTCTCCAACTTGAAACCATACCATACACATGAACATCATTTATAGTTTATATCCAAGTTGTTTTAAATTAAAAATTATTTTTCTTTGAGACATTATATGTCAAAACTCTAACTAACTATAATTGATTTATTTAATCAACTAATAGTTTAAACATCTATATTCCTACATGGATTGTAAGAACTAGATATGACAATAACTATGAACATGAATTATAGCTTTATACAGATCCCTAAGAATAAGTTATAAACTGTTAATATGACTAGCGAACAAGAATATAGACAAGATATACATTTTGTGATTCCATCAAAATTTAATAATACACCTTATTTAAGTATCTCCAGGCTCCACCACTGAAGGGGTGCACCATGACTCTATCCACCTTATCATGTGAATGATACCATAGCATGCTTAGCAGTCTTTTGAAAACATCAATAACCTTTACAGTTTAGGAATGAATAAGAATATCTTAATTTTTTAGTAAGTGATTGATGTCTTTTCTTTACTATTATTAGGTTTATATTGAGCATGCTAACAAGTTTGCTTTTAATAAAATATACATATTCATCATAGTGCAACATGCAAAATTTTAGATACATATCAATTTTTTGGTATCCTAAACCAAAATATTTTATCATAGATTTTGCAGTAGCATTGAAGTTATCTTTCAGCCTATTCCTTTCAATTAACATGTTTTTTTTCCCATTCAAGAACCTTATTATAATTGGTCTCACTCAATCCATAAGCTGTTTTATGGTAAATATTTGTGCAATGACTAATATTTTACTATGAGATGTACACCTATCTTATAATGGCTCATCTTCCAAAAGTTTAAAAAACCTAGTTGCTACATTTGCCTTTTCATATAACGAGATATTTCATGAACCTTCACTTGAAGATTTATGATTTGTTCTCATTGCATCCATCACAATACTCATTTAAGAATTATTATTATCACTTGCAAACTCATGTATGTTCATAGAACTAGAAATTGAGTTAACCATCCTTTTAAACATTATTTTATGATGAATAAAAGGTTATTCATGTGCGAACCAACATAAATACTTCTTGACAAACCCTTTCTACATAGATGTATTGTTATAAAATCTTTACAATGAAACTTTTTATTCTTACACTTCATATAAAAATATAATTTCATCTTCATTAATACTCTTTGTATTAGAAAGTACAAAATTAATAAAACTCTTAATCTTTATAAGATAATCTTGTTTAAACAACCTTTCTAAAGAATTTCAATACATTCATGAGTTATCAACTATTACTTATGACGCCTATATAAAATATTGTTAACAACATTTATTAAAAATGTAATTATAAAATTCAATTTTTTTTTAATTAAAACTGAATCCACAATCCAATAACTAATTATCATTTTAAACAAATCTCAAAATATGAACTAACAATAAAACCAAAAATAAATAATTAGTATCCAACTAATTCATTATGAATCATTTGTTCAATTCAGACTTATTTAACCTAGATTAATACCTTTTAATTATTACAAATTCCATAAAAAAATAATTTCTCTAAATTTCCTCAAATTTCCAATTTGACAATAAAATTAACAAAATATAATTAGCACCCATTAAATACCTGATCATTTTTTCAATTATAGCACACCAAACTTACAAAATCAAACTCAATTTCATCAATTGACAAATAAAATCTACCTTTTCAAATCCCAAAGAAACCTTAAAATATAAATAATATAACAAAATTTACAAGGATAAAGCTGTAAAAACAAGAAGAATGAAACGTGAATGACACGTGAAAATTAGTTCCTAGAACAAGTAGAAAGAATATAAGAGGAGAGATACAAAGCAAGGTTATTTGAAAAATGCTATAATAAAAAACAAGGGATTGCTTATGATGAGGTATTTGCTCTAGTTTCTAAATTAAAGACCATTTGATTGATGTTGCCTCACTACCTAATATAGATAGATAGATAATTTGTCAAATGTATGTCAAATTAGTATTTTGTGATTGTTTTTATTAAGGAGAGGGTCTATATTGAGCAACCTATATAATATATAGTAGAGGGAGATGGAGATAAGATTTCAAAGTTGAACAAAACATTGTATGGATTAAAGCAAGGTCCAAGAGCTTGTTATAATCATAGTGATGACTATTTCTTAAGGAATGTATTTATAAAATGCCCTTATGAATATTTATTTATGTAAAAATAAAAAAAAAGAATGGTGATACTCTTATTGTGGATGACTTGTTCTTTGTAAGAAATAATAAAAGAAGTTTGAAGATTTCATGCAAGAAATGATCAAGGAGTTTGAGATGACATAAATTAGTTTGATGATATACTTTTGAGATTAAACAAGGGCAGGATGGAATCTTTATAAGCCATGAGAAGTTTGCAAAATATATTCTCAAGAAGTTCAAGATGAAAGATTGTGCAAAAGTGAATACTCTAACTGAGTGTGGAGTAAACATGTCAAAGAATGATGAAAGGAAAAAGATAAACTCTTCAACATTTGAAAGCCTAGTTGAGATATTTGACATGCATTTGTTTGGATATTTATTCAGAGTATGACTTATGAGTAGATTTATGGAAATACTAATTATGACACACTTTAAAACATCAAGTTGAATTCTTTAGGATATCATAGGTACTATTGAATATTGGCTTGTTTTGTTTAAATTATGATTTTCTTGTATTAGTTTAGTTTCTTGATTGTCTGGGACTCGAGACCTATCAATAGGCTTATAATCATAAACATATTGAAAAAGAGCTCATATTCTGTATCTTTTTAAAAACCACTTAATGAAAAATATTAAAATTTCTTTGTTCTTTAAGTTTAGTTTCTACAATACTTATTCTTTTTTCCTGACAAGTGGTATCGGATATTGTATTTGATTATTTGAGATGGTCATTTTTTGTCCATGTTTTTAAGTATCATCTGAAAGACTTTACCAAAGTTTCAAGTTTTCAAAGGATTCCTTAATAAAATTCATCAAATTCATGTGACTACGTATTATCTAAAAGCATCACCATATGATTTTTAAGCTTATAGAGATGCTTGCAGGGATTCCTTTATAAAAGGTTACTAAACTTCGTGTCACCAGGAATCATTTAAAAGAATTGTCACTTGATTTTCTTGTAAGCTTTTAGAGGGATCATTTAGGAAAATCATTTAAAAGGATCCACAGTCCACCCCAGTGAGCCGAGCATCTGGTCCAGGGCTATTATATATCAGACACTTCCTCGTTCTGGTGGCCACCGAAATGATTCGCCTCTACTTGCCGAGTCATGTCATGTGCATACAAGTGAACATCAATGGAGCTAATGAAAATAGCCGTACCATGTATAAAGAACCTACGATTTATGATCAGAGAATTGCAAATTGTCAAAGAAATTGTGCACGTGGAGAGAGAGAAAGAGAGAGAGACATGAAGACCAAATAAAAAAAAGCCAAAAAACGAAAAGAAAGAACAAAGAGAAAAAAACTATCAATTTTTAAAAAATATTACCTCAATAAAAAAGAAAATAATAAAAATTAAAAACCAAAACTAAGAGCATAAATATGTAAACATGGACAAAAATAGGTCAATTTAAGAAATATAAAAAACAAATAAAGGAATTGAAATTAAAAATTAAAAATATAAGGACTAAAATGAATAAAAAAATATCTAATCAATTTCCATCAAAGGATAAAATTGAAAAAATCAAAACTTCTGTACCGAATATATTAAGGGATTTCAACCCAATCCGGAAATTAAAAGAATAAGGACCAAATTGAAACCTCTAATATAATCAATTTTCATCGAAGTACAAAATTGAAACAGATCAAAACTTCTATAATAGAAATGAGGACCATACAACACAATCAAAAGATAAGGGATGGAAATGAAAACACCAACAACACCGGGATTGTCAGGCACTTTCGCTTGGAGGAGAGAGAAAAAGGAAAAAAACTTTCGACCACCAACCGGTACGTTTCCGACAACCGTGGGACGCAATGCGCTCCACCATAAGGTGGAGGACATGGAGGCGCATTCGGGGACATGCTGGATGGACATTTTTTATCGTCTGAATTGTTCGCACGCGCCGCTTAAAAGGTCACGAGGTCGAAAACCATTGACGCGTCCGACGGCCGCGCTTGCAGTATTCAGCAGAAATTAATATATAAAAAATAGTAAATTATCTAAACACTCCTACAACCAATTCTTTTATTTTGTCTTTTACGGGGACATATAAGTATTTACACATTAACGTTACTATTCATATCAGAAGAAATTAATATTTAAAAAATACTTGAGCTCATTAGTTTTTTGTATAATAATATATAAGTAATTAATAGAAAAGCAACAGCTATTGTTATAATAGAGTGTATTGATGTGTTTCATTATATCAAATCTTATATGCATAAATGTTATATTTTATTTGATTTTTAAAATTTTATCCTTTGATTGAAATTGATAATATGATTGGTTTTTGTTTCGGCCTTTATACTTTTAATTTTTATTTAATTCCTTTATATTTTTTATATTTCTTAAATAGTCCCTATTTTTATCCATGTTTATATATATGTGCTTTTAGTTTTGGTTTTTAATTTTTATTATTTTCTCCTTTGTTGAGATAGCATATTTTTAAAAAAATTGTTCTTAAATTTTAGCTTGTGTTTATGATCATTTGAAAATTGATATATTTTTTTCTTCCTTTTTTCTTTCTTTTGGTTTTTTTTTTTATTATTTTCAAGTCAAATGGTTTTTTAAGCTAATAAGTTTTTTATTGAATTTATTTTCCCATTATTCACGCAATAATGAGAATAATAATAATAATTTTAGTTTTTTTTATTGCTTTCTCTTTTGTTAATGTTTTTTTTTCTCTCTCAGGGTCATTTTATAATTTTTATTGTTGTAGCAATAATATTAATGATATTTTTAGATGTTAAGCCTTTGATGTTGTTATTGTTATAATAGGGTGTGTTGATGTGTTTCATTCTATCAAACCTTGCATGTATAAATGTTATATTTTATTTGATTTTTAAAATTTTATCATTTGATTAAAATTGATAATATATTTGATTTTCATTTCAGCCTTTATACTTTTAATTTTTTTATTTAATTCCTTTACATTTTTTATATTTCTTAAATAGTCTTATTTTTGTCCACGTTTATATATATATGCTCTTAGTTTTGGTTTTTAATTTTTATTATTTTCTCTTTTGTTGAGATAACATTTTTTTTAAAAAAATATTCTTAAATTTTAATTTGTGTTTATGATCATTTGAAAATTGATATTTTTTTCCCTTTGTTCTTTGATTTGGTTTTTTTTATTAGTTTTTATTTTTATTTTCAAGTCAAATGGTTTTTTTAGCTAATAATTTTTTTATCATTTTTTTTATTCTTTTATTGAATTTATTTCCCCATTATTCACGCAGTAATGGGAATAATAATAATAATAATTTCAGTTTTTTTTTTCATGCTTCCTCTTTTGTTAATGTTTTCGAGTTTTTTTTACTCGGGATAATTTAATAATTTATATTGTTGTAGCAATAATAATAATGATATTTTTAGATGTTAAGTTTTCGATGTTGCTATTGTTATAATAGGGTGTGTTGATGTGCTTCATTATATCAAACCTTACAGTTTTTTCGCTGGTTATCCCTGGTAATTTACTATTTTTTATTATTTCTTTTATGAAGTACTGCAGACGCGTCCTTATTCTTTTAATTTGTTAACAAAATTATACTGCAATTTTTTTAAAATGTTTTTATTTGTTTTGGTCTCAATGTTTTTATTTGTTTTAATATTTTTCCTTCTATTGGAATTAATTATATATTTTATATTTTATTTCGGACCTTATTCTTTGAATTTTTTATTTGGTATTAATTCATTTTATTTTTTCGGTCTTTCTTAGACAGTATTTATGTTTTACTCATATTTATGCACATATGCTTTTAGTTTTTGTCATTTTATTTTTTATTGGGGTTTTATTTGGTTCAATCCTGAAATTTTAATTTATATTTGTGATCATTTTAAAATTAATATTTCTCCTTTAATCCCTTTGTTCTTTTATTTTTTTTTCTGTTATTTTTATTTTTTCTTCGGGACAGATGATTTTATGATTTCATCGTTTGCGATGATAACTTTATTGACTATTTTTTATTGTTTTTTGTAAAAATATTTTTTTAGGCCAATTTAATGATTTTAATTGTGAGGGCAATAATATTGATAATAATTTTAACTGTTATAGTCATGATAATGACAGGTGTTCCTAGCAAATTATGTTCTGCACTTGTTTTGCCTTTACTTGACTTTACGAAAGCATTTGAAATAGAATGTGATGTATTTGGAATGGGAATAGGTGCTGTTTTGAACAGGATCGAAGACCTATTGTGTATTTTAGTGAGAAGTTAAATGGAACGACCTTGAACTATCCTCCTTACGACAAAGAACTTTATGCCTTGGTAAGAGCACTTGAAACATGACTATTTTTTTATTGTTTTTTTTCTAAAAATGTTTTGCTTTTTTTTGGGTCAATTTAATGATTTTAATTATTTGGGAAATAATATTGATAATAATTTTAATTGTTATAATCATGATAATGACGGTAACGTAGGAATGAATTTTCAATGATGTTTTCTTCTTTTTGTAGATAGAAAATTAACTATTTATTTTTATTATTTGATTATTGCAGGTGTTTTTATAATTTATATTTTTTTTTGTTGTGTTTAATTTAAATTGGATTATAAAATAAACTAATCCTAATACAATGAATTCAATAATTCAAATATCTGAATCTTCTTGCTTTTTTAATAATGATGATAATTTTATGCTAGTTATTTCATTGAAACTTACTAAATAGATAAATTTATATCAATTTAAAATTCATATATTTTATAGGAAACTTGCACTTGATAAGAATTTTGTTTAAATTTATATTATAATAAAAAAAACTCATACAATTAATATTTTTCGTGTTAAAAAAAATATTGTTCCCACCGCGACGAGGTGCGGTTAGTGGCTAGTATTTATATATTACACCAAAAATTGCAAAAGTACAATTTTTTTAAGGGATATTTGTAGAAACGTTCAACTCATAACTTAAGCTCTCTATGATAAAAAAAAATTATAGGGTTTGGATTCAAATTACATTAAAAAGTAAATCCAAATATATTTGAATTTTTACTTTAATATCCTTCTAATTAAGAATATTTTAAGTAGTTTTCATATCAATTTTTTTAAAATATTATTTAGATAAAAGATATTTCAGGTAAATATATTTGACTTGTCATTAAATAAACAGTAAAACTACAAAATCAATCAACAATAAAACAATAAGAAAAAGCATAAAAGGGAGAATTGGTATAGGCTAAAAGTCAAACATAAGTATTTTGAAAATTCTCACTATTCAAGTCCATCAAAGAATCAAAATACTTTTTTTTTCTTCAAATCAAATCAAGTAAAAAATATGATAGCTAAAGGTTTTAAATTTATACGAATAATATTATCTTACGGTAAAAAATAAATTCAGGTTCATGTGAAAATCTTCTTATCTAAAATAAAATTTAGATTTAATTATTAATAAAAAGTCTTACTTGTCAAAATCACCTAAAAGAGAATAGCAGAAATTGTATATCCACGTGACAAATGGTGTGGTCGAAATTTGAACAATTCATTTTGAATTAACAGAGGGTTTGACTGGCGTTTCAAACGTCGATTTGTAGTTTTTTATTTTATTTTAAATGAATATGATTTGGTGTTTTTAGATTATTTTGATGTGCTAATATCAAAAATAATTTTTAAAAAATAAAAAAAAATATCATTTTGATATATTTCGACACAAAAAACATTTTGAAAAGCTACAGCAACAGCACCAACTCTGTCAAACACATAATACATACGATTCTAGAAACTCGATTAACTATAAGTAGACCGATTGACTTGTTAGAGTGGTGCTTTAAAGTCCCCAGAAGCAGAAGAAAAGATGGAGTTGCATGTTTGTATCGTTGATTTACTGCATGCCGTGTTGAAGAGGAAAAAACAAAAACCCTAACGGCATCAATGACGTTTTAGGCATCAACATGACAGGGGGTGTTTGGCTTCTTGGAAACTTCGGATTAGAAAATTCTAATGAAAGGTCGACAAGTCAAGAAAGGAGAAAATTATTCTCATGATGCTTTAATCCAGTGAGTTGCATGAAAGAACACTAGGGAGTAACCACCATCAATTATATTTAACATTATTTTTATAATTTATTTCGTGAAGTATTACAGCCGGCGTGTCAAAACAAGCCACGTGTAAGCAATTAAACCTAATCATGAACTTGTGCTCTTGAACCTGCAAGTCTGCGAGATATGTGGGCGCACAGTGGATTCTTCATTACAATCGTAAGTTCTTGCTTCTCGGACAAGTCAAGATCATCCCCCTCCGCAGCCCTCCACTCAAAACTCAAGATCAAATTAGCCACAAAGTACTCCAGATGAAGAATTGCTAAACCATAACCAGGGCAAATTCTCCTTCCAGCTCCGAAAGGCATCATCTTAATCTCTCTACTCCCTGTTATATCAAATGATATTTCCCTTTTACTGTTCAGAAACCTTTCAGGCTTGAATGCCATGGGATCATCCCACACCTTCGAGTCCCAACCCATATCAGCTACCATGAAATTTACAGTCCCGTTTTTGGGAACCAAAAATTCACCCAACACTGTATCTTTAGTGACAGCATGTGGCAGCACCAGGCGTGCAGGCGGGTGCCTCCTCAACCCTTCTAAAACTATTGCTTTTAGATAGGGCATCTTCCCTAGATCGTCTTCCTTAACCACTTCCTCTCCCTCCCCGACAACCTCCTTGATTTCCACGAGCAGCTTCTCCTGAATCTGTGGATACTTGACCAGATTTGTCATGATCCACTGCAAGGCTGTTGTGGTGGTATCCGTGCCGCCATTCAGGAACTCGTTGCATAAATTCAGAATTTCGAGCTCATTCAGCTTTCGTTTCTCATCAGGAAGTTGCAGATCCAGCAGCGTATCGACATAACACAACACATACTCATTTCCCTCCACATTTGAATTTCTCAGCCTCTGTTCCTTCAGCTTCCTTCTTGCTCTTATCAATGGGAGGATTACTTCTTCTTGGTCCTTGCGAAGCTGCAAGAACTGTGCCCATCGTTTACGAAGCACTATCTTGCTCAAACTTGGCCAGAAATTAAGTATATTGAATCTACTGTGATTCACCACCATGCGACGCTCAACTTGTTCGATCTCCTTGATCTTTTTGTCCTCTACCTTGTCACCAAAACACATGAACACTAACAGACAGAACATTGCATTCTGTAAATGATCAACTACACGAACAGGGTCCCCAGTCTTGGACAGCAAATCAATTTGATTTTTCAAGTTATTCAACACCCATTTACGAGCATGACCGAATGTCTTAACCCGGGAAGGATGGAGGATTTCTGATGTGAGGTTTCGACGGAGGACGCGCCAGTTTGGACCGTAAGAGGAAGTGCTGATCTGGTTGCTGCCAATCACTCTGCCCGTAGCTGGAGCAGGTGGCCGGTTACCAAAAAAGGCCCCGTTCTGGATCAAAGCAAGGTAAGCAAGGGAGCGATCAGCTATAAAGATGGTGGGGCGAGAGCCGATGTGGAGGGTGACTATCGGGCCTAGCTTTTGGTTGAGCGACCGGATGGCACGCTCCAGCTCGAAGGTGGATTTACGGAGCCATAAGATGTTGCCAATTATAGGGAAGGTGAAGGGGGCTGGGGGGCGTTTGTGAGTTTGGGAAAGAAAAACGATGTTAACGAGGGCTTTAAGGAAGACACCAAGGGGGAGAGAGATGAGGATGAGGAGCCATAGCTCCATGTCTTCAGCTAAATTAAAACAGGACGATGAGCAAACTCTTTTTGTTGTTGTTGGGATCGGTAGATGATCTTGTACAAGGAACGACGAGGAAGGCGCCATTCTTATAGAAATTTATTAATTATTTTCTTAATGTCAGAAATCATCATTAATATTTTGATTCCATTTTTTTAATCCGATCATTTTTAAGTATAATAAATTGTTTATTAAAATATTTTTATATTGAAAATATATCAAATGATATTTAAAAAGTAATCTTTCAATATCATTACATCAAAATAAATAAAAATTAATTTTTTAAAACACAATAGAAAATTATTTTGGCCCCACGATGACAGAACTATTGACTAAAATGTTTGACGCCTAAAGTATTGACTAAAATGTTTGACGCATTGCTAGCCCTCCGTAAATTTCTAACTCTCTAGAGAAAGTGTTCAAAGAAATAATGTCGTTTCGATTTGTAGCTTCGTTGTATTGTCTACCGTATAACCTCAATTAAATGAAAATTGGGTTTAGGGTCTTTTTTTTTTTTTTTTTTTTTTGTCTTCGATCAAAACTCATAAATTCTTTCCAAGTGACTAGGAAGCTGATTGGAACAGATACTGGGACAGCTTTTCAAACTGTGTTTCATAAATATTTTTTTTTTTTTCCATTTTAAATAAATATGTTTTGGTGTTTTTAAATCATTTTGATGTGCTGATATCAAAAATGATTTTAAAAAAATAAAAAAACATCATTTTAATATATTTCGGCACGAAAAACACTTTGAAAAGCTACAGTAACAGCTGTTCCAAAGAGGCCTTAGATTTGATAAAAAAAAACCAACGTATGTTTGTGATTTTTTTTCCAGGTAACAGTGGTCCTCACTACCATTAGGGGAAAGAAGAAAAGAGAGTATATATTTGACCTCCCTCTATTTTATGTTCCAAGGATGATATAGTATGTGGGTTCATGCACCACCAGCAATAACATTTTTCTAGATAATGTTTTTACCATTGAAAGTCTTTTTTTTTTAATGTTTATATGTTTATGTTTGTTATAAATTTAATTTTAAAATTTGAATTTTTAGTGTTATGTAAGTGTTTGTAAATGTATTGGTGTGTAAGTAATATTATAAAAAGAGAAGGTGTGTGTATTTCATTTTTATTCATTTTCTTATTTTTATTTTAAATAGATAAAATAAAATAAAATAAATTTAATTAACACAAAAAAATGTTTTCATTTGCATACAGCTAAGCCTCTAAAAATACAAAAAATCATATCATTTAGTATTTTCATAAAAAAAATCCAAGAAATATATATTTTCATGCATTTAGGGATTTAATAACTAATTTACTGAATCCACTATAATTTCACTAATATTTCAATATTTCATAACTTTAATTCATGAGGATTAATGGTAGAAATTATTATATAAATATTGGACTGATATTTAGAACTTGCTAAAAAAGTTCTAGGATTATTCTAAGTTTTCATTAATTTTTAATTGGAATATTTCATCACGATAAGAAAGTTTTTGAAAACCCTTCCGTCTTTAAGTGAAAAAAAACTAGGTGAAAAAATAGGAAAACTTTGGGTACCAAAATTAAACAAATACTCATACCTCATGTATAATGATAAAAACAAATTAGGAAACTATTTTCTTCTAGCTTCAAAATTTATCTCTTAAGTCTCAATTTTATTAAATGATAAAATTCATTCAAATAGTATTTCTCTATTTGGTCTTTAGAAGTTTTTACACATATGTCCCATATTTATTTTCTTTGTATTTGTTCCATTAGCATTGATTTGATATGTGATTGGACTAGCTAATTTTTTTTCATGCCTATTAATGGGAATCTTAAGGTATCAAAGAAATGTTTCATGATTTAATTAATGCTTGATTTTGCAAAATAAGATTTAATTTTATTTATTTAAAAGAATTCGAGTTTAGGGGACCAGATTTGAGGCTTTGAAAAATATTCATTTTTTTTTTAATATCATAGACTAATTTGTATAGTCATGGGAAGATTTTATTTTTTCAATCGCTCAACTTTTTTTATTTTTAATTTTATCCATTCATATTGACTTTATTTGGATTTGAATCTATGTTTTGTTTAATTTTGTTTGCCTAAAAATGGGATTATTGCAATGTTAAGGGAAAATCCCAAAACTTACTCAATTTGACAAGATAAAATAAAAATATGTTTATGTAAAATAATTAATTTTAAAAAGACCAAAATTGAAACTAAAACAAATATAATAGACTAGATCGGATGGCTAAGCCAACTAGGCTAATGTGTATATCGTATACACCAACATGAGAGAAGGTCTATCATATTTAGAGGGCGTTTGTTACATTTTACATTGGCAAAAAATAGTCATCCATAGTGGCATATGAAGCATCATATTAAGTTCCATCCATTGAGGTGGCATGTATTTGTCAAAGGTTAGTGATTAGGCAATGATAACATTTTTTTCTTTCTTCCTCTCCTTTCTCTTTCCTCTTTCTTGAGATTCACTAGACTAACCAAAATTGAAAGGTGTTTTGTCATTTTGCTTCTATATCAATTTTAGTTTTTATTCTTTTGGTTGTTATTTTTACTTTAGGTCTTTTTTTATTTTTTTTCTTTTAAAATAATCTTTTACCATTGAATTTGTTCATAACTTGCCGTCATGATTTCTTTTTATGAGGTATTCCTAGCCTTATGACCCGTATCACAAATTTAAAAGGTTAACCTATATTAACACAAGTTTTATATATATATATATATATATATATATATATATATATTACACAGGTTTTTTTTATATATTTATTTTTTTACACTGATTTTTTTCTTTTGGCATTTAGCATTAGGTTTATTGAAAATTGAGTTTCATGATTTTTTTTATTTAGGGTTAACCCACCTTATGACATAGGTTGCAAATTTGACAAGTTAACGAAGGTTGTCTTGAGTTATTTTTGTTATTGTTTTTTAAATATTTTTTCTGTTTTGTCCTTCATCATGTTGTTGGTTTGGGAATTAAAATTTATAATTGTTTCTTTTCTTTCCTTCTTTTATTTATATTAGGATATTCCATTTATATGATTCAACTTATGGGGTTTAGTAGACTTACCTAGTTTACTACTGTTTTTTTAGGGTTTTTTTCTTAATTTTTTTTTTATTTCATCCTTCGAATTTCATTGATTGTCTAAAATCTTCCAAAATATACTCTTAGTGTAAGGGTGATCTTGATATGGTCTATCATCTATGAAATATTTAAGGCTCTAAGGGGATAACAAGGGATTTATTTTTTAATTGATAATGATATATTAAAGACGACCTCTCTTTATATCAACCCTATATTTACCCGTGTTGATAAATCTTAACCTTATTCAAAATCATTGATAATTAGGAAAACCATGAGGTTAACATTAGAGAAACAATAGTGGGATATTGACCTAAATGCACATAATTTATCATTATTAATGTCATCAAATCATTCGAAATTGTTTTAGACACAATGTTATCACTTAAAGCAATTTTTTTTTTATGAGGTTTGCTAAAAAAAGTCATTAATGACTCAAATAAACCCAATAAACTAGGATTCCTATGAGAAAAATAGAATTAGAAAAAGGATAGGAATTCATCTTATTATAATTGAACTGAACACCTACAATTTAAAAAATACAGTATTTACAACTTAGATTTTATTCATTCTTTCCTTTAGTCCATCAATGTTTTGCCACTATTTCAACCCCTTTCAGTTCACTTTTACCACCTTAGAAGGTCCATTTCAAAATTAAATTCTTTTGAATAATTGTTTTGGTTTTATATTGATTTTGATGTGTTTTGGGATGAGATTTTTAGGATTGAAAAATTTTATTCGATTGATATTTATGTTTGAATGTATTTGCTTGAATCCTTTAATTTCACATCTTGTTTTCTTTCCAGATCTTATTCATTTCATCATTATCTTTAGCTTTGCATCATTTTTTTTTATGTATGAACATTGATATATTCAATACTATTTGTAACATCCTAAAATTTTAATCTAGTATTTGATTCTTAACAATATTATTGATATAAAAATAAAGGGATTTGTATTTATCTATGATTCCGCCAAAATCTCGGCAGAGTCTCCTTTATATAGTGGGCATCCCAAGAGTTGTCATCATGTCACATTCAGATGACAATCCATTGCTCAATATTTGTTCTTTTTTTTTATCACATCGATCGCAAGGCACACATTAATCAAATAAAAGACTGGTTGAATATATATATTACACATTCTGAAAAGATATACTTTCAATAATTAATTAAGATTTCAATTACTAGTTAAACATGAATTCTTACCATACAATTAGTCATTACCTTAAATAGATAATGTTAAAGACATACACTATAACATGATTAAAATTCATGCATATAAATATTTAAGTCTTCGTATGTTTTACATACATCATAAAATATTAAATTACATAAATTAATCCTCAAGATATTACATGATTAAGTTTATAATTCCATCCTCAAATACACAAATTATAACATGATAACTAGGACTACTCCTGATATGCCTAAGCAATATATGTAATAGAAATCAAAATCATTTAATAAGATGAACAATATAAATCAATGTCCAAAATTCATAAAAAAAAAAATCCTTTTTAATATTCCTTATTCATGAATCACAATTTGGAGTTCTCTTAGGAATATCATTTCTATTTTTGCTAACCCTTCTAGGTCACCCAATTCATCTGACATTTCAACACGGTAACCAATACTCTAGTTATCCCATTTAGTACCATTAACTCTGATTAAACCTAACATGGTTGCCAATCCAATCTAGCATTACCACATGAAAGCCAACATTTTGGTTATCCCACTCGAATACCATATACTCTGGTTAACTCAACATGGTTTCCAATTCAATATGGCATTCCCATACAAAAGCAAATATTCTGGTAATCCCTCTCAGATACCATTTATTCTGGTCAACCCAACATGGTTACCAATTCAATCTGGCACTCCCATACAAAAGTTAATATTCTAATTATCCCTTAAAAATACCATTTACTCTTGTCAACCTAAAATGGTTGCCAACTCAATCCAATATTCCTATATAAAAGCCAAAATTCCAATTATCACTCTCGGATACTTTTTTCTTTGGTCAACCCAACATGCAATTTATAGTTTTTGTTCAACTTTTTTTATCAATACATAAGAATCATTCTTTTACATTTACAATTTAAAATCAATACGACAAAATTATGTAAATGAACTCATCTCAAGTTACGAAGTACCTATAAGATAATTTAATACACAATTTCAATGAAAAATTCCACCACACTTTTTCATTGAGTTTCTGTAGTTTATATATACACAGAGCAGCTACATGTATGCCTATATGTTTGCTGTAATTTAAGACAATAATTTGTACATTGAATGGTAAGATTACAATTCTAACAATGGAAAGATTTTTAACGGTAGGATCTGTAACGACATGCTTAAATTTGGAAGGTGAGCTGTTGATTGAGCATGAATTTCTGCTGTTGAAGAGTATGAGACAACTTAGGCTGGATTTGGGCATGTTTCCTCAATACACCCCCGCAAGATAGGGCTTCCATCGATAAGGCCAATCTTGGACCTGAGAACTTCAGTTCGCTACCGAGACAAGGGTTTTGTCAATAAGTCTGCAAGTTGATCCTGAGTATGAACATGCTGAACAGTGAGAATGCCTTTTTGAACTAAGTCACGAACAAAATGAAGATCAATTTGAATGTGCTTCATGCGAGAGTGATGAACTGCATTGTAGCTGAGGTGAGTGGCTCCAAGGTTGTCACATAATAAGGACGATGCAGTCTTCATGGGAAAGCCTAGTTCAGTGAGTAGACCGAGTAACCACATTGTTTCTGAGGCTGCATTGGCAAGTGACCTATATTCAACTTCGGTAGAGGATCGTGCAATAACTCGTTGTTTCTTAGAGCTCCAAGAGAGTGGATTAGTGTAACGGTCTGAATTTTTTTTTTAAATGTATATTTACCTAACACTCATGCTACCGGTAATCAACAAATCTGATCACCTCGCATTATCAGAATACCATCCATACAATCAACATTTCATTTAAAAGTGAATTTTACATAATCACGTAATATTATGGTTGCATGATTTGAAGTTCATATTAAGAATGTACATACATAGACATGTGTTTGCATTCCTATCCTACTAATAGTCATCATAAATTAAAAGGGGTCTCATAAAAGTTATACGTTCAGTACATTAATTTATACAAAATACATTGTAATTTAGAATGTATCTACATGATTCCTTGCAAAAGTAGGTTCCCGTGTATCGGGTTCCCTAAACATCTCGTGGATGTGACATCCCTACAGTACAAAACATTTAAGAGAATGTAATTACTTAATGATAATAATAATAATGGTAACTAAACGGTCTGGCAGTTAAATGAGGCATTAACATTTATAATTTCCTCATGTACCTGGTTCAAATAGCTTGTAATGCATATAAATGCACCAATTTTTACAATAAACAATAATTCTTAAATCCGGCTACCCTCATAAGGCATCATTTCCTAAGATTAACATTCATTCACTCCAGTCATCCTTTTCGGATACCATTAGCCAAAGCTAATCAATCATTCGTCCCGGTCTTTCATTCGGATGCCATTAGCTGAAGCTAATCAATCGTTCGTCCCGGTCATCCATTCGGATGCCATTAGCCGAAGCTAATCATTCCTTTATCCCGACCATCCATTCGGATGCCATTAGTCGGAGCTAATCAATCATTTGTCCCGGCTATCCATTCGGATGCCATTAGCCGAAGCTAATCATTCCTTTATCCCGACCATCCATTCGGATGCCATTAGCCGAAGCTAATATTCATTTATCTCGGCCATCCATTCGGATGCCATTAGCCGAAGCTAATCATTCATTTGTCCCGGCCATCGATTCGAATGCCATTAGCCAAAACTAATCAATTATTTGTCCCGGCTATCAATTCGGATGCCATTAGCCGAAGCTAATCATTCTTTTGTTAACATTTAAGCATTCGTCAATCTAATATAGGTTCTAACACAATAAGATAATATTTATGTTAAAGTATTTCCTTATTCAACGTATGAAAAAGGAAGGTAGAAGTCACCTACCTGCTCCACCTGTGGGTGGTTCTTGTCTTGACGATGGTCCAGTCCTGACCGCACCACCTACGACATCAATGGTCATAAATCAGTACATCTGTATTTTTGAATCACATTCGTCACCACAGTTATTTCAAGAGTTCATATGTTCACATTCAAGTGTTCTACATTTTACACCATCATACCAGTTTTCGCTGCAGGCTGCCCACTTCGGCAGCCTAAACTAGTTCGCTGCGATCTGCCACAGTTTCGACAGTGAAACTGATTCGCCGCAGGCTGCCTAATTTCGGCAGCGAAAACTGGTTCGCTGCAGCCTCTTCGATAGCAAAAACTGATTCGTCGCAGGCTACCCAATTTTGGCAGCAAAAATTGGTTCGCTACAGCCTCTTCGGCAACGAAAACTAGTTCGCCGCAGGCTGCTACAGTTTTGGCAGCGAAACTGATTCGCCGCAGGCTACCTAATTTCGGCAGCAAAAACTGGTTCGCTGCAGCCTCTTCGGCAGCAAAAACTGATTCGCCGCAGGCTGCCCAATTTCGACATGAACACACACCACACATGTTGTAATAACCCCAACATATACACACTTTCAATAAATTCCAGCAGAACACACACATTGAAACCATCAATTTCAGCACATAATCTTTCAACAAATCCCAACAGAAAACACACATGCATGATAGCCAACCCCCCAGTCAAAGTCAACCCTCTACCATGATTTGTTTTTCCCATTTAATTCACTTTTCTTTGGTAACTGTTCTAAATTTGGCCTCATTTCATTTTTGTTTCCTTGTTCTCCTAGTTAATTTCAGTTTCCTTTATAGCTAGCTTAGGTCCAAGTCAATTTCCTTAGGGTTTTCTTCTTAGGTCTTAAGGAGAAGAGGAAGGGAGTTTCATGACCCATACCTTTCGGATTTAACTAAATTTGAGGAAGGTTTAACACTTTTCCTTCTCTTCTCCTGTTGGTTCTCCTTCTTCTTTTCGTTTCTTTTTTTTTCCTCACGATTTCTACAGCTTTCCTCTCACGTTTTCTGCAGCTTTCCTCTCAAGGTCTCGTTTTTCCCTCACACACTCACAAAGCACTCTCAACTGGTTGATTTAGGGTTTTTGTTGGGAAAGAGGAAGGGAAGAATGGCTTGCTTGCAGCTGCTGTTCTGTTTTTGGGAAGAGGATGAACCACCCTCTCTCTCCTCTTGGTATTTATACTCCCCATGAAATGTGATGGGTTGTTTGGGGGTTGGTTTAGATGTGTTCTTATCCTTGTTTTGCTTTATCTAAAACCAATTTGATCTCTTCCTCCCCAGCTCCTTAAGGAATCGGCAGCAAAAACTATGTCGGTGCCGATCACCAACCGAAGTCGGAATAGCGCGAAACTCACCCAGTCAATGCGTTTCGCCATTTACGGAAGAAGTCAGCGGAGCCCTTGATGTCCATCGGTTTTTGGCCAAATTCCATCATTTCGGCCCTGAAATTGTCATTTTTGCCATTTTAGGAAAGTCTCGTTTTAGCCATAGTTCTTGATTTAAATATCCAAATTAACTTTCTTTAATTATTATTTACTCAGGACTTATAGACCTTTCATATTCTGCATTTATCTTGAATCTGCCATTTATGGTAAATTTATTGTTTAGTGTCGTTACCTTTACGATCTCCTGCTACGTCACGAAATCGGTAGCGAGAAGTAAGTCAGCCTTTAATATATATATACATATATATTTTCTCTTGGGTGCTTACAATTAGTACCAAGAAAGCTGATGTAAGTTGAAGTGGAGGAACGAGCATCAATATTACCAGCAATCAGCGTCAGAGTATGTGGTAAGATGCCAAGAGGTGTTCTTCTTAAGGTGAATACCATGGAAGATAGTCTGCTTGAGGTAACGAAGTAATCGTTTGACTACTGTCTAATGGGAATGTGTCGGCTTGTGCATAAATTGAGACAACTTGTTAACAGCAAAAGAAATATCAGGACGAGTTAATGAAAGATATTGAAGACTTCCAATTACCCGAAGTGCTATCAAAGGCAGTACTTCCATCAACCAGTTTAAGAGAAGTGCTAGTGGATAAGGGAGTGGCAATATCCTTAGCACCCACCATGTTTGTCATGGTCAGTAAATCCCAATATATTTGTGTTGAGATAAGAATAATCCTGCACAAGTGGGGAGAACTTCCACACCCAAAAAATAATTAAGAATGCCCTTATCTTTCAATAAAAATCTTGAACCAAGTTATGTGACAATTGATTGCACAAAAGAAGAGTCATTTCCAATAATCACAAGGTCATCCACATAAACCAATAAATAACAGATAATCGAGTCATTATGATAAATGAACAGAGATGGGTCAGCTTTAGAGATAAGAAAGCCAAGAGCAATGAGAGCAGCCTTAAGAGTGCAGTACCAAGCCCTAGGGACCTGTTTAAGTCCATAAATAGCTTTACATAATCGACACACATGATGAGGTTTAGACTGATCTTTAAAACCTGGAGGTTGACTCATATGAACTGTTTCAGTGAGCCGACCATATAAAAATGCATTGTTAGCATCCATTTGCTGCAAAGACCAACCCTGCATCACTGCAATACTAAGGACAGTCCGAATGGTGGCAGGTTTTACAACTGGGCTGAAGGTTTCTGTGTAATCAATCATAGGTTTTTGATGAAAACCTTTGGCAATAAGCCTTGCTTTAAATCGATCAATAGAGCCATTAGGTTTTCGCTTGACCCGAAAAACCCATATACAGCTCACAGGATTACATCCAATTGGGGGTGGAACTAAGTCCCAAGTGCCATGGCGCATAAGAGCAGTGAGCTCGTCAGACATGGCAGCATGCCATTGAGGCATGGATAAGGCTTGGGTCACACACGTTGGTTTTAGACTTTGAGGGAGGGGATGCTTAGTGACAGTGTTGATCTGTTTGGATTTAAAAATTTGATTCATAGATCTAGTTACCATAAAGTGGTGCAGCTATTCGTGGTGTTAGTGTGACACGAGGGAACCATCGTGTGAGGTGAGGGGGTGATTGTGGATCGACCGTGTGTGAACGTGGTGAATCAGGTGATGATAAAGCAACAGATGCAAGGATTCATCATGATTTTGAATATTGAAGGAACTAGAAGAGATTGGCGAAGAATTAAAAGAGATCGTACCTGGAGGAGATAGATCGGCGGCGCTAACATGTTCCGAAAACACTGGTTGAGTAGGGAGAGTGACTGCAATAAGGGATGGATGAAGAATGGTTGAAGAAGAGGATGCAATCCGAGAGGGTGGACGCAAGGGAAGCTAGGGTTTTGGTCTCGTCAAATAGCACATGTCGAGAGAGGTAAAGACGATTTGTGATGGGCTCTAAGCAACGATAGGCATTTTGAGTGAGGGAGTAGCCCATGAAAATACACGGAGTGGATTTGGACTGTAAGTTGTGGGTGGTGTAGGGCCTGGTCAATGGGTAACAAATACACCCAAAAGTTTTTAATTTGAGGTAATTTGGCTTTTGGCCGAAAAGGGTTTCAAATGGGGATTTGTTATGGAGAAGAGGCGTAGGTTGACGATTTACTAGATATGTTGCAGTATGGAAGGCATGAGCCAGTATGACAGGGGCAGATTTGCATCATGAAGCAGAGTGAGTCCAGTTTCAACTAGGTGATGGTGATGACGTTCAGAGACGCCGTTATGTTGAGGTGTGTGAGGGGCAATCGTGTAGTGGCTAATCTCATGTAGGGAAAGAAATGGTTTAAGACTGATAAATTCCCCACCATTGTCAGAGTAAAGACTTTTAATCCGGGTTTGAAAGCGTTTCTCAACAAGTTTTTTAAATTGAGGAAAAATAATTTTGACACAGGATTTGGCATTGATGGGATAAAACCACAAATATTTTGTGTAATGTCAACAAGAATTAAATAATAGCGAGAACCGTCTAGACCAACACAATTAACAGGTCCCCACACATCAGTATATATAATATCAAGGGGAGCATGACTTTGAAGACTCGTGGACCGAAAAGGGAGTTGATTGGCTTTATTAATAGAACAAGATGAGCACAAGGAATTGTTTTGCATTGTGTTTTTTTGTTTTGCAATAAGAAGGGCAAAATGATTAACAAGATTGTGAACAATTTTGAAAGACGAATGTCTAAGACGCTTGTGCCATCCATCAACTGAGGTCCGCTTATGCACATTAGCAACAATTTTGGAGGAGGGGCCCACCAATGAGTTCATAAAATGATAGACGTCATCCTCACATGCTCCTCTTAGTAGGATCGCCCCCGAAGTCAGATCCTTCACCAAAAAATAAGAAGGGTGAAGTTCAAGAAAAACATTATTTTGAGAAGTGAAATGATGAACAGAAATTAAATTCTTGCAGATATTTGGAACACAAAGAGTATCATGAAGAACAAAATTTCGTGTGGGTGATTTTAAAGTCAAAGAACCAATGTGGGAGATCGGCAAACCTGACCCATCACCAATAACAACCTCATCGGTGCCATAATATTTAGAATGTATAGATAAATTTGCCAAGTCACCGGTAATATTATGAGAGGCAGTAGAGTCAACGAGCCATTTTTGTTCTTTTAAACTGGATGCAGTTGCACAATTGGTAGTGAGATCTGATGTACGAAGTTGCGAGCAAGATTTCCCAATGTGACCTATTTGATCACATAATTGACATTTGGGTTGATATCGCCTCTAATTGGGCCAGTTCGGTGGGAACCTGCGAGTATCCTTGAATGGGCTTGGATACTGGGCTGTTGGCTGAGGAGATCCAGTGGGCTTATAAGTGCCCTTTCGGTGAGACCTGTTGCACCCCATTGCGAGAGCACGGCGTCGTGGCGACCCTCCCCGCTTGCCGGGGGGAAAATTCAATATTTGGGGTTTAATCTTTATTTTTGTGGAAAAGGGAGTCGCCACCTAGTATTATGGTTACTAGGAACCTAAAACTGGTCTTTCAGAGATTCTAGGGTAAGGGACTGGTTGCGTAAAGGGAAGGTTTTAGCACCCCTAGTACGCCCTACCTAAGGTAAGCTGCTTGGTGTTTTTGTTTGTCTTATGATTGCTATGTTATTGATTTTTCAGAAATATATTGTATAAATGATTATGGTGTATTATCCCCGCCGAATATTTTGGATATTAACCCCTTAAGATTTATTTATCCAAATACCGATAGTGAATAACAGCATATTATCCCCGTCGAATATTTTGGATGTTGACCCCTTAGGATTTATTCATCCAAACACCGACAGTGAATAACAGCATATTATCCCCATCGAATATTTTGGATATTGACCCCTTAGAATTTATTTATCCAAACATCGATGATGAATAATAAATCAAAAAAATAAGATTTTAATATTTTTGGAATATTGGCCAATACCCTTTGGATTTTACAAATATGTTGTAAAATCCAAAAATGCAAGAAAATAATTTTACTTTGTGAAATCCATGCTAAAATACATTTTCTTCAAAACTCCAAGATAATATATTTTTTTGAAAGAAAGAATTTTTAAAATATGCTAGTGTATTGGCCGTATGCAAGAAAACAACACATTTTTATTTTTTATAAAAATATTATTTGCAAATTTTGTATTTTTGTATTTTTTTATTTTTATTGATCTATTGTTGGGCTGACTGCCCAACCCTGATGCTGGACTGGGCTGCCAGCCCGCCCACTTGCTGGCTGGGCTGCCCGCCCACATACTGGATGGGTTGGGCTTCCATTCATTTTTTGGGCCAGGCTCTAGGCCCACTGGTGTTGGGTTGGGCTTCCAGCCCAGTCACTTTTCAGAGGGCTGGGTCGGGCACAAATCCCGGCCCAAATAGCCCTGTGGGTGGGGGAGTGAATTAATTCTCTCCCCGCGCATGCAACAAGGAAGATAAACAGTAAATGGTGGAATTTTCGAGTGTGATGAAAGGCTTACCTGTTAACACCTTTGGGTAGAGGACGTCGAGGTGGTTCTTCTGGTCGTGGTGGCGTCGAAAACGGTGACCTGTGGTGGCCGGAGTGGACGTCGGAAGGGGCTCGGGTGGCGTTGCTGTCGACTGCTACTGTCGACGCTGCTGCTGCCGCTGATCCCCGGAGAAGATGGTTGAGTTTCTGGAGTGGGGGGAAGACTGCTGGTGGTGATGAGGTGGCCGGAGTTGATGGTTGGGGTGTTGAACCGAGATGGAGAGAGAGAGAAACTGGCAGCTGGTTTTAGAGAGAGAGACGAAAACCGAGAGAAAAACGCAGTAGAGAGAGACGAGGCCCGAGAGAGATGAAGTTCAAATCTTGCGTAAAATTTTCCTTGTATTCTCTGCTTGTTTTTCTCCTTTCCCTTTATCTTTCGTTTTCTCACCATTTTATAGGCGCTGCAGAGTTACCGTTGCAAGCAACGATGGCCTTTTTTCTGCGGTGGCAGGCTTGCCGGTGGCTGCATGTAGGTGGCCTGTCGGTGGTGGGGTGCAGGTGGCTTACCCGCGGCGAGTGCAGCGGCTTGTCAGCGGTGCAGGCATGCGTTGTCTGTTGCTTTTGAGGTCTAAATGCAATCTAGTCCCTCAATTTATAATTGCTCTAATTGCACCCCCAATTGAATTTAAATTTATGATTTTGTGCAATTATACCCTCCATCATAATTTCAATACCAGCCTTGACTTAGCGCCTTTTTTATTTTGGTCCTTGACTTTTAATTTGCGCGATTTAACCCTCAATTGACCATTAATCTCTCAATTTAATCCAATTTGGCCCCCGATTTCGCAAAATTGACTTGAAAAAATTCAAATCGGTTTCCGAAAATTCAAATCTCATCAATTGAAACCCGAATTAAATTTAAGAACTTGATTTCTCATTGACTAAGCCCTTAATAAAAATAATTTGACCAATTTAAAGTATAATTAAATCCTTGCGCTTAATTAAATTCTTCAATTGGACTACAAATTAATTCTCAAACATAATTACACTTTTAAATTAGGCAACGATTAAATCAAATTGACCCATAAAAATATAATTATATCTTTCGACTTAATTTTCTACACAGATTTATTTGATAACAAATTACTTTAGCATTGAATCTGCGATTTCCTTCATTTTAGGCATGAAAAAGGTACAATCGAGCTCTCGAAAACATCCAAAATTTTACCTTGATTTTTCTATCGACAGCGACCCCTTTTATTTTATTTATTTTTTATTTTCGGGTAGTTTTGAGGAATGACCCAAAATTGGGTTATGACAGTTTCCCCCTTCTTTACAATGCTTACTACTAAAGTCTTTGTAAAAGACTTTAACTAGTAAGTGTTGTAAAGAAAAAATAAGGTTGGTCTCATTGTGACGGGTGACCTACCCGAGTTAGTAGAGTCTCGATAGTGACGGGTGACCTGCCCGGGTTAGTAGAGTCTCGATAGTGACGGGTGACCCACCCGGGTCTCGTTATGACGGGTGACCTGCCCGGGTTAGTAGAGTCTCGATAGTGACGGGTGACCTACCCGGGTCTCGTTATGACGGGTGACCTGCCCGGGTTAGTAGAGTCTCGATAGTGACGGGTGACCCACCCGGGTCTCGTTATGACGGGTGACCTGCCCGGGTTAGTAGAGTCTCGATAGTGACGGGTGACCTACCCGGGTCTCGTTATGACGGGTGACCTACCCGGGTTAGTAGAGTCTCCATAGTGACGGGTGACCTGCCCGGGTTAGTAGAGTCTCGATAGTGACGGGTGACCCACCCGGGTCTCGTTATGACGGGTGACCTGCCCGGGTTAGTAGAGTCTCGATAGTGACGGGTGACCTACCCGGGTCTCGTTATGACGGGTGACCTGCCCGGGTTAGTAGAGTCTCCATAGTGACGGGTGACCCACCCGGGTCTCGTGATGACGGGTGACCTGCCCGGGTTAGTAGAGTCTCGATAGTGACGGGTGACCCACTCGGGTCTCGTTATGATGGGTGACCTGCCTGGGTTAGTAGAGTCTCGATCGTGACGGGTGACCTGCCCGGGTTAGTAGAGTCTCGATAGTGACGGGTGACCCACCCGGGTCTCGTTATGATGGGTGACGTGCCCGGGTTAGTAGAGTCTCGATAGTGACGGGTGACCCACCCGGGTCTCGTTGTGACTGGTGACCTGCCCGGGTTAGTAGAGTCTCGATAGTGATGGGTGACCTACCTGGGTCTCGTTATGACGGGTGACCTGCCCGGGTTAGTAGAGTCTCGATAGTGACGGGTGACCCACCTGGGTCTTGTTATGATGGGTGACCTGCCCGGGTTAGTAAAGAAAGGTGGTTTTGTTGTAACGAGTGACTTACCTGTCTTGAGGAACAAAGTAGCACTGAACCTCAATTCATATTCTCCTCCGTGGTTTCGTTCACCTGAGATTCTGCTTCATATTTTCCAAAATTTGGGATGACATGCTTTCATCAAACCTTTCCTGTCAAGTTAGTGTTATGACAATATAACATGCATGTTTTTGTTACCTCTTTTGGAAACATAGGTCCCCCCCCCTTTTCGTTGTAGTCTTCCTTGATCTTTTGTTCGACTGATAGAATGTGCTCCCCATGCTATATTTTCATGCTCGGTGAAGAGATTTTTTTCCATATACGACCCTTTCTTGCTCCATTGAAGTTCCCTTTTTATTATACTTTTATCGATGTTTAAAACTCACGAAGATATTTTTTAAAAGAATAACTCAAAACATGGTTTTGTTGATGCAAATTGACACTTTTAATGCAAATCACTATTTTAAACAAATTTTATAGATGGTGTTTCAGAAGTTATGAATTTTTATTTATTTATTATTATTATTATTATTATTTTTATTTTTTTTGCTCCCAGCGTGGTGTACGAAATATGTCAAGTTCAAATAAAATCAATAAGAAAACATAAAATAAATATTATGAGATCGTGCGTTTTGTGAAGAAAAAGTTTCTTGTAACGAGAATTCATGGCCGAATTTTATCTTATTGATTAGGAGGTTACAAAATATCAGGCATAATATTTCTTTACAGAGTCAGAATTCATAGGCCTAACTAGATCCTCTCCGTCCATTCTAGATAATAGCAAAGCTCCTCCCGAGAATGACTTCTTCACCACATAAGGGCCTTCATAGTTTGGGGCCCATTTACTCTGATCTTGCCCTGGTACAAGCAATATTTTCTTCAATACCAGATCTCCTTCTTGGAATTTTCGAGGCCGGGCTTTCTTGTCATATGATTTAGCCATCCTTCTTTGGTATAATTGATGATGACAGATTGCGGCCAACCTCTTTTCGCTGATCAAATTCAATTGTTCATATCTGACTTTTGCCCATTCTGCTTCTTCTATTTCAGAGTCTATCAATACTCTTAACGATGGGATTTCCACCTCTAAAGGCATTACTGCCTCCATTCCATATACCAACATGTATGGAGTGGCTCCTGTTGAGGTTCGAACTGCGATATGGTATGCATGCAGGGTGAATGGCAACATCTCATGCCAGTCTTTATAGATGACTACCATCTTCTGAACAATCTTCTTGATATTCTTATTAGCAGCTTCTACCGCACCATTCATCTTTGGTCTATAAGGCGAGGAATTTGAGTGCTTGATCTTCCATTTTGCGCAAAGTTCTGTTATTAACTTCCCGTTGAAGTTCTGTGCATTATCAGTTATAATCTTTTCCGGTGGTCCATACCGACATATCAAATCTCTCTCAACAAATTTCTTCACCACCTTTTGCGTTACATGAGCGAATGACCCAGCTTCTACCCATTTTGTAAAGTAGTCGATAGCCACGAGAATGAACCTATGACCATTGCTGGCTTTCGGGTTGATAGGCCCAATCACATCAATTCCCCACATTGCAAAAGGCTATGGAGACAACAAGTTAAATAGAGGGGCCGGAGGGGCATTGATTTTGTCACCATGGATCTGACATTTATGACACTTGCGGACATAGTCAATGCAATCCTTCTCTAATGTCATCCAAAAATAACCAAACCTTTGTATTTTCCTAGCCATCATGTGTCCACTTGCATGGGTTGAGCAGATCCCTTCATGTACTTCTTGTAAGGCGCCTCTGGCTTCGGCTTCATCTAGGCATCTTAACAAAGTCCCGTCAGATGACCTTTTGTACAAAATTTCTCCATCCAGATAAAAATCCATTGCCAATCTCCTTAAGGTCTTCTTTTCCATGTTGGATGCCCCCATGGGATAAGCCTAGTTTCGGATGAAGTTCTTGATATCGTAGTACCAAGGGTTTCCATCTATTTCACCTTCGACTGAGCAACAATGAGCTGGGTGATTTCTGATATCAATGTGCATCGGCTGTAAGTTTTGCCCGAAGTCTATTTTAGCCATAGAAGCTAGTGTGGCCAAGGCATCTGCAAACTGATTTCCTTCCCTTCCTAAATGGGTGAACTCTATTTCCTCAAATTCTTCAGCTAGCTTAGATAGGTATTCTTGGTAAGGTATTAAATTTTCTTCTTTGGTTTGCCATTCTCCTTTTACCTAACAGATAATTAGCATTGAATCCCCATACACATCTATCTTTTTTACGTTCAACTCCAATGCGACCTCTAAACCAAGAATACAGGCCTCATACTCGGCAGTGTTGTTAGTGCAACCGAATTGCAACTTAGTTGAAACTGGGTACTGTTTCTTGTCAGGAGAGATTATCACTGCCCCCTCCATTACCACATATGTTTACAGCACCATCAAAGTACATAGTCCAACATTCTAGTTTCCCTTCCTCGACTGAAAGCACATCTTCATCAGGAAAAACAAAGTCTAATGGCTCATAATCTTCCATAGCATGGTCTGCCAGGTGATCGGCAATAACACTCCCTTTCACAGCTTTCCTTGTCATATATACTATGTCATATTCTGCTAGTAAAACCTGCCACCTTGCAATTCTGCTGGATAAGTAGGGTTTTTCGCAAATGTATTTCAATGGGTCTAATTTAGAAATTAACCATGTGGTATGATACAACATATACTGTCGTAACCTCTTTGCAGCCCATGCTAGAGCGCAACACAACTTCTCAATCATATTATACCTAGACTCACACTCCATGAACTTCTTACTTAGGTAATAAATGGCCCTTTCCTTCCTTCCGGATTCATCCTGCTGTCCAAGCACACATCCCATCGCTATTTCAGTCACCGTTAGGTACAATATCAATGGCCTTTTTGGTACGAGAGGAACAAGTAGTGGTGGATTTAGTAAGTATTGCTTGATTTTCTCAAAAGCCTCTTCGCACTCTGCATCCCAAATCCCAGGATTCTTCTTCCTTAACAAACGAAAGATTGGATCACAAGTTGTGGTTAATTGAGATATGAATCGAGCGATGTAATTTAACCTTCCTAAAAACCCTCTTACTTCTTTCTCAGTCTTTGGAGCTGGCATGGCCTGAATAGCCTTTACTTTTTCAGGATCCACTTCTATCCCTTTGTCACTTACCACAAATCCTAACAACTTCCCAGATTTCACCCCGAATGAACACTTTGCAGGGTTAAGTCTCAACTTATATTTTCTTAACCTTTCAAATAATTTCTTCAATATTTGGACATGATTCTCTCCTTCTCCAGATTTAGCAATCATGTCGTCCACATATACTTCAATCTCCTTGTGCATCATGTCGTGAAATAAAGTCACCATAGCCCTTTGGTAAGTGGCGCCGGCATTCTTCAACCCAAATGGCATGACCTTATAGCAGAAGGTCCCCCAGGCTGTAACAAAGGTTGTCTTCTCCTTATCTTCTTGTGCCATTTTTATCTGATTATAGCCTGAAAACCCGTCCATAAAGGAATATGTGGAGCTACGAGCTGCATTGTCAACTAACATGTCTATATGTGGTAGAGGAAAATTATCTTTAGGGCTAGCACGATTTATGTCCCTAAAGTCCACACAGACTCTAATCTTGCCCTCCTTTTTGGGTACCACCACTATGTTTGACACCCATTGTGGGTACTTGACTACTTCTAAAAAACCAACGTTCCATTGTTTTTCGATTTCTGTTTTTACTTTGATCAAAACCTCCGGATGAGTTCTTCTCAGCTTTTGCTTAATTGGTCTGCATCCTTCTTCCAATGGTACTCTATGTACTATGATATTCGTATCTAATCCGGGCATATCCTCGTAAGACCAAGCAAAAACGTCCACATAATCTCGAAGTAGTGTAATCAAGTCTTCTCTTTCCTTCTGTGTGACCAAAGTTCATAATCTTGAGCTCTCTCTGGCTTTCTTCATTGCCCACATTTATGGTTTCAAGTTCCTCTTTAGCGGGTTTCCAAACCTGTTCATGTTGTTCTATTAATTTTGTGAATTCCTAATGCTATTTTCATTCCTTTCTTCCTCTTCTACAGCTATTATATATTCTTTAAAATTCAGCCAATCATTCTCAGTGTAAAGTGTAGGTGGTGTTGTGGAAGTTCCGCTTTCAGGGTTCCTGAAAGCGGAAAATGAGTGTAAATGCACAAAACAAAAATAAAAATAAAAATAAAAACAGATGTCTAAAAATGCATGATCTCATAAAAAAAAATCGGTTCACAACAAAAACAAAGATAAAATTCGACTGGCCTTGAAGCCTTGAAATAACACGAAACAAAAAAAAAAAAATTGTTCATTACATTCTGAAAACCAATGGAGCTTCTTGGGTCTCCCAATTCTGAAACTTCTCTCCCTCGGCTAGCTTCCGAATGCATGTATGAGGCAGTGACTTCTTCCAAAGCATAGGATCGTTAATTGTGGTAGCTCTTCATCCCTTCTTTCGGACCGAGTCTCCCTGGCAATGCCCTTGACTTCTTCCTCTTCCCACAATGTTTATGCTCATAGCTGAGAGCTTCTGAAGAGAGCTTTCATGTCCTGGATCAGGTTGTATTACATATGCTGCCTTTGGGAATGAAACTCTGATCGGAGGAATGACTAAGCTTTCTTCTTCAGGCTTTCTTCCTTCAATCCTCGCCATTCTCTTTTCTTTTCTTGCAACAGCAGCCCGCTTGTAATCCTCTTTCCTAGGCTTATACCCCAGTCCAAACCTTTGTTCTGCAGCTTTCAACTTTGTTAACCAATCCACTCGAACTTCCTTTTTCCTGTGTCAAATCGGGCAGGAATCTCGTGCCTTAATAGTTTTTTAGCGGCCATCTTGTGGCCTCTGAGATCCTTGGTTTCTTATTATAGTGTTCTCAGGTACCCATTCAGTATTCACAACCTCGAACGCATGCAGGTTTTCGTCCGTACAATCTTCGGCTTCAATGAAAGGGACCGCCACATTTTTCATCATCGATATAGTTTCTTCAGCCTTAACGGTAACCAGGACACCATTGGCAATGTACTTCAAACATTGATGCAGCGAGGAGGTGACCGCTCCTGCAGAATGTATCCATGGTCTTCCTAACAACATGCTATAGGAAGGGTGAATGTCCATCACTTGAAGGGTTACCAGAAAAACTTGCGGACCCACGGCTAATTCCACTTCGATTGATCCTAACACTTGCCTCGGTGAACCATCGTATGTTCTAGCTATCATCACACTTGGCTGCATATGGGAGGGGTCCACTGGCATCTCATTCAGCATATGTCTTGGCAACACATTAAGGGCTGAGCCATTATCAATGAGAACTTTACCAATGAGGCAATCCTTACATCGGACCGTGATGTATAACGGCTTGTTATGGCCTGTTCCTTCAGCGTCAAGTTCATCCTCCGTGAAATACAAGTAGTTTGAAGAGTGAATCCTCCCAACTAGATGCTCCATAGTCCTTTGTTCGATATCTTGAGGTATGTAAGCCTCATTCAATACCTTCTGTAAGGCATTGCGATGGGGCTCTGAATTGAGTGTTAATGACATGATAGAGATCTTGGCAGGGGTTTTTTTCAACTGGTCAACCACACAGTACTCACTGTGCTTCATCAACTTCAGGAACTCATTTGTTTCCTCTTCTGTCACAGGTTTATTTACCTCCAGCTCTTTTTCAAAACCCATTGCCTCTTTACGCTTTTCTTTGTTTTTCCAACTCCTCGGGCATGAAACAACGACCGCTTCGGGTCAAACCACTTATCTCGGTTTGGAAAAAAGGAGCTTCGACATTTCCTGGCATCGCTCTATAGTCTGCCTCCTTTGCATATGAAGGCTTATATAACACCAACCTCGAGAAACCACCAGCTGTTGATTGGATCCTACATTTTTCTACCCCTGCTATTTCTCCATTGCCTTCTCTATTCTCGAGCCTCAGCTCCCCTAGAGTCAGCATCCTCATGACCTTTTGATGAAATTCAATGCATTCATCAATGTGATGCCCTTTCTGGTTATGGAACGGGCAAAAGTCATTTTTGCCCATGTCGCACTTGGTTGATTCCTCCAAATGGCCGGATTGCACCAACATATCGTATAGTTTGGTCATGGTCACTTTTAGAGCCATTTTTTGTTATCAACTTCCACTGCATTTACCCCACTACTTCCTGCAGCATGCTTGGGCAAGGGATTCAGACTCACATTGGGTGGATCCTCAATGGTGACCCATCCAATCTTGATTAACTGCAATACCTTTCTCTTAAAAGCTACACAGGTTTCAATGCTATGACCTGCGTTACCAGCATGGTATTCGCAAGTCAAATTGGGGTTGTACCAGGCAGGGAAAGGTGGGCGTGTAGGTGGTACTGGTAGGGGAGCAATATGCCCAATACTTAGTAACTGGGCATATAACTCTTTTAGGGTTATGGGCAAAGGTGGTAGTTGTTCTTCGGGTTGTTGATAGTCTCTCTTTGGTAATTATTTTGGTTATTTGCGGGGAATTTTGTGTGAAAAGGCTGGTTTGGGATGGAGGGTTTGGAAAAGTTGATACTGGTGGTTTGGGGTATAGGTGCTTGGTAACTTTGGTAACTTCTATCTTTCCCCCTATGCCTATCCTTTAAGCTATTTACCTCAACTTCCCTTTTCTTCCCAACAAAACCCTTCTTCTCTAGGGCTCCATAATTCTTCCGCTTCGAATTCCTTGCTCAATCCTCTCAGCGATTCGTACTGCATCATAAAAATGCTGGGCGGAGCTACCCATCAGATGCTCATAGTACAGGGCTTTAAAGGTATTAGCAAATAGGGTCACCATTTCCGTTTCTATTAACGGTGGTTGTACATTGACAGCCTGGTCCCGCCACCTTTGAGCATAACTCCTTACGGACTCCTGGGCTCCTTTCTCCATGGTCATCAAGCTGGTCCTATCAGGAGCAATCTCAAGATTAAACTTGTACTGCTTTAAAAAAGCATCTGCCATGTTTGCCCACTTTCTAATCCTGATGTTATCCAACCTCATATACCAGCTAAGGGCTGAACCCGTCAAGCTATCCTGGAAGAAATATATTAGCAACTTATCATCGTGTATAACCTCAGCCATCTTGTTGTAGTAGGAACGAAGATGAGTTTCCGGGCATTTTATTCCAGTATACTTTATAAATTCTGGCACCCTAAACTTCCGCGGAATCACAATGTTAGGCACCAAACATGCTTCGGCCGCTCGGACGGGGTCTGATAAATCATTTCCTTTGACTGCCCTTAACCTCTCTTCTAGTGCAGTCCATTTATCATGCCCCATATGATCAGAGAATCTGACGTCTTCTGGATCCTCGGCTGTTAAATCCATGGTGATAGGAATTTGGATGGGACGGATGGTGTTAGGATGCTTTTTTGGTGAGCTTGTCCCGATAACCTGGGGTGCCACGGGGCTTTGAGCTACAAGTGGTGCTTCATCAGTTTGAGCGGACATGCGCTCTCCATCCCTTGCTCTTAAGGTCTTCTCAAGTAAACTAGTTAACCGTGCTACGTCATTCCGCTTAGCTTCAAGCTCCTTTTGGTATTGGGATTCTGGCTCTGACCCTTTCGCTGTTTTCCATTCTTTTTCTCAACCGAGTGTTGTGGACTTTAGCAGGGGGACCTATGTTTCGTAGTTGAGCTGTATGCATAAATGTATAAGAGAATGTATGATAAAATGCATGTGCTGTGATGAATATGCTTTATGCAATGCATGGATGCATTTCCCTTGTGAACTATTAATGGCCAACACTTCATAGAATATGGGTTTCTTGTCACATTGCCGTTAGGAGTACTGCTTTTCGGGTCATTTGCTTAAGTCATATTCACCAAAAGACAGAATTTCATAAGATGGGTCAACGCCCTTTCATTTATATCGGACAAGCTTACTACATTTTTGGAACTACAAAGAGGAAAAGCAAATTAATATTCTTCCTTTGCCATTTCTTTGGCCAAGGGTAGGAAAGCGAATCTGCGGTTCTCGATTTTCTCCAAGAAGGCATCAGTCTCAGCTAGACTTCTACGGTAACGAATGATGTCTCTCCCTACATTTCTTGCATTTGTTCTAATGACCCGAGCGTGCGCAACAACTTCATCCATTTATTCATCCATCTTGGACATTTTTTCAATGAGCAACATATTGGTTTTGTTCAATGAAGTATTATTAGCATCGATTTGATCCTTGTGTTTTTCTATCAATGCTAGTTTCTCGTCCAGATGCTTCACCTTTTCTCTCTCTTTGCCAAGCTTCGTCGTCAGAGTTCTTATCTTATTTTCCTTAATCGTCAATTCTGCTTCAACAACTTCACCTTTCATGGACTCCGCCAAATGACTTTCCGACATTACATACTTCTTATACAATTCTTCATACTTTTCAATTCTATCCATCAACTCACACTGGACCTCTGCAAATTTCTCCTGGTAATATTCTATGCTCTCTTGGCATTCATTATTTTCGATCTTCAATGCGCCGAGTTCAGAGCAACTTTGCATCCACTTCAGATTCATCTCCGTTAATTCTCTCTCAATTCCCAACCTAACATTCCCCTCCTCAACCATCTTCAACTCGAGTTTGGTTATTCTCGCATCTTTAGACTGTAACTGCTCATCTAAAATTGCTCTCCTTTTATCACCTTCCAACACCATTTCTTCCATTATCGACTTGTCTTTTCAGGCTTTGCCCAATTCCATCTGAAGCTTCTCGATTTGTCTCCTCAATTCCTCTTCACTGTCAACTCTTTTCCTCTTAACGGGCTTTTCTTCAGTTCGGGGAGACTTGAATTCTTCATTGGCCGTGGCTGAGGCAACTAAGTCTCTCTATTTTGCATACCCTTCACTTGCACTGGGATCTCCCAAACCTTTTATTTCCAGCAAAACTAGATGCTTCCAATCTTGTTTGATGACCTCCACGACTTCTTGTGCAACGGGATCCTTAAACAAACCAAAGAACTGAGCAATTTCCTTGGTTCTCGAGACAAATTGTATGCCCCCATGCTGTCTTACCACGAGAGTAGGAGCATAACTCACATAGCCGGTAATCCCTACCAACGGACCCTAGCATCTTTGCCCGCAACTCATTAGGACATCCACTGTTTTGGCCCAAGGGGCTTTCCACTTGAAACCACTACTAGGTATAGCTTTTAGCTTTTCTACCCAACCTTGGTTGTCTAGATCTCCCCATTCTTCTTCCTCCACTATCCTCAATGGTTTTTGGTTGAACCACCAAAAATTATTAAAAACAGGCTTTTTTGTTTGAATATGGCTAACCATCCAGATATAAAGCAACTGCGTGCAACATCTCATTGCTCCTTTTCCAGCTCTCCGGCAATGGTTAAGGCTTATGATAGTTTCAGCCAAAATAGAGGCCACCGAACTGATTCATGTATTCTCATATTCTATATAAGCAGCAGCAGCTTCTAGGCTGATTATACCTGTTTGACTTGGAAACAATACCAGGCCAAATATACCTAAGACAATCAGCTTCTCTTTTCCTGTTCCCGACCTATTTTCCAATTCAAACTCTAGTATCTTCCATTTCAGTCCAGCAACATTCTTCTCTAAAAACCTTTCCAAGTTGGGGATTCTGAGCAGCTTTGACAATTCAGGGATGATTTTGTTAGATCTCAAAGGAAAAAAAAATCTGTAGAGATCGTTTGGAAATTCCATCAACATCCCATATTCTTCCATAGTAGGACATAGATCTATGCTCCCAAAAGTGAAACAACGGTAGTCTGGATCCCAAAAATGAACTAGAGCTCGCACTGTCGGGCTTAAAACTTCTACCTCTGCGATCTCTATCAAGCGTCCGTATTTTCTGAAAAATGCACCCTTATCCACATCCTGAAAATGAGTCTTTAACTTGTTCACCTCATTTATAATGCAATTTAGATTCTTGATCGGTGATAGCCTCATGGCATCGCTTCTACGGCAGTCTCCTTCGGCTAATTGTGACAACTCAGAATTTTTCCCATATTCCATGATGGAAAGTTTAGTAGTGGTAGCCATTTTGTTCACAAGACCTACAAGTCAATATGCCCTTTTTAGAATTCTTTTTATGCAAAAGATATTACGGGGCATACACCTTAAAGATAGGATCTAGTTCTCCTATGTGAGACACAGGGTAAGTTTACTACTTGGTCTCTAAAGGGGTCTCTTGCTGTCCCAGTGATTACCCTCGTAAAGGCGATATAGGGGTTTAGCAGATAGCTGGATGGCACGTATACCAATCACTATCAGTCTAAACACTCAGCAAAGAGTTGGGGTTTACGCAAACTTCAACCTTGACTCAAGTCATAGGTAAGCTGCTAGTCCACCACTTAACTTAAAGTTTAGTGTGTGCTCTCAAAATAATAAAAGTGATGCATGACAAGGCATATTATGATGAGAGGATGTAAAGAATGCATGCTAAAGCTTCTAAAAAAAGTATAAACCATCCATATCAACATATCATAAACAAACAAAATTATCAAGCTTAGTCCAAAGTCCCTAGTGGAGTCGCCATTCTGTCGCACCCCATCGCGAGAGCGCGGCGTCGTGGCGACCCTCCCTGCTTACCGAGGGGAAAATTCAATATTTGGGGTTTAATCTTTATTTTTGTGGAAAAGGGAGTCGCCACCTAGTATTATTGTTACTAGGAACCTAAAACTAGTTTTTCAGAGATTCTAGGGTAAGGGACTGGTTGCGTAAAGGGAAGGTTTTAGCACCCCTAGTACGCCCTACCTAAGGTAAGCTGCTTGGTGTTTTTGTTTGTCTTATGATTGCTATGTTATTGATTTTTCAGAAATATATTGGTTAAATGATTATGGTGTATTATCCCCGCCGAATATTTTGGATATTAACCCCTTAAGATTTATTTATCCAAATACCGATAGTGAATAACAGCATATTATCTCCGTCGAATATTTTGGATGTTGACCCCTTAGGATTTATTCATCCAAACACCGACAGTGAATAACAGCATATTATCCCCATCGAATATTTTGGATATTGACCCCTTAGGATTTATTTATCCAAACATCGATGATGAATAATAAATCAAAAAAAATAAGATTTTAATATTTTTGGAATATTGGCCAATACCCTTTGGATTTTACAAATATGTTGTAAAATCCAAAAATGCAAGAAAATAATTTTACTTTGTGAAATCCATGCTAAAATACATTTTCTTCAAAACTCCAAGATAATATATTTTTTTTGAAAGAAAGAATTTTTAAAATATGCTAGTGTATTGGCCGTATGCAAGAAAACAACACAATTTTATTTTTTATAAAAATATTATTTGCAAATTTTGTATTTTTGTATTTTTTTTATTTTTATTGAGCTATTGTTGGGCTGGCTGCCCAGCCCTGATGCTGGACTGGGCTGCCAGCCCACCTTCTGGCTGGGCTGGGTTGCCAGCCCACATACTGGATGGGTTGGGCTTCCGTTCATTTTTTGGGCCAGGCTCTAGGCCCACTGGTGTCGGCCTGGGCCGGGCACAAAACCCGGCCCAAACAGCCCTGCGGAGGGGGAGTGAATTAATTCACTCCCCGCGCATGCAACAAGGAAGATAAACAGTAAATGGTGGAATTTTCGAGTGTGATGAAAGGCTTACCTGTTAACACCTTTGGGTAGAGGACGTTGAGGTGGTTCTTCTGGTCATGGTGGCGTCGGAAACGGTGACCTGTGATGGCTGGAGTGGACGTCGGAAGGGGCTCGGGTGTCATTGTTGTCGACTGTTACTGTCGACGCTGCTGCTGCCGTTGATCCCCGGAGAAGATGGTTGAGTTTCTGGAGTGGGGGGAAGACTGCTGGTGGTGATGAGGTGGCCGGAGTTGATGGTTGGGGTGTTGAACCGAGGTGGAGAGAGAGAGAAACTGGCAGCTGGTTTTAAAGAGAGAGAGACGAAAACCGAGAGAAAAACGCAGTAGAGAGGGACCAGACCCGAGAGAGATGAAGTTCAAATCTTGCGTAAAATTTTCCTTGTATTCTCTGCTTGTTTTTCTCCTTTCCCTTTTCCTTTCGTTTTCTGACCATTTTATAGGCGCTGCAGAGTTACCGTTGCAAGCAACAGTGGCCTTTTTTCTGCGGTGGCTGCATCCAGGTGGCCTGTCGGCGGCGGGGTGCAGGTGGCTTGCCAGCGGCTTGTCAGCGGTGCAGGCATGCGTTGTCTGTTGCTTTTGAGGTCTAAATGCAATCTAGTCCCTCAATTTATAATTGCTCTAATTGCACCCCCAATTGAATTTAAATTTATGATTTTGTGCAATTATACCCTCCGTCATAATTTCAATACCAGCCTTGACTTAGCGCGCCTTTTTTATTTTGGTCCTTGACTTTTAATTTGCGCGATTTAACCCTCAATTGACCATTAATCTCTCAATTTAATCCAATTTGGCCCCTGATTTCGCAAAATTGGCTTGAAAAAATTCAAATCGGTCTCCGAAAATTCAAATCTTATCAATTGAAACCTGAATTAAATTTAAGAACTTGATTTCTCATTGACTAAGCCCTTAATAAAAATAATTTGACCAATTTAAAGTATAATTAAATCCTTGCGCTTAATTAAATTCTTCAATTGGACTACAAATTAATTCTCAAACATAATTACACTTTTAAATTAGGCAACGATTAAATCAAATTGACCCATAAAAATATAATTATATCTTTCGACTTAATTTTCTACACAGATTTATCCGATAACAACTTATTTTAGCATTGAATCTGCGATTTCCTTCATTTCAGGCACGAAAAAAGGTACGATCGAGCTCTCGAAAACATTCAAAATTTTACCTTGATTTTTCTATCGACAGCGACCCCTTTTATTTTATTTATTTGTTATTTTCGGGTAGTTTTGAGGAATGACCCAAAATTGAGTTATGACAAGACCCATTGTAAGAATGGGATGGCTGCCGATGACGATTAGTATAGTGGGCAGTGGCGACCAAATACTGAGTAGAAGACTCCAACTGACACAAATAGGAGTCATGCCCCACGAGAAGATCGTGAAGCTCCTCGAAGGCCAGGGAGGATGCCCGCGCTCTGATTGATGCTGCAATGTCCCGAAAATCAGAGCCTAGTCCATTTAAGCTGTAAAGGGTAAGATCATCATCTGCTATGGGATGATCAATGAGGGCAATTTCATCAGCAAGAGCTTTCACAGTATGCAAGTAATGAGCAACAAAACGATTTCCTCGCTGAATCAAAGTAAGTTCTTCTTTTAACTGCATTGCTCTAGTTTTGGATTTGCTGGCGTATAGATTATGAAGCTTTGTCCAAGCCTTCTAAGAGGTTTTGGCAGTAGCTATGAGCGGAGTAATGGTTGTTGATGTGGAAGCCAAAATAGCACTCAGAATCAGTTTGTCTTGACGGACCCAATGAGTTTTATTTAACTCGATGAGAAAGGTGCCAGCAGGGGATGGGCACTGAGAGATTCCATAAACGTAGTCAAGGAGATTATATCCTATAAGGAGTGCTTCAAATTGGGCTCTCCATTTAGGGAAGGTAGATGGTTGTAATTTCTCATTGATTTGTGTAGTAATGTTTAGTGCAATCAGAGTGTTGTCAGTGGAAGAGGTGGGAAGAGCTGTGGGATTTTGGGTAGGAATATTCTGGGTAGCAAGATTATTTTCAAAGGATGTCATTCTGGTTGGAGGATTGTGTTGCTCGTTGGAGAGGGGCTCTGATACCATATTAAGGAACCATCTCACCTAAAAGCTTAAGCTTATAGGTGAGGCCCCAGAATATGATTTATATTATTCTCTAACACACACTCTCAAGTGAAAGCCCTTTGAGCTTGAAACTTGCACACAAGCCCATTCTACCTTGTGCTTGATTTTTATCAAATAGAATGAGGGTGGTGAGATTCAAACTCGTGACCGCTGGGTCAACAAGGCTCTGATACCATATAAGATAATTTAATACACGATTTCAATGAAAAATTCCACCACACTTTTTCATTGAGTTTCTACAGTTTATATATACACAGAGCAGCTACATGTATGCCTATATGTTTGCTGTAATTTAAGACAATAATTTGTAGATTGAATGGAAACATTACAATTCTAACAATGGAAAGATTTGAAACAGTAGGATCTCTAACGGCACGCTTAAACTTGGAAGGTGAGCTGTTGATTGAGCATGATTTTCTGCTGTTGAAGAGTATGACACAACTTAGGCTGGATTTAGGCATGTTTCCTCAATAGTACCTATCTAAATACTATGTACAAGAAGTATCCCTTTGCTGAAATCCTCTCTCCACAATATCCCTATATTAGAAAAAGATTAATAATTAATATTTTCAACTCAATTCAAAATCATCATTTCATTTCAAGTTCTTATAAAATCATTATTTCTTTATGATTCATACATTTAAGTCCTTATTTACTTTCTTTATTGTTCAAATACTTATGTTTGACATATTTTTTTAACTAATTTGGGAGTTTGCCATACTAAGTAATGTAGTTATTCCTTTAATGAGCATTGTTTGTGTTTTAAAACACAACTCAAGTTTTATAATTCAGATTTATATAAGTATAATCTCTTTTGAAGGATAAGATACCAAGCTACGACTTTGTTAAAAGAAAGGAAACTCATTTCTAGCCTTATGGTCCTTCAGACCCCATGTTATTATAACATATGAAATATGTCCAATAGGGTACCCCTACGACCTCCTCTTGATTTTATATCATATATGGAGTTCTAAGATTCTGAATCAATCAAGGTCAGGACCATCAAAAAAAATTCATCCTTGCCTACAACTTTTATGAAAGACTTTATGCCAAATTAAATCATTTTCCTGCTCAAAACCCCTCTGGAATTCTAGGAACAAAATTGTCCAATTTCACTTAGGAGATTTCAAGTGATTTAAACAACTTGATTTCACATTCTACCTTTCTCCAAAGCTATTTTCCATATTATATACATCATAACATCACCACCCTAATCATTTATAACACAATTCAACATAATTTATAAGACAAAACTTAGTTTCATTCTCTCAATTTATGTATGATTTTAAGTTATTCTAACCCTACACTAGCTCATTCCATATTTCCATGGAAAATTTTCAAAACCCCTAAATTCAACTCAAAAATCCTAACTCACTATAATTAATTTCCTCATTGACAAAAATAAATTTCAAAATACTTTTTTGGATAAGTTAGAATACCTTACCCAATATCAACTTAGCCCTTAAAAGTTAATCAAGAGATCCGATTTCCCAACCTTTTTTCTCTCTTCCTTTACTATCATGTATCCCTAAGAGAATTTCATATTTCTTGTTTTAATTTCTCCATTATTCCTTGCCCTCTTATGTTCATCTTGATGTTTAGTGTACACCCTAAAAAATCTTCTTTCAATTTTGGTGATTTTTCTCTCAATTTTCCATAGAAAAGATGAAGAAATCCCTCTTCCTATTTCTTTGTTATTGTCATCTATATAAAAGAGAAAAAAATAGGGTTTTTATAGTTCAATTTTTCATAATTCACACTTTGGCCTAAAGGGTTAATTATCATTTTCCTTCTTTTCATTACCTATGTCTTAAAAAAAATTGCTCCTTTAATTCCATCTTTTTCTACATTAATTTTCCTAAATTTCTTTTAACTCATTTAATCTTTGCATAAAAATCTTGTTTTTAAGATTCACACTTGTCTGAGTTGTCTTGCTTAGAATGTACATTGTCTATCTATTTATCACCCATTGTTATTATTATTTTCTATGATTTAACAATATTTATTGATATGGTGTTCTTTTGAGTGATAGAAAATTAAATCATTCATGCATTCATTTATGTTAGATTTTGTATCCTAGTTAGAAGATTTGTTAAGGCATTGAAAGGCTAACATTCTAATGTTTTCACAAAAACTTCATTTCCAAATCATGTTTCTCTTAATCTTCAAGAAAAATCTCATTTTTTATTTGTTATTCGCCTATAATAGTCAAAGTCTTCTTTTGAATTATATAAGTCAATTATCAAGCAATGGTTTTTAACATAAATGAACCCTTAAAGGTCATTACTTTTAGGTGTTCATTAGGGTGACAGGGTTATTAATTTATGTGTGATGCAAATATCTTAGCTTTGAATAAATTGCCCACTTATAGTGTTTGTGCTTACACGAGTCTTACCGATCGATATGCATAACCATTAATTTAGGAAATACCCTAAAATTGAACTACAAAGGTGATTGTTAATAACACGCCTTAAGGCAAATAAATCCATTAAGGTTATTTTTCAAACTTATTATATAAATAGACATTTGTGCCACTAAATCCTAGTTCCAAATAAATGAACATGTAATGGTTATTAATTGGATATTTAGGATCAAAGTGTCAAATTTTCATTCAACAAATTTTTGAGTGAAAATGGTTCTAAAGGATAAATGAAATTTAACAAGTCATTATCTATAAATCATTGTTACATTAACAAAATATTTAACTTTAACTCTTTCAATGAACCTATTTAATTATTCAATGACATCTTTAGATAAACTACTATTTGTCACAAGTCTTGATAAGGAGTGGTTGATTTTAGATATGGCAATTCATCAAGCATTTGGGAATAATAAAAATGACATCGTCCAAGAAATGATAGACTTGAACATCTATCTAGAGTTTAACTCATTACAGTAGACCTATTATCACCTATATAGATAGACCAATGAAAAATCATATATAAAAGATCATTAGAATAAAAAATAAAAAAAAGTTAAAATGCAACTTATCATAGATAAAATGCTTTCTGATGATAATATCTTTCTTTTAGTATAATTAGCCCCTTACCTTAGAACTTTAAAGACCAATTATGATTCCTAGTGATCCAAATACTAGGTAGCAATTTCTTTATCATAAGTTTCAGACTTTGCCCCTCTAAATACCAAAAAAGTTGTTCTCTCTTAAGAAAGAGGGTGAGTCATTGTGATGTCGAATGAAGCAATTATCACAAATTAATTAGCAAATATTATAAAGATCATTTAAATCTTGTAAATTAAAAAATAGACTAATAATATTTAATACAAAAAGCTTTGCAATCCTATTTATTTCTTGATTTCTCATCATATCATCATCATCATCATCATCATTTTAGTTTTTAAAAGCAAACATATAAAGTGATACAATTTGCATTAAAGGCAACACGATTTCCATTCATAACAGTTGGATTTGCATAGGTGATGGATCAGTGGTGATGATGGCTTTCGATGTGATGGGCTTATTGATTTACGTTCATCTAAGGGGGCAAGATAGTGTTTTTTTTTCTCTTTTTTATGTATAAATTTCACCTTTCATTTTAAATTTGAAGCTAGTAATTAATTTTTAATTTTAGTAATTTTTTGTTTGTTTATACATGTCTTATTTTATTTTACTTATCAGGAAGGAGCGACGTGGAAAAACATGTTTGCATTTTTTTTATGTTTTTGACTATTTTTTTAATTTTTAAACTAACATATTTTTAAGTTTTATTCTTTTTCACTATATACTTTATTTGTTTTTTTGATTTAAAATAGCAAACATCCAACACGTAGCATTATAATACATAACCATAAAACTTCACAATAAATAAAGACTATCTATTTGACAACCCAAATCATTTCTACTACTTTAGTTTTTATCTAATATAAAACATTTGAGACGGCTTGCTATTTTCTTCATTAATTGGCTTTTGATTGAAAAATTAAGTTTTTATTTATTTTCATAGAAAAAAAAGATATAGATTAAATAAAAAAATTAAATATAAAGAAAATGAAATATCAGAAGATAAAAAAACTAAAACTAAAACTTGTTGTAAACTAAAAAAAAAAGAGTGGATAAATCATATGAGGTGAGGTTAAAAATATCTAATAATTCAGAAAAGACTTATGTATACGTAAACCTACTTTTCCTATTAGTTTCCTTAAAATATATTTGACATTGTTGTTGTTTTTGTTATTTGAAAAAAAAAAAGATTTTTGGATGATTTAATCAATCCTTCTTTGGTGAAATAGAGGATATCTCGATCGGGGTAGAGAACGGGGAAATCCCATAATGACCCAATGTCTCAAGAAGAGGTACAAATTATAGTTTTTTTTCTTTACCAAGATCCAAAAGAGAGTTTTTAGTGGGACTTGTGCAAAACTACATAGTTATTTTATTAACCAAACATAATTAAATACGTGGTTGAGACAAAACATAACCCCAACCATAAAGACAAATGGACTTTATAAAAGCATTCACATCCACACTTGTTATTTTGTAACTAGATTTTAGCTAAAATAGTTTTAAAAAAACAATTTTAGCTAACTCTTTGAAAAATACAGTCACATCGACACTCTCTAAAATAAGAAGTCATAAATATTTTATTTAGACTATATAATAGGAAATACCTAATTGATAACTTTATCTATTTGTTTATTATCAAATACAGTTTCTAACCAATTAAACATTTATGATAAAAACTATGGTCATATACCCAATACTAATCATTTTCATCTTTTGGTTACATGTAAAATATTAGTTCAATTATAAAGATAATATGAGGTTCATCACATAATCGATGCAATGAGCAAATCTAGTAATGCTTTTATTCTAGCTTAAACATTCTAAGTGTGAATTATGATATTTTTTGTTATGAAAAAGAGGTCCCAATTATTCAAAACCTTTTAAGAAATGGAGGAGTACCAATTTAGTACAATCTCATTAGCATATGAAATGTGACTTTATCACACATGAATGTGATATTAAACCTTTTATCTTAACCATTTTGGCCTACACATTAATGAGAATTAATATATTCATGTCCCCCATTCAAGAAGGTATCCAATTTCATCTTTAACATCCCACATCATTTCTTTACCAAACTAGGGAACAATAAATTACTAAAAAATCATTTAATAAATTCCACCAAAACAAAGAAATAAATAAGTTAATTTCACAAAAACATAGCAATTATTGTTCATCGAGCCAAAGTAAAAGGTGTTTTAAGGAGCAATAATGCCATGATTTTTTTCACTACCACCAACTATTAGAAGAAAAGCTAAAACAGCTCGCTAAAACACTGTACACGCAGACTCAAAACATTGTGGATTAGAACAGTGGATTAACAAATTTACCTCTCAGTGCGCCTCAGCCCTTGCCTTTGTCTTAGGAGTATTTTTTATTTTTTTCACGGGACCAGGTGGCATTACCAGATTATTTGGGGGTATTTTAGTATTTTTCGTGTATTTTTGCATAGTAAAAATACTGGTTTACCCCTCCCCGCACGCATTGAACAATAATTGCACCGGGGTAATTTTGTTCTTTTAAACATATGTGTACAGTGAAATAACAAAAGAACCCTCCAATAAGACAAAAAAAACAGCATAGCTGGCAAGGGTCTTCTAGACATTGCACAAATTTTGAAAATGTGTTAATATGTATATAACCCTACAAAAGACAAAAGTCAAGAATTAGTTGTAGGGGTGTTTAGGTAATTAACTCTCTTTTTTAATATTTTTTTCCTGGCGACACTGTTTGCGCGTCGTACAGACGCATCGACGTATTTCTTCCTCACGCTCGTTGGCAGTGGCGCGTGTGGTGTCATATGGTGATGAAAATTGTCCATGTAGCATCTCAAAAGATTCATCGCCATGTCCTCGGTAGAATGGAGTGGCGCGTGGCTTACTATGATGTTCGGAGAGGCGCAGATCATTGGTTGAACTTTTTGAACCCTTTTCTCTCTCCTGAACACCAGATTACACTTCAGTCCCCTCGGTTTACAGTGGATTCATTTCTGTACCTCAGCTTTTGATTGTTTTGTATGGTCTTAATTCCTATAATAGAAGTTTCGATTTATTTCAATTTAGTCTTTTAATTGAAATTGATTATATATTTTGTTTGCATATCGGTCCTTCTTCTTTTAATTTTTGGTTTTGTATTAAATCCCTTAATCTTTTTGGTATAACAATTTGTATTATTTTCAATTTCGTCCTTCATTTGAAATTCATTATATATTGCATTTCTAATTCGGTCCCTATTCTTTTAATTTTGGTTTTGTTTTAAATCCCTTAATATTATTTTGTATAGAATTTTGGATTGTTGTCAATTTGATCCTTCGCTTCGCTTGAAATCAATCATATACTATTAATTTTTCTATTGGAATTTAATTCCTTTATTATTATTTATATATATATATATGCATTAATCCCTATTATTGTACATGTTTGTGTATATGTTTTTTTTTTTTAGTTTTGAATCCTTTTTTATCTTCTCTTTTGTTGGGTTTTTTTTATTTAGTATTTAAATTTTAATTTGTGGTAGTGATTATTTGAAAATTCATATTTTTTTTTATAAAAAAAGTCAAATGTGTTTTTAAGGCTAAAATATTTATTTTTGTTTTGTCATTTATTTTATTTGTTTTCTTATTCTTTGGTTATAATTTTGAGTTTTTGTTTTTCTTCGAGGTTAATATTTTTTTTATGCAATAATAGTAAGAATTATTTTTTAAATTTTCTCTTTTATTGTAGTTGCCAGGTTTTTATTTAGTCCATCAATTTTAATTTGTGTTAGTGTTCATTTCAAAACAAAAATTGTTTTTTTTCTTCAGGTCAATTATTTTTTTAAAGCTAATATTTTTTTTGTCATTTATTTGATTTTTGTTCTTCCCCTTTTGTTATGATGTTGAGTTTTTTTATTCTTTGAGTTAATTTTTTATAATTACTTATGCAATAATAGTAATAATTGTTTTATATGTTTTTTTCAAAATATTTTTTTAAGGCTAATATTTTTTTTGTTTTGTCATTAATTTTGTTTTTCGTACTATTTTGTTATATTTTTTATTTTCTTGATTCTTTAGGGTAATTTTGTTTTTTTAATTATTTATGCAATAATAAAAGTAATCATTTGAAATGTGTTTTTCAAATGATTTTGTTAAGGCTCATGATATTATTATTTTTTGTTATTTTTTTTTGTTTTCATTTTTTAATAATTTTAGTATTTTTTATTCTTCAAGGTCATTTTTTTATTTTATATGCAATAATAATACTAATTAGAGATGTGTTTTTTTTCTTATTTAATTTTTTGTTAAACTTTTTAAGTTTTTTTATTCTTCAGGATAAGTTAATATTTTTTATTATTTTAATGGTACTAATAATAATAATTTGTATTGTAATATTGATGATAATAGCGACATTATAAATTATCATGATAATAACGATTATAATTTATTCTTATAGTTATGATGCTTATGATGTAACTAATGATGATTTGATGGTCATAATAACAGTAACTCATAAAATAATTTAAAAATATCAATAATGACAAAAATAATTATACTAATGATAATAATACTAATTATAATTGAAATAATATATAGAAAAACAATGATGTTGATTATCATAAGGATTATTGTCAGTAATAATCATAATATTAATTATTTACAACAATTATTATAATAGCAGGTATAATAATTATGATAATTTAAAAATCATGATGATTCAAATATAATAATAATAAAAATAATTCATTAGTCGATATTGTTTTTGTTCAAAATTGACTTGCACAACTTTTTTATGTATAATATTTCAGATTTAATATCATGTAACCAAAAAATATATTAAACCAAATATAGACAAAACAAGTAGGAAAGTTGAGTCAAATTATTTATAAGCGCTTCGATGCACATAGACAATCTACCGATTAAATAATTATCCAAACATTCGAACAATAACAACATTTAATAATTTCGATATACAAAACAAATAACTCATTTGAAACGGATTTTAGTGATGATAATTTAACTAATTAAAATTTTATTTAATTAATAAAAATACATAACAATCAATTAATTTGATACATAAAAAAACTCAGCACAATGTACGAGTAAGTCAACTCGTTATAACTAAGTCTTGGTTATGCAAGAAAGGGTTGTGTTGACCCTATAGTAGCAAGGACCAAAATAATAAATAAAAAAAATCATGGATGTAGCCAATTAGTGAAATCCACTCCCTATTTTCCCACCCTCCCCGTCGACTCAGAACTCACTCACTTTAAAAAACTAAAAAGGACAAGCAACGTAAAGCTCCAGAGAGAGAGAAAACGGAAACAGACATGGAGCAGCAGCAGCAATTGCTCTTACAACAACAACAATTTCTCTTGTTACAGCAATTAACAAAACAAGCACAACAACAACAAGCTGCCATTACTCGATTCCCATCAAATATTGATGCCCACCTGCGTCCACCACCCATTCATCGCCCACTTACCCTTCACCAGAAAAACCCTAGTCCTAGCCCTGTCCCTGTCCCTGTCCCTGTCCCTAACCCTGTTCCCAATTTGCAGCAGCAGCAAGGTTCCGATTTGGGGCAAATGCGCAGCATTCACAGCAGCAGCAAAAAGGGGTTCAGGTGAACCAGGTGGAGCTCCAGATGGCGTACCAGGATGCTTGGCATGTTTGCCATCCAGATTTCAAGAGGCCATTCTCTTCTCTCGAAGATGCTTGCGAGAGGTTTTTTAAATTCCCTCCCCCACTCTCTTTTTTATGTAATCCAATTTTGTATTTCAATGTTTGTTTTACACGTGGGCATTTCATTTTTTGTCCTGTTTTTGTGAAATGTGAGGATTTATTTATTTATGCACTGTTTGGTGATACGGTGACTCCTTGTGGAATGTAATATTGAATGATCTGGAATAAGATTGAGATTGTGATCCATAACATCTTGGTAGTCTGTGACGGATTAGTAATGTTGGGATCTGTATGGATGTCATTGGAGTTTGATCACATTTTACTCGGCATCATGTTGTAGAGAAAATGCATTATTTATCCTAGACTACTTTGAATGTTGTTTGGTATTATGAGAATTCTTATTGGTTTGATTGTTCATAGATACAATGTGCTTGTAGGAGATCAGTTCTTAATCGATTGACTGATCAGAGATTACTTATATGCATATAGACGTGAAAAATTGATGGAAGTTGCCATGTGGTGCTTGGTCCAGATGACAAGGGGGCTATATGCTTATTTACACTTCATTACATGTAGCATAGAAAGATATGTATTTCTTTATTAAGGTTTCCCAACAAATTGGAGATAGAAATTGGATATAAGGTAAACTGTGACTTATGGTGTTTGGATTATGCATTTGGCAAATGGCATGTAGAACTAAGGCTAGTTACTCTTTTGTACATGCAAGTGATCTTTATTATTATTATATTATTTTCTAACCTAGCTAAAAAATGAAAAGAACGTAGAAAAAACAGATAACATTTGTTGTGTAGTTGTAAGAGATGGTTATTTTCTCTTTCACTGAATGCAACTGTTGAAACTATACTGACTGACTGCTGCGGCAAAGATGCTTGCATTTGTTTATACATAATGTAGTTGTAAATGTTAGGAAGGGCTTGAAATGTTGTTTTCAGAGTGAGGAGTTGGGTTTTGTTTTTTTAAACCATGCTTGTGTTTTAAAAAGGGATTTGATATGAATTTGATGAGATGAACCAGGAACAAACCAAGGGAAATTCCCAAGTAAAAATGATTTTCCAATTTTATCTTGTAGTGATCCAAAGAAAGTTACTCTAGATCACATAAATGAACTCTTATTATTAGCATGTTATTGTTCTGAAGTTGGTTTTTTCCATATTTCTCAGAATTTGTGGAGTGAATCTCATCAGTTGGAAACAAGGCAGTATGGTCAAATACCATAGATGAGAATTCTTTTCTGCATATATTACTTGTGTTAGCACTGTATATAATTATAGATTCATGCAGGCAAATATGCATGTGGATAGGTTTATACTTGTGTGGTTGTTCATATGTGGACCTGTATCTCACATGAGTTATAGAAACCAGATCCATTTCTACTGAGTTCCTTTTACGTTTTACAAGCATTTAAAAATACCTACAAACCCATCTCCTTGAATAACTTTTCAGTTATAAATGTCTGAATTTCCTATTCATAGCTTGACATTGGAGTTTCTTCTTAGAGCCTATTTGGCTGAGTGGTTGCTGTTGTGGTTAAGGTTGAAAAAAAACAGTTTCATAAAAAGCGCTTTTAGCTGCGGTTCGTAACTAAAATTTAAGTGTTTGGTTAAAACTGTGATTGAGGTTAAGTTTAATGAAAAATAGTTTTGTGTGTTTGGTTACCATGCTTTTCATATTGCTATCAACTTGTGAAATGAATTAAAAAATACACATGTATACACACATACATACGTACATATATATAAATATTTTGTTGGAATAATTTCGTATATTTATTAATAATTATAATAACAAAATGTTTAAAACAATTGAAATAAATTAAACACTTGTTTTTATTCTCTCATTAAACTACTTGCAATTTCATCACGAATTAAATCACTATAATAATATTCTTCACCTTCCCATTGTCAGGTGTGTTGTTTCTTGCTTCAAGTAATTTATTTCTCGATCTCTTGATTGTAGAACTACCCATTTGTCCCGATTTCTAAATCTCGCAGGAATATTGAGCATCTTATCCTTCCCTATCCTCAATATAACAATTATGAGCCATTAAATGATCTTTTATCTCCTCCTTTGAAACTTCTCTCTCAACTTTATAATCAAAAGCCTTTCTTTATCGGTTTCACCTTTCTCTTCAACATCATTCTTGTTCTTGAAGAACTCCTCCTGTGAAGCCCTTAATGTCTCAAAAGCCAAACACAAACACTTCTTTACACTACCCCTATATCTCTCTTTGCACTTACAATCTACAGTTGTTGAATTTGAGCTCAAATTCTCTTTCTTTGAATTCTTTTTCGCCACTACAAACCTTCTTTCCCTAATCTTATTTCTAGGTGAATAAATGGTTGGATTGGGATTTGAAGTCAGGTTCTTAGAAGCAGATTTTTTGGATTTTTATCGAGTAGAAGTTGTGGGTTTTGAACAAGGGCTTAAATGGGAAAGATTTGGATTTGAATTCTAATATAATTTTGATTGAAACACATGACGGTCTTTCACCGGAGTGGCTGTTTTTGGATTCTTGGTATTTAATTCCATGAAGAATCACCTCAAAGCACCAAAATCAATAAAGGGTTTCCTGGTTGTGTGTGTGTGAGAGAGAGATGGGTTTGTTTCTTTGATCTTTGCTATGAGAGAGAACAATGAAAGGGGGCATAGATGACGATAGAGAGAGAAACGTTGAGGGTTCTTTGATGCTCTTTGTAACGGCTAGTTCTTTATTCTTGGCTTGTCATTGGATTATTAATTTGAATTTTGGTTTTGGTTTTTGACTGTTAAATGTAGAGGATGAGTGTGGAGACTGTGAAGGAGAAGAGAAGAAGAGATGCAAAGATGAGGGAGAAGAGGATGATGTAGAGGATGATGTAGAGCATGACTGTGTGGGTGTGTGCATGTGGACTGTGAAATCACATGGTGTTGCCTGTGGTCAATGTAACGCCACAGTTGCAAAAGCAGCTCTCTGCTGCTTATGAAGTCACGGCTCATCTTTAATTTTTTTAGTGGGATCCACAGTTAAAAAATGGGGTCTCGTTTGGTTACTTGTGCGTTTGGAGCCGTGGTTCAACACAACCTCAAGATGAACCGCGACACCAAACACCCACTTAATTATGTATTCCATGCATTACCAAGTCTTTTGCTTTGGCAAGTGAACTATTTAGAAACGTGTTTTTATCAATTTGATTGTCCTTGAGTGCAAACTGTGAAATAGATTTTGTATCAGTATTGGAACTCATAAATAGGAATGCATGATTCCTGTCTTTTGAAATAATACCATCTCTGAAAATTTTCAGATTTTTAATTAGAAATTATTGGTTGATACATGTTTTGGTGTCTCTTGATTTCTGTAGGATGTATTGGTATAGCTTCATTTAGTACATGACGTGTGAAGCTCATCATCTATTGTGTATGTAGCTTCTTTAATGCAATTTGAAAGTGTATGCTGAAAGATTTTAGCAGTACACAGAGAAAAAAATAACCTAGAAAATTGAATGCTAGAGGTTCTTAAAACAACACTTTGACTCATGTTTATCTATACGTAACTTTCCTATTTATAAGCAGTTCACAATGATGTGCATTTTAACACTCTCTCCCAATCCACATTTATGCACAGCCAAATAAAAGAAGCTAAACAGTATACATCAAATGTAAATGTTTGCATATACTGTGCAAACTATGGAAACTCAATATGAGAAATTCTACTTGGTGATGTGTGGTTCCTCAATCTCATAGAACTTATGTTATCCTTTATTATTTTCTATTTGATGTCCTTTTGCCAAACTAGAGGATATTTTTCATTTTCTATGAAAACAAAAATTGGTCATCTTATTTTCTTTGCAGTTTGTGGAATCCGCCTACATCCTGCAATTTCCCTCCATTTTTGTGATCTTTTCACGATTTGATTATTGGAAATCCAGTGTAACAACTTCATATTTCAATGAAGTTTTGCATAGCAGCCATTGTTTCTATGCTCTTTGGCAGTATTAAGTGGTGAACATTTTCTTTGTAAGCAATGCTAGGTGGTTAGCATAAATGAATTTCGCTTTGTATATATGTATTCAAGTATTTACCTTTAAGTATCCAAGAAGTATCAATGTTTAAAATGTTTTAAAGTTGGACACAGTTCCTTTCAACACTTGTTTTGTGCTACTTTAGCTGCCTGTTAGAATGTGAAATTGTTGTTATTCTAAATTATTAGTGTCAACAAAAGCAAAAAGAATGCCAATAACTTTCAGTGTCTTATGAAATATGCAGATTACTGCCTTTCCATGTAGTAGCAGACTATGAGGCAGAAGAGGATGATAGAATCCTTGATTCTGGCACAACTGGCCAGATGCCATCTCGTTCACAGTAGTGGGATCATAACATTGCTGCAAAAGTGGCGGAGTTCACGGGCACATTTGAGAAACAGGCCTTAGCCTTCAACATAATAACCTGCAAGCGTGCCTTGGGTGAGTTCCGGTCTGAAGAGAGAATGATGATTGAGCAGGCTCTTCTCCAAGAGGAGAAGTGACTTCTGCTTGATTTGAAAGCCGAAATGGATGTCAGGGAGAAGGCCAGTCGAGAGGCTCAATTAAGAATGGCAACTATGGTCCAGGCTGAGCAAGCTCAGGCAGAGACACATGCTCGTGCTGAAATGATGTCTCAGGCCCCAATAAGGGCAAGTGCACTTAGATCGCAGGGTAACAGTGTTCGAATTGGTCATGACATGAGAGAGTAGGAACACGGTGTTAACCCAGATGAGATGATGAATGGGTGGGGAGGCAATGCTCAGAGAGATGAGAAAGAGCCTTCTGAAGATTTCTTGAATGATGAGGAGACTGAAAATGGGGACAAGACAGTACATAGTGAGTGGAGAGAAATGGGAGAATTTAATTTGAACACCGGATGAACCATGCAGAGTAATTGGCAGGAAAAATCTGCTGGTGTATCTCAATCTCAATGGCATGAGAATGACATCTGATTGTGATTATCTTTCTGGAAAGCATGAATGGCCAGCTCCAAGGTAATTGGGTAATATAAAGATTTAATTTCAGAATGCTAATGTTCTCTGGTGGATATCGTAGACTAGCTTGTCCAAAGCACCTGTAAGATGCATGAGATTTCCTTGTAGTGGGCAAACCTTGAAGAAACCTCGTGTATATTTAAGGGTTCGACACTATTTTCATGCTAGTCTAGTTCTGGCAACTTGCAGAAGGTTTTCAATAATCTTAGTAGTTCTAATGGGAATAAAAGGACATTGATTCTGTGTATTTATTTGTTCCATAGTAAATCTGCATGGAAACTAGCCATACTTATTGTACTCTTGCTGTTGTTTAAGAAATTAAACACTCACAGTTTTGAGGAATAGAAAACTGATAATTCATTCATTGAGCAATGGCTTTGTATATAAGCCTTTTACACAGAGGAAGAAAACAAAAGCAGTTAAAGCAGAAACAATGTAACTTTCCTAATACTATGGTGAGGTATTGACATCAAGTTGTTATAACAACTTGACAGCTCACCTTACAAGGACTAATATTAAAACTGAATATTAAAAACCTTACCCCAATTCCTCAACATACCCTCCCTTAAACTGAATTGCAGTAATGCAGTCAATTTAGTCTATCTTTGAACACACACCAAGTCTATCTCGCAGCTTTAAGAATGCTTCCAATTTGAGTGGCTTGGTCATGATATCAGCAATTTGTTCTTGTATGTGACAGTGAACTAATTCAATAATCCCTTCATTTGTCAGATCACGTAAGAAATGAAATTTTACATCTATATGCTTACTCCTCCCATGCATAACTGGATTTTTTGAAAGCTTTATGGCTGAGCTATTATCGTAGTAGATGATTGTACTCTTGCTTTGAGTGCATTCCAATTTCTCAAGGATCCTCCTTAGCCAAATTCCTTGGCATGCACTGAATGCAGCTGCAATGAACTCAGCTTCTGTGGTGGACAAACTCACAACTGGTTGTTTTTTTGAAGACCATGAGATTGCACCAGTTCTAAACATGAAGATAAAACCATAAGTGTTTTTCCTATTATCAATGTCTCCTGCATAGTCACTGTCAGCAAAGCCTATCAATGTGCCTTCCTTTCCCTTCTTATAAGCAATTCCAACTCAGTCGCGCCCTTTAAATACCTTAGAATTCTTTTTGCAGCTTGCAAGTGTATTTCAGTAGGCCTCTCCATATACCTACTAATCAAGCAAATAGAATACATTAAATTTGGTCTTGTAGCTGTTAGATACATGAGGCTCCCTATCATTTGTCTGAATGTTGTTGTGTTTATGGCAGTCCCTCCTTTCATCCCTTGATAGTTTGCTTCCTGGAACAATTGGATTGTTCACTGAATTGCTATTTAACATCCCAAATCTCTAGTATCTCATGTGCATACTTTTTCTGAGTGATAAATATTCCATGCTGGTCTTGTATGACTTCTACACCAAGAAAATACTTCATTCTGCCGAGGTTAGACATGGCAAATTCCTTCTTCATTGACTCCTTAAACCTTACAAACATGCCCTCATTGTTTCCAGTAAAAATTAAATCATCTACATAAAGACTTACAATAAGAATGTTACTCCACCTTCAATCTTTATGAACAATGTGTGTTCACGGTAACACTTCTCAAAATCTTCTTTGATGAAGTATCCTTCAATCCTACTATACCAAGCTCTAGGAGCTTGTTTGAGCCCATATAATGCCCTTTTGAGTTTGTACACCTTGTGTTCTCCTTTTTCCACAAAACCTTGTGGTTGATCAACAAACACAGCTTCCTTCAATTCTCCATGCAAAAATGCACTTTTTACGTCTAATTGAAACACATGCCAATTCCTTTGTGCTGTAAGAGCAAGAACTACCCTAATGGTATCCCACCTGGCCACCGGAGCAAATACTTCATTGTAATCAATACCCTGCTGCTGTGAGTAACCCTTTGCCACTAGACGAGCTTTGAATTTAGCCACTTCACCCTTCTCATTGAGCTTGGTTTTGTACACCCATTTAACTCCTATTTTATTTGCCCCTTCTGGTAATGTTGTTAGCTCCCAAGTTTCATTCTCTGTGATGGCTTTAATTTCCAGTCTCATAGCTTCTTTCCAATTTGGACTCTTGACAGCTTTTTCAAATGAAACAGGGTCTTCAACAGCAGTGAACATTATCAAATTCCCTTCTTCTTCCAGTAAGTTCTCCCCTGACACATAATCCTGCATCCAAGAAGGCTCTTTTTTATTCCTTACTTGGATTGGTTCGAAGGGACCTTCTGTCCCTTAATCTTTTGTTCTTTGATTTCCAGTGTCCACATGTTCTGTCCCTTCTGCTTCGTCCTTCACACCTTCCTCAGGATGATCTTGATTCCTGATAGCTATGACACCAACTTCCTTATCACCCCATTCTAAGACATCAGTTTATAGCTCAGTATTATTCTCTCCCCATTCCCATTTCTCATCTTCAACAAATATCACATCTCTATTAACTATCACCTTCTTTGAAATTGGATTATATAGCCTGTAGGCTTTGGAGTCCTCACTCACACCCAATAAGATGCATCTCTCACTCTTATCATCCAATTTTGATCTTCTCTTATCTGAGATATGGACATGAGCTACACAACCAAACACCCTGAAATAATGCACCGAGGGTTTATTACCACTCCAAGCTTCTTCAGGAGTTACTTCTTTTAATGTTGTGGTTGGACATCGATTCAAAACATGTGTTGCCAATTAACTGCTTCAGGCTAGAATTCCTTAGGAATTTGTTTTTCTGACAACATGCTACGCACCATGTTCATAACAGTGCGATTCTTCCGCTCAGCCACCCCATTTTGTTGGGGTGTATAAGAGGTAGTAAGCTGCCTAGTTATGCCATTTGTAATATAAAAATGATTAAATTCTGTTGAGGTGAATTCTCCACCTCTATCAGTACGCAAAATAGCAAATAGGACCACTAACCTTCTTTTCAACAAATGTTTTGAATTTTTTAAACACATCAAATGCCTCAGATTTTTCTGACAGAAAATAAACCCAAGTTTTTCTACTATAATCATCAATGAAGTTGATTAAGTACCTTTTATGGCTGTGTGATTCTGGTTTGATAGGCCCACAAATATCAGCATGAACCAACTGGAGTTGTTTAGAGGCTCTCCATAGACTCCTTTTTGGTATTACTTCTCGATGTTGCTTCCCCACAATGCAATCAGAGCACACCTGTGATGAAGCTTGAAGCATTGGTAGTCCATTCACCATCTTCTTGTAGAATAGAGTTCTCAACCCCTTCATACTAAGATGTTCAAATCGATAGTGCCAGAGGTGTGAATTGTTGTTGGTTACAGTTTAAAAGCATGTTGTGTGTTAAGTCATTACAAAAGCCGAAACAACAAATATCCTATTTGTTGACATCCTGGATTGCATAATTACTCCTTTTGCAAGATGATAAATATTGCATATCCCATCTTGAATAAAAATGGTGAGACCTTTTTCAAGTAACTGGCCAACACTCAGCAAGTTATTTTTCAATTCGGGTGCAAAATACACTTCAGTGATTACCTGAGTCATTCCATCAACTTGGAGTCTGATATTGCCCTTTCTCATTACCATCATCTTTGAATTATCTCCAAGTTTCATTGACTGTCTGAAATTTCCATCAAAATTTGAGAAAACACCTTTGTTGTCGCACATATGGTTGCTGCATCCCGAGTCCAAGAACCACACACTCTCACCTTTTGTTGATTTATCCATCTTAATATAAGACATTAAAAGCATTTCTTCATCTTCAGCAAATTCAATGTAATTTGCAATATTCCTCACTTGAGGACACTCATATTGAAAGTGACCCAATTTGTGACAGTTAAAGCATTCCACAAGAGCTTTATTTAGGGGTTGCCTATTCCAGCTGCGACCCCTCCCTCTAAAGGTTCCTCGTGTTCTTCCTTTCCCCTCTTAACTGTATACATCCCTTGCCCTAGCCTTCTCTGTATTAGTGATATTCAATACGTGTTCTTCCTCCTTCTGTCCGAGCATTCTTTGCTCGTTAACCAACAAGCTGCTTTGGAGCTCATCAACAGACATAATGGAGACATCATTGGATTCTTCGATTAAGCAGACAACATAATTGAATTTGAGTGTCATTGATCTTAGAATTTTTTTCAATAACACTCTACTCTAATTTCTCCTCGTGTGATCTCATTTTGTTTGCTATAATCAGTGTTCTGGCAAAATAATCATTCACCTTTTCACCCTCTCTCATACCAAGCAGCTCAAATTCCCTTCTCAGAGCCTGTAGCTGAGCACGTTTCACTTTTGTAAAGCCTTGATACTTCAGCCTCATCGAATCCCGGATACCCTTTGCATTTTCCTTATTGAGAATGGTCTCAATAATGTTTCTATTTATAGCTTGGAATAGATAGTTCTTGACTTTTAAATCCTTGAGTTTCAGGTCTGCAATCGCCTTGCACTGCGCTTCTGTTGCTGTGGGTAGTTCTTTCTCTACCAGATCCCAATACTCCTTAGACCTGAGAAAGTTTTCCATGAGCATAGCCCAATGGTCGTAATGACCATCGAACCTTGGAATCGCTGGTTGAACAAAGCTATTGCTCTCTGTGGTCATGGTGTTTCACTCTTTCTCTCTATTTAACCCAGTACTTGTTTCACTCTCCGTTGATGATATTTTATTCTTTTCCTCTCAATTTAACCTAGTATTTCCCACACCCAAAAACAATCGGCTCTGATACCAATTGTTGTTTAAGAAATTAAACACTCACAATTTTGAGGAATAGAAAACTAATAATTCATTCATTGAGCAATGACTTTGTATATAAGCCTTTTACACAGAGGAAGAAAACAAAAGCAATTAAAGCAGAAAAAACATAACTTTCCTAATACTATGGTGAGGTACTGACATCAAGTTGTTATAACAACTTGACAGCTCACCATACAAAGACTAATATTAAAAACCTTACCCCAATTCCTCAACACTTGCATGTGTGTAGAAATAGTGTCGGGTTATTATCTCAAGATAGAAGAGATGAAGACGATGATAGAAGGAACATGTTTCCTAATACTTCATGTTTAAATGTATTTGTATACATTAAAAGAATGATTGAATATAGGATTTCCAAGAAGATGAATCGGTCGGTCCATGTATGAATTTGCACTTATTTGCGAAAACACCCGTATGGGGTGGGATTGAAACATGGAACTAGAATGGATAGATGACTGAAAATTGGAATCTCTTAAACATATATTATTGTGAAATGCTATAGTGACATTACTGTTGTTTTTCCTTCCACAAACAATTATTACACTAGCTAATGGGGTACAAGAATCTTTTAACAAGACTCATTGATCATTATGAGGTTGATCAAGGAGATATAATTCTTATTCACTTTTCTTAGCACGAGAAAGAGAAAAAAAGGAATAAGAAATAAAAAGAGAAAATAATCAAAGTAAAATGGGATAACCTCAATAGTTGAAGAGAGTCAAATAAAAACCTAATAAGATTTGAAAGATTCTAATTAAAAATGAGAAAGCATATTGAGCACTAGGTAATCTATGAAAACATATTAGAGTAAAAGATGACCAATAGATGAATTACCATTAGATTTTCCAAAGCTACCAGCATCGAACTCAAACATGATTATCATTACTTTTAAGCTTCGAACTCAAACATGATTATCATTACTTTTAAGATAATGAATATTGAAGAGTTTTGAGTGAGAGAAATTGAATTTTCTTTTCTTAATTTTATGATACATCCCTATCTTTATATTTATACATCTTCTAGGAACTAGAGTTTAACTAAATAATTTATACGAGGAATTAGAGTTTAACTAGGAAATAACTCAACTAGGAAATAATCTTAACTGGAACAAACAACCAAATTTCCTATATTGGTATTTACTAAGAATATCTTAGTAAATTCCTAACTTTGAGTAAGATTTCAACACTCCCTCTCAGGCTGAGTTGTAGATGATGAGTTGTAGATGTTGTGCATACTCAGCTTATGACTGAGTTCTTCAAAGTTAGGCCTTGGAAGTGTTTTGGTAAGGATGTCTGCAATTTGCATTTTCGTAAGGATGTAGTTTAGATGGATGATGTCTTTGTCAATCTTTTCTAAGATGAAATGTATGTTTATCTCAATGTGTTTGGTCCTACCATGATGGACAGGATTCTTTGCAATGCTTATGGCAGCTTGGTTGTCACAAAACAGTTTGATAGGAATTTCTGGTTCTAGGTGTAGTTCTTTGAGTAGTCTTAGTATTCACATTCCTTCATAAATCTCAAGTGCTAGGGCTCTGAATTCTGATTATGCACTGCTTCCGGAGACCATTGATTGTTTCTTGCTTCTCCAGGTTGCTAGATTTCCCCAAACATAGGAACAATACCCAAAGGTTGATCTTCTATCTGCTACATCTCCTGCCCAGTCTGCATCTATGTAGACTTTAATTTGGCATGTGTCATTCTTTTTACATAGGATGCCTCTGTCTGGTGTCATTTTGAGATACCTTAGGATTCTGTTTACAACCTTCATGTGTTCTTTAGTTGGATTGTTCATGAACTAGCTTGCAACACTCATTAAAAATCCAATGTCAGGTCTAGTGAGTGAGAGATAGATGAGTCGACTTACAAGCCTTTGATATCTCTCTTTGTCAATTGGAACACTTGTTGTTTCTGCCCCTCTTTTCTTAGTGGAATCCATTGGAGTAGCTGCATGTTTGCAACACAACATCCATGTTTCTGTTAATAGATCTAGGATATACTTTCGTTGGGAGATGAATATAGCTCTTTTATATCGAGTTACCTCCATACCAAAGATGTATTTGAAAGTGCCAAGATCTTTTATTTCAAATTCCTTAGCTAGCATTGTCTTTGATTTGTCAAGTTCTTCTTCATGATCTCCAGTCAGAATTATGTCATTAACATATACTATCAGTATAGCTATTCTATTTTCTATAGAGATTTTTACAAATAGTATGTGATCTGTTTGACATTGTGAGTAACCTTGTTGAACCACTGTCTTTGAAAACTTGTCAAACTATGCCTTAGGAGATTGTTTGAGTCCATATAGTGATTTTTTTAGTTTGCATACCTTTTTGTAGTTTTTATATGTTTCAAAGCCTGGTGGCAGTTCCATGTATACTTCTTCATCCAACTCATCAATCAAGAATGCATTCTTGATGTCTAGTTAATGTAATGGCTAGTCTTTATTTGCTGCAAGTGAAAAAAGTATTCTGATGGTATTTAGTTTAGCTACAAGAGCAAATGTTTCCTAATAGTCTATCCCATAGGATTGGGTAAACCTCTTGGCAACCAATCGAGCCTTTAATCTTTCAATGCTTCCATCAGCATTGTATTTAATTGTGAATAACCATTTGTAGCCTACTAGGTTCTTTCCATGTGGAAGTTCTGTTATTTTCCAAGTGTTGTTCCTTTCTAATGTATTTATTTCTACCTTAACTGCCTTTGTCCAAGCTGTATCTTTAAGTGCTTCCTAGATTGTTTTGGGAATTTGTATACTATCAAAGGCAGAGACAAATGTATGGTATGATGGTGATAGTTTGTCATAGGAAACAAATTTGATGATAGGATGTTGAGTGCATGTTTTGATTCCTTTCCTTAGGGTAATATGAACATTAATATCATCAATAACTAGTGTAGTACTCTCATAATCATAATTTTCCATACTTGAGTGTATTTGAGCAGATTGTAGCTTTGGTTCAGAGGTGTGGTCTAGAGTAGGAGGTATTGAGTGCTCTATACCCTGTCTGATATGTTTCCTTCTAGTATAGACTTGAAGCTCATGAGTTTTGTTTTGTGTAGGATGAATGTGGGTAGTGGTTTGAGGACAAGTGGTAGGGTATTGCAGGTAAGTTTTTGTTGGATCTTCACTGGTGTATTGGGGTATTTGAGTATCTAAGAGAGGTGTCTAAGGGTCAATGGTCTCAGCAATAATGTCCCATGTCGGATATTCTCTCAAATTCTCCCCCTGAATATTTGATATGGGATAATAAGGTATATGTTAAAAAAAAAGAGTTGTATCCATGGAGTTATAGACTCTTTTGGTGATGGGGGAGTAACACTTGTATCCTTTTTTATGTGATGAGTACCCTAGAAAGATACATTTGATAGATCTAGGATCTAGCTTGCTGCGATATGGCTAGTGAATATGGACAAATACTAAACAACCAAAGACTTTAAGATCTAGATCAGACATAATTTTTGTGTGTGGAAAGGATTTGAGGAGTGTTTGATATGGTGTTTGAAATTTGAGAACTCTTGAAGGCATCCTATTAATGAGATAGGCAACTGTTAGCACAGCTTCTCCCAAAATTGTTTTAGGATATTAGTGGAGAACATGAGGGGACTAGCTACTTCAAATAGGTGCCTATTCTTTTTCTCTGCAACTCCATTTTGTTGTGGAGTGTAAACACAAATAATGTCATGATTTCAGAGGTATTTTCCTAGGACAGTATTGAAGTATTCTTTGGCATTATCAGTTTTTAGGACTTGGATTTTGGTTTCGAATTGAGTTTGTATCATAGAATTGAAGTGCTGAAACAATGTACCAATTTCAGATTTTTCTTTCATAAGGAATATCCAAGTTAACCTTGTATGATCATCCATAAATGAGGCAAACCATCTAGTTCCTGATATGTTTTGTATTTTTGAAAGACCCCACACATCACTATGGATCATTGCAAAAGGCTGAGATGATTTATATATTGTGCTAGGGTAGCTACTACAAGTGTGTTTGGAGAGTCGACAAATTTCACAACTGAAAAACTTGGAATTTTTATTGATAAATAAAGATGGAAGCATCTTTTCAAGATACATGAAGTTGGGGTGACCAAGACAATAGTGTCATAGCATAACATCATTGTCTTTAGTGACATAGTTATTGAAAACTAACTAAGCCTTAGGTTTTGTAACCACTGCCTTTTGAGCTTTGGATAATAGAGGAAGGGTATTCCTAAAGAGATAGAGCCTTGCATACATCCTAGCACTGTCAATCCTCTTCCCCGAGGCCAAATCCTGAAACACACAGAAATTAGGAAAAAAATTAGCAACACAGTTTAGATCACGTGTCATTTTGCTAATTGAGAGTAAGTTGCAGTCTAGTTTAGGAACATAAAGGACTGATTTAAGATGCATGTCTTTTGAAATCCTGTTTTGGCTTGTTCCTTCAATTTTTAATAATGTTCCATCAACAATTTTAACTGCATTGTCTTCCTTGCACTGATTATATTCATGGAGAATAATGTCATCTCCTGTCATGTGATCTGAAGCTCCAGAGTCAACAACCCAAGGCTCTGAGTAATTTTATTTACTTGTAGGAGTAGTGCTTTTCTGTACTGTTAAGCCAGATCCATAGAATGAATTGTTGGTTAAGGATGTTTGACTAAAAAACTTCTATAGAACCTCTAGTTGTTCTTTGGTGAAGGGGTTTGTTAGTGTTTTGTTGGTCTTCTGTTAGCTGTCATCTGTGATTGCAGCAGTATAGGCTCGACCTTTTTGTCATAGGATGGTCGTGATGGTTTCCAATCACTAGGTTTGCCATGGATTTCCCAGCAAGTTTCGTTGGTGTGTCCTGGTTTGTGACAATGCTCACACTAGGGTTTTTCCTTCTTCTTTTTGTTGTCCCAACTGGCTATTCTAGAGATCAATCAGATTCTTCAATTGATGGTCTTGAGTTATGAGATCCCATCATCACTTTCTTTCTACTTTCTTCACGTCTTACTTCTGAGAATGCTTCTCTGAGATTTGGAAGAGGTTTGGTGCCCATTATTCTTCCTCTAACTTCATATAGGGTTTTATTGAGTCCTAGAAGAAATTTGAATGGCCTCTTTTGTTCTACAATTTTCCTGAACAAGGATGTGTCTCTAGGGCAGTTTCATGTGTATATTTCGAACATGTTAAGATGATGTCAATGTCACGACAGTGTATTGAAATATTGAGTGATAGTAAGCTCTCTTTGACGTAGATCATGTAGTGTTGCTTCAACCTCAAAAAATTCTGATGTCTTATCAGAACTTGAGTATGTTTCCCTTGTTGCATCCCATATTTCTTTTGTTGTTCCATAAAGGAGAAAATTTTCACTTATTTCATTTGTCATTGAGTTGATTAACCATGATATTGCCATGTGATTCTCTGTTTTCCATGTTCGAAATTGAGGGTCACCTTTTTCTGGTATGATGGCTTCATCTGTGAGATACTCATCTCTGCCTTTCCTATAGATGAACATCATGACTAATGAGGATCATTGAAGGTAATTGTACCAATTGAGTTTGTGACATGTGATGAGAAGAGATAAGTCTTCGATTCCTCCAGGGCTGATCATGTTTGGGGGCTTTCCAAGACTTGAGGTGACCTCAAAGGTGTAGCTATGTCTTTCGGCGGCCATGTTGTTTGTTTAATTTTAGGTTTTAGAATCTAGCTTTGATACCATGAAGAATTTTGAGTGAGAGAGATTGAATTCTCTTTTTCTTTTTTTAATTTTATGATAAATCCCTATATATATATATATATATATTGATACCATGAAGAATTTTGAGTGAGAGAGATTGAATTCTCTTTTTCTTTTTTTAATTTTATGATAAATCCCTATATATATATATATATATATATATATATATATATATATATATCTTCTAGGAATTAGAGTTTAACTAGGAAATAACTCAACTAGGAAAACAATCTTTCCTAAACTGGAACAAATAGCCAGATTTCCTATATTGGTATTTACTAAGAATATCTTAGTAAATTCCTAACTTTGAGTAAGATTTCAACAAATATCAAACTCAATATTCTTAAAAGCAATTGACACTACTTGTTCATGAAAACTTATATGTGAATAGTTTGATTTTTTTCACTCATTGTGACTATAATTTCGCCATAAATGAGTTGATTGTTCTAGAAAAAATAAAGCCAAAGAAACCGGTAGAACCCAACAGTGTAGAAGAAATATCATCACAAAAAAAAAAAAGTTTAAACAAAATTATGGAAACCCATTTTTGATCTCTTGCACTAAAGACCATAAAAAAGTCCAATCCATTTATCTACAAAAAGTCTTCTTTCAATCCAAGAGAAGCAATGGTGGTCTCATATACAAATTGAGACTTTAACCCAATTAATCTGTACACCAATAAAAATAAAAGGTAAGCACATTTGTTCATTGGTCAACATAATCTTTTCAACAGCTATAAACACTAATTCTAGTCTGCTACTATACCATTCACATAAAAACAATTGTATAAAAAATCCACCCTTTTTTATTTTTATTGAAATTACCTATAATAGTACTTTGCTTCATCAAGCAATTAACCATAACCAGAACAATAATATCTTGAGAGGAAGTTAATATCAAAAATAAAATCATGTCCTTGTTTCGAATACATTAAAGAAACTTAGGATAGAATATAATCTAACCAGGAAAAAAAACCCTAGATAGAGTAAAAACACAATTGGAAAGTCAGGTTAAGAGCAACTCCAATGCAAAAATGTATTTTAAAGAGATAAATTGATTAAATAGCTTTTTGAATAGTATAAATATAGTTTTTTTATATATGCGTATTCCAATGGTAAAAACCATTTTTTGTATATTATTTTTAATATAGTGCACTTATTTTGTATATAATATAATTATACAATTAATATGAATAATTTATATAATTAAATAATTACTTTTAAAAAACTTTCAAATATTTTAATTGCTTCGAGTATAGTAAAAATTATTTTTAGTCTAGAATTGAATTAAAAAATATGTATTTAAATTATTTTTATATATTTTTTAGTCTAGAAATGAATTAAAAATATATATTTGAGTTATTTTTATATATTTTTAAAAATTCTTATAAGTTAATTTAGTATATCTCTAAAAATCAGATCTCAAATAACAATCAGCTACTAGAATATAGGTTTGGGGTGACTGTGACTATATATACCCTTTTTTTAATTTTTATATTGATATTAGTGTTTGATCACTTAACTAATTATATAATATTTATATTAATACAAGATGTCTGTGGGTGAAGGAAGGAAAGCACCAGCCAGGGGAGTAATTTCACTCCTACAAACACCAAGTTCCAATGTGGAAAATATAATTTTTCTATTCCAAGGTGCCACAAATAGTAGTTGATGTAGGGAACAACTATTTTGGCTGCTCTGATAGCACATGGGTTGGAGATGACAAAATTGAACAAAAATGCTAAAAATACTTTTTTTCTTACCTTTACTCTCTTGATAGCACGTGTTAGAGTTGCTTTAACACCCAAGGGAATTTGAAAAAAAAAGTACAGAATATAATCTTAAAAACATAAAGTTTTGACCTTAAGGTAATTAGGAACTCAGCCAAAAGATGCAAGAAAAGAAAATCAACTAAAAAAAATAGCAAATAAATTATGGGTTTAAAAGAAGCATCCATAAAAGTAAGCTACTGAAAGACTTGTAAAAGTGAGTAAAGACTTCGTACTTGTTTGACAGTGCGTTTTAAAAATATTTTTGAAAATTAAATGTTTTTAATGTTTTGAGTTTATTTTTATGTGCTGAGGTTAAAAATAATTTTAAAAAAATTAAAAAAAAATATTTTGATGCATGTATAAACAAAAACATTTTTAAAAATTAAATGGACTTCTAAAGAGGAACTAACTTACCAAACTTACCACTTCAAAGTTCCTATAGATTCCGCAGCACATAAATAAAAATCCTCTCTTGTTAATCTGGCTTCTAATTAAAATCTGTTTCTTTTTTTTTTTTTCTGTGATTGAATATGTGACATTAAAACATCTTTAAAATGATTTTTCAATTTGCCTTTTTGATAGGTAACTATACTCAATACATTAAATCCAGCTGGAGATTTCTATTTATGCAGTTGGTTTAGTGTCGGCTTTCCTTTTCACCATCAAAAGAAGGTTAATTTTGTAATTAGGTTTGGTTTGCTTCAAAAAATAGAGAAAAACTAAAAAATATATTCTGTCTATATGATCTCAATTTTGTCACCAAATAATTTTTTATGCTCAAGAGTTTTTAAATTTTTTTCAATTGCACACTTTTGAACAAGCCCAGAAATGCACAGAACATTCTAAACTAAAGCACAGGAAATTTTACAAGGACACGGCGAAACAGAAGCTTCTCCCAAACTTCGGAACATGGAAGAACGTGGAAAACAAGCAAGAATAAACATATCCTAACACTGCCTACAGAATATTAGGGAGCTGCGAATCCAATCTGTGCTGCAACTCCTTAATCTTCATGGAAAGCTCTGCCTTCTGCTCCTTGTAGCTCTGCAGCAAGTACTCTTTTCCTTCTATCACTTCCTTCAACTCACCTACTTCCCTCTTCAGCATCTGGATCCTCTCGCCACCTCCTCCTCCCTTTTCCAATGGCGCAAAATTGTTGTCCCCGTCGAGATACCCATTTGCATGGCCATTTCTAGCCTCAGATGGCCATGCTGTGATTGTTGATGGTTTGTCATTAGTGTCCACATGTCTCACACAGTGATCAGCAATTGCCTTTCTGAGCCTCTGGATTTCCCTTTCAGAATCAAACAAATCCCTGTTAGCTGCATCGAGCTGTGATTGCAAATTTGAAGAAAGTGTCAGCTGAGCATTGAGTGAATTCTGTAGTTCCAGATTCTGATCCTGCATCTCCAGAATCAAGTCGTCTCTCCTCTTCAATTGCTGCCTCAGCTTCTGTATAACTTCTCTTTTGCTGAAGATGTCAGAACCAGATTCCGAGACACATGGTGAGTCAGAGCAGTTTGAATGGCTGAATGGCTTTGGAGGCAACTCGAGGCGATCAGGAGATGATACCCACATAACACCATTCTCCTTGGTGAATTCTGCAGCAGGAACCATCACCAAAGGTAGAGAAACGTCTGATTCAGACAGCATCTGGTCATTGGACCGGTGCTTCAGATCTGCAATGCCTTCATTACCTGATTCAAACCCAAATTCACATCTGAAATAAAAAAGAAAAAACTTCTAATAACATGGATACCATTATACAATAACATGAATAAAACATTCTATGATTGTAAGATATCGCAAATACATAACAACCCAACTATGTCTTGAAACCCAAGCTAGCTGGATCAGGTACATGGATCTGTTTTCACCACAATTTTCTTCTTTTCCCTGGATTTGTGACATGGAAAAGATGCAGCTATTTTTTTATCTTTTTTTTTTGGGTGGCTGTCTCATATCTGCAAATGTTGTCATCCCCTATTCTAATGTATTTCAATTTCATAAGGACTTGCCTCCTCTGTTCATTCATCTTTCCCTCGTTCTGATATTAAGAATAACACATGGATTGGTTGTGATAAAGCATTGCAAAATTAGACAGGATAAATGTCAAGAAATAGGAAGCGAAGCATGGACCATGATACAATTATATTGTGCTTAACCCTATTTGTGGGGGAAAAGGAAAAGAAAAAAAAAAGAGTAGGATTGTCCATCAAGGACAGGTCCACATAGGATTTGAATGCCAATGATGTATGCACAAAAAAACAAATTTACTTTTCATCATTTCCTCAAACCTTATAGGAACATTACCACCTCCTCTCACAATTCCTCCCCTAACCCCAACCCTCGGTAACCACAAGTAAACAATGAACATATATTCAGAAGCTGAAGGAACTGCACTGAAAGGAGGATGCAATGCAAAGTGACATTATCATGCAACTACAACTACCCACTTCCAGAATCTATATCACAGGATATCCAAAAATGACAAACTAAACAGATTAACAAACATTTGGATTGAAGTATCACATGCTCGCTTCAACCCTTTTTCAGCATGAGCAAGAAAGGTTGTCATACCTGAAATGCAGTTGAAGCAAACATCATCACCCTGTGAAAAGGAATACAAGTTTGAATGCATATTGCAACTTGGAGATCTCCTCCTCTCAGATGAATTCATGTTCCCTGTTGTTAGAACTTCAAAAGTTATTGCCAAGTTCATATTAAGGACATCTAGCTGATGATAAAAACAGCACTACACCTTTCAGACCATCACTAGCATTTGCCTGTTGCTTTGAGTCCAGTGTCTGCTTGAGCTTGTAACCAAGGCGAATTGACAATGTACTTAACAAGGCACCACCAGCAATGAGAATCCAATTTGGTCTCTCACCCTGAAAATTTTGTGCCTTCTGACCTCTAGAAGTCCCATTAGTTATTGGTTTCATTTTAAGAGCAAGTAAGGAGCTTGAGAACACACTGGATCATCCAAATATGACCTACATTAACAATAAATCAAAATTCCATCGATAATTATATAGAAAAACTAGGTGAACTCACATCAGGAAGCAACAAGATCACTAGATTTCAGCATTTCCCAGACATGAGTGCATAAAAAATTACATACATATAAAGGTGTGTGCGCGTGCTTCAATAAAAGCAAGTGAGAACCGCAAATAAAATATAACAACGACAACATATCATTATATCGAATGCTAGATGCAGTTCAATAGAAACAATGACAAGATCAAAGAGCCAAGCAAGGTAAATGCCACTAGTACTGGCTTATAGAGCACATATCCACATAAATGGGCATACAAACATTCAACCATATCTACAATTCCAGACTTATTAAAGTTAGTTTATTTTCCTCTTATGCCGGAAAGGCTAAGCTAAAGCTTTAAACTTGTCCCATATTGTGTGCTCTATAAAAGTTTCCATTGGCTAAACACAGACCATACATTCTGACCTTTGCTTACCTACCAAGAAACATACAAATTGCTACTCGTAAAAAAAATCAGCTTTCAGACAAGCTAGCGCATTCTCCAACTCCAAAAGTCAAATCCAAACGGATACCCATTTGCATTGTTTTAGAACACAGTAGAACCTTACTAAGACAATCCTTACCTTAAGACTCCTCCCCAGGAACAACCAATTCTCACATTTGCAGCTTAAACACCATGAACAACACAACAAAAACCTCATATCATAAAGGAGGTGAAAAGAAAAGGCATAATGAAGTTTGCATGTATTTAACCTCATAATTCTTCCTAACCAGACTTGAAACTTTGCCAGTATTCAACTGCATTATCTATGATCTATCTTTTCCCTTTCCAACCGGGCAAAAATTTCAGTCTCATCATTGACCTAGTCCAGCACACATTTTCCTTCATATTTCAAAGGGCAGTACACATCCTCGGCCTCACTTCTCCCAAAAAAAAAACCATCTCCTTATGCACACATGCAATCTGCTAAATGTGGATTACAGGGGAAGAGTACTCTTAGTATCCAAAATTGGCATAATCTAACATACAGCTCAATGTTCTCAAAAACCCTACTGCTATTTACTTCATAAAATAGAGTAGAAACCTCTATTACCTTCAACTGACTATCAAAACAAGTAAATGACATACACAACAGCATGAGGTATTCAAAACATGAAATTTCTGATGCAAAATACCAACATTTTCAACAACAACAAAAAAAAATCAAATTAAAACCAACAGATTGATGTGATTTCAAATGAGAAAACCGAGACAACATATTCTTCAATAATAATAATAAAAAAAAAAAAACAGTAAACATTAAAGAAGAAAAAAGAAATCGAAACTACGGCCACTCCATCTTCAAAAATAGAGTTGATATTGCAATGAATAAACCCATCTCATCCAAGTCCAAATAAAAAATCAAACCTCATAAAATTCGAAATTACTTTAGGACCATCATTACCTTAATAATATCAATAAAAAACACAGCTAACCACTTCATAATTTTACCTACTAAAGAGTTTAAAACAAACAAAAAATGTCAATAAATCAATTAAGTTGCTAAAAAATCGATGATAGTCGCGAACTCAATCCTATTTATTGAATTTGAGACAAGCAAACCTACCTCATTCAATGCAATAGATTACTTAGGGTTTAGACTTTTCTCTGTAACTCCGTTGTAATCCTCCGTTTTCAACCTCTTCTACCATTTGTTGTGTTTTTGTCTCCCTCTCTCTCTAATCTAACGCCCACACTAAAATACGAAGAAGAAAAAAGCAGGGAGGGTTTTTAAATTGGCGGCTTTTGGATTTCCCTTTTATATATATATATATATATATATATATATATATATATATATATTCTTCTTTTCTTTTCTACACAATTAATTAAGTAAAAAAACTACAAAGCTTGGGACGATTATTGTTGAACTGTGCATCTTTCTCTGTCTATTATGATTTTTTAAGATTTATTTTGCAAATTTAATTTAATCCTTATATTTTAAAAAGACAAGATTTATGGGCTAAGAATAAAATTAAAAGACAAGATTTTAAAGTTCACATAACAAAATTAATTTAATCCTTATAATTTAAAATTTTACATATTGGGCTCAATATTTTTTAAAATTTAATTTAATATAAAAATTATTCTTAAAAATTGTTTAGTTCCAAGTTTAAGATATGAGAGAGAGGTTGCTAGATTTCGATGATATAGATAAAAATATCATTGACATTAATTTTGTTATCAAAATTGGTGTCAACTGATTTCATTTGATGAGAGAAGCTTATTATATATCTATTTCCCTTATAGTTAGTTCATCAAAATACATATTTGAGACCGGGAATATTTTTTGTTTTAGATCATTTCTTTTATTTTATTTGTAAATCTTCTTTTAAAGTATATTTTATTTGTATGTAATTAATTTTTAAAGATATTTTTCTCATTCATTTATAATTGTTCTTCATTTGTCAGTAAACTTTAATTTTTGATATTATTTTGTTCTTTTATTTTACTCGATCAATTTAACTTATGTGTATGTTTATATTATTATTAAATTGAATAAAAACTTTATTTTAATATAAAAAAATTAAAAATTAAATTGGGTAAATATTTCATCTTGGTAGATAAAATATCTTGATATAAATTTGTCTCTTGAATGTTTTTTAGTTTTATTGTTAGTTATTGTTTGTGCCTTTTTATTTATTTATTAACATGTATAGTTGTCGATTTATTTAATTGTTTGTATGTATAAACTTTTTAATTTTCAACAAAAACACATCAAAATCTTGTGTAAGTATCTCTTTTTTTGAAAAAAAAAATATCATCCCAATTCTATATACTTTATCAATTAAGTCCTAACTATTTTTCATTCATTTCTCAAATATGTTCTTATGTCAATTTCTTTTAATAGTTAAAGATTTGCATGTTTTATACCCCAAAATAGTGTGAACTTGATAACATTTTAATGTAAAGGTTGATAAATATTAGTATTTACGGTTTAATAATAAGCATATTCATGCACTAAAAAGCAAAGAATCCAATAAAAAAATATTGATGGATATGAACAAAGGACTTGATTGAGAATTTTTGAAGTATTTTAAGACTTCATGAATAAAATTTGTGGATTGGGCTAAGTTGAGAATGAATGTAAGAGATTTGAGACTAAGTTGAGGTTTTTCCCTTTTCTTTTTATCAATTTCCTCAATGAGAATTAATAAAAAGCATCTTTAATCATCAGAATTAATAAAATTTTGCGATATTTTCGCACTTTATAAATGAAAATGATAAAAAGAAAAATGAAAATACAAGGGAGCATATTTAGCCTACCATATAGGATAAAATAGGGCATTTGCTTTGTTGGTGGTTAGTGTAGGGGGTGTTTGACATTGCATTTCAAAAATGATTTTGAATAAAATTGAATTTTTTTATTTTTTACTTTGAATTAAAAAAAATTAGTATTTTTAGATCATTTTCATGTGCTGGTGTCAAAAATAATTTTTAAAAAATAAAAAATATCATTTTAATACTTTTATGAGCAAAAAATATTTTCAAAAACAATATCAACCACGCTTCCAAATAAGCATTCTCTTCAAAAAGCAACTATTAAATAGGGGGAAAGGATGGTTTTAATGAATTAATTAATTTATGAAAAGGCAAGGTATGACTGGATTTTGTTCGTTTGAAAGGCAAAGTGGTCGATTGAAAGAGTATGCTTCACTACTTGGGGAATGAACGTGATGAGCATGTTGTTAGGCTTTTTTGACACTGGTTAAATATTTGTTGATTCGTTTTGCAAAATTAAAATATATCTTTCAAAATTTATTAATCAGACACATGGAACAATGTTTTGAGACATATATAAAGCTGTAGGTGGGATTCTGATGTGATTCAAGTCTTCAGTTTTGTTTTGGTTTTTGGTTTTTTTTAATCAGAGGTCTATTTTGTGTTTTGCTTTTAATCTAAGTTAAAAATCTCTTCTTTTCAAATTGTTAATGGCATGTTTGATTAATAAAAATAGGTTGCTTTTATGGCAGAACTTACATGGACTTATTTCGTCCGTGCATCGCGCGAGTTCGTCCATCTCTTTTTTTTTTACACCGGTCTTCTTTATCTATTTTTTATGGTGAAATTGACAGATGAAAAGCTTTAGCCGAGCGGTTGGCCGCGCGCTGCCTACACAGGCGCGCGCGAGTTCGAACCGCTCGGCCACCAATTTGATTTCCAGTTTCGTTTTTTTTTTTTTTTGGCTTTTTGCCTTTTACTTCCGGTTTACGTTTTTTGCCTTTTTCATTTCTATTTCTTTTTTTTTTTTGCTTTTAACTTCCGGTTTACTTTTTTTTTTATTCGTTTTTTGTTTTTTTTTTCTTATTACTTTTTTTCTTAATAACTATTTTTTTTTATAAAAAAAAGGGGTTTTTGTGTTAAAAAAACAAGTTTTTTTTTTTTAAATAACTGATTGTTTTTTTTTTTAAGAACTTTTTTTTTAAAAAAAGGGGTTTTTTTGTTATAAAAAAAAGGGGTTTTTTTGTTAAAAAAAAGGTTTTTTTTTTTTTAATAACTGATTATTTTTTTTTTTTACAAATCTATTTTTTTTTAAGAACTTCTTTAAAAAAAAAATTGTTAAAAAAATGTTTTTTTTTTACTAGCTGGTTGTTTTTTTTTTTTACAAAAAACAAGAATTTTTTTTTTTAATAACTGAGGTGTCCAGGCCAACTTACGTGCATCACGACTAATCTCCGGATTCACTTTTTTTTGATTTTTTTATTCCTATTTTATTTTGCCACTTATACATTTTTTTTCTTAACCGAGGTGTCCGGGTCAGCTTACGCGCACCACGACGATTATTATTATTTTCTAGAATACCTAAAAGAGATCGCACTTCCAAAAAGTGATGAATATATATATTTTAAGGTGTTGATATGAAATAAATAGCAAAATATATAATTAGTCTAACATATTTATCAGAAACAAAATCACAAATAGTTATTATCATTATTTTAAATGCACTAATATTAAATAAATAGCAAAATCTATAATTGGTGTAACATATTTATAAAGAAAAAAACTTACGAATAATTATTGCCATTATTTTCAATGTCTTATCTACAATAATTAGAAATTTCAACACCTAATAATATTTAAAAAAAATAAATGAAAAAACAACAATAAATATTATTAGATTTTAAAAAATTATTTGACTTGAAAAATAAATAAAAAAGAAAAAAGAGAATGATAAGCCCAACCACAAATAATCCATCTCTGATAGATTTTAGCGGTTACAATTTTGCTATCAACTGGTTAAATTGTTCGTTGCTGTTAAAATAAACTCAATCATCAATAAGTTCGATACAAGAAAAAAATAATTCATATTTTATTCATTTTATTAATTGCAAATTTACGTCCACCAATTAAATAACTGTCAGAACAATCAAAACACGCCTACCAATTAATCAAGTATAGTTTTTCAATATGCAAATTACATAAATCGATAAAATATCTACGCAAGTTCACTCATTAATGAATTGGCTATAAAATACAATTCACTCATCTTTAATAAATTTTATCGATTATAATTTTGAGAGTTGTCAACTAAATTATTATCCGAGCACTTAAACTGATAACAACAACCAACTAATTCAATACAGACAAAAAAAATACAACAAAATTTAACGATTACAATTTGCTATCTACCAACTAAATAATTCTTTGCAGACTAAATAATTAATCAGTTTGCTACATCAAAAAAGCCTAGCGCAACGCGCGACAATATTATGATATTTGTTAGGTATCAATGCCTGAAAATATATATAAAAAAATGAACTGAGTTTTTTTAAAATCTCAAATTAATTTAATCTAAGTGTTTTAAAATACTTTTAATATAATAATATAAAAAATAAATCTTAAAAAATAAAAATAAAATTAAAATAAAAATCACTGTAAACTAAAAAAATATCATGTCACATATATATAAAATAAATGCAAAAAAACACAAAAATGTAACCAAAGTTTTTTAACCAAAGTTTCCGTGACAACTTACGTACACCACAGCTAATCTCTGAATCCATTTTTTTAACTTTTTTCCACTGATTTTCCCCCACGTATATGTTTTTTTATAATTATGATGCCTGGAACAACTTACACGCGCCGTGAATAATCCCCAAACCTATCTTTTTGGATTTTTTTCTATATTTTTTGCACTTATAATTTTTTCTTTTATAAACAGGGTGTCCGGGTCAGCTTACGGGAACTACTACTATTATTTCATAAAATAGCTAAAGGAGATTGCAATTTCAAACAGTAATAAACAATTATTTCAATTGTGATTTTCATTGTTCATTACCATTTCAAAAAAAATTCTTTTTTTTATATTTCTTACATAATTCTTATTTCTGTCCATATATATACATACTCTCCAATTAAAAAATATACGAACCACTTCCCATTTCGATGGCACTATTCCTTTTAGGCTGAGGAAAAATTTATTTGTTATATATTTTATCTATTGTAATGTTACTAATTAAATATTTAAATAACTAATTACAACATGTAAAAAATCAATTAGTTTTTTTACATGAAAAAAACCCTAGCGCAATGCGCGGGCAAGCATACTAATTATACCACGCAAAAAACTCATTCCTAACATATTTTTATCTGTTGCAAGTTTAGTAATTTAAACATTGACATAACTAATTATAACACGCAAAAAATATAAGTTTCTTTCTCGAAAAAAAAAATTACAATATTTTTATTTATAATGTGTCAAATTGAATATTACTGGGAAAAATATGCAACTCATAAAAAAAAAATTTACCTACATTATCTACGATTAAGAAATATACGACCCACTTTGCATTTCAATTATAAAGATTTTATCAATTATAATTTTACTAATTAAATATTAAAATAGCAAAATACAATACATATAAAAACATTCAATTTTCTACATAGATAAAAAAACCGTGACGCAACGCGCGGTCATTAAGCTAGTGGTTACTAAAAAAAGGAAAAGACTGTCTTGGGGAATTTCATAGCGTTTGTCTGCTGTCACACCACATTTTTTTATCTATAAATATATTAAAAAACTATTTTTTCCCAAACAGCTAATATTATATCTTCATGACCAGCATCGGTAGGTGAAGAGGTAGCTGTTTCCATATGAATGTCACGTCACTTTAAGCATGCTGTCTTCATAATTAATTGTCAACATTTTTTGAACTTATTCATCGATGACCTGTCATTTGTAATGACTGTGTTTCATGTGAAAGTAATTTTTCAAGATATTTTTTATTTCTAAAAAAGAAGAAGTGGGATGCTTCTCACTTGCCAGTTGCCACCTGTACCATCTTGAAGGCTTTAACTTTGCATGACCAGGTTTAAAAAGAAATCCAAGAACATTTTATTTTTTGTGTTTTGGTCACGAATCTATTTTTATAAGAAAAATCCAAATTTTACATGTTTTAGAATCTCCATAAAAATATAAAACAGTGTTTTGCGTTCATTTTCGGAGAAGACACTCTTGTTTTTATTGTTATTTTCAAGTTGTTTTCTTAGAAAACTTTGTAATAGCTAACAGAAAGAATGAGCTGAAAACTTCCCACACACGACACTTGTTTTTCATCTTTATTATTTAAATTTCCTCTCTTTTTCAATAAATAGTTTTTCTTATATTTTGTTCTATGAGCGGTGAATTCCACTCCACAGCAAGGATGACAAATGACTTGCTCTTTGAATGCTACGAATAACAGCGGTGAAAAACATTTTGTCGGCTGTGATGGAAAGGTGGACTTCGGGGAGGTAAATATATTTCAGGAAACCAACACTTTGTGGCAGCCCTTCTCACCCTCAGCCGCACATTTGATTTCATAGAGCTTTGTTGTGTTTGATTCTGAAGCCTCCATATAAATGGATGCATTTAAATTAAATTAAATCAAATCAAATCGCGCATAGCAACCGGAAATCGTATTAAAATTGATGGGATTTTTAAAGAAATGGTAACCAAATTAAAATCATAATATATATGAAAGAGTACATGTGATTAGTTTTTTGTTCAACATCCAACAGTACCTGGTTTTTCAGCATTTCGGGATGCTTTTTGCCTCAGTGGCGATAAATCTGGTTTATCACCAGTCAGAAAAGAGTAAAGAAGAGAAGCCTTACGGTCTTAGCAACTATCACTTCCATTCTCCTCGTAAATTATTACACAACCATCAGACAACTGCTAGAGAGATGCTACCTTGTAAACCAGGAAACACTGCCAAGTGCTACAGGCTCTGGCCACCACTCCCCCCTTTTCTTCAAACCTTGGAAATATTTCAGCCCTCGGATTTATTCGGGCTTTCTACATGTAATGATCGCAAACTTGATCAGACCCTTCCTGTATCCTTCAATCATCAATGGCATCACCAGTGCTCCTCTGATGGTTTTCATACCTGATCAATTCACGGTCACAAAGATACAGATTCGAAAAGATACAAATGCCTTTACGGTCTGAAATGGGAAAAACGTAAACCGGGGTCCCTTTCTCATAAGGTCATACGGGATGTAGTTCACCCCGGGCAAGATTGCTTACCGGCAAACAATTATATCAAACTTGATACAAACTGATGTGTCAAAGTGATGGACTGAGAATCTCGAAAGCATTAAATGGTGGTTAAACTAACTGTCACGATGATTTCTACCACATTTATTTGATTTATTTGTTTGGATAGCTTTACTAGAATAGAAACCTCACCATACATCCTTGCATCACATTTATATGATTCATAGCCAAGTATGCAGCTTTATTTTTTTCAAAAACACAGCAAACAATGAATGCTTTCCAAGAAACAATTTTTCATTGAAACAAAGGTGGGGAACAAAAGAAAATGAACAGTAATTGCTAGCAAGGAATGGGCGAAGCTTACCACTGCGCAGCAGAGATGTCAGGCCCTTCCATGTCAATGCCGAACGAATTACTGCTGGCCAAAATGGGGCAACATATTGAGACCAATCTGCTGTCTTAATATCCTGCAATGCAATGACAGCTGGGACATTAATTTTACATTTTGAGAAGAAAAATTAGACGTGACAAATAGGTTATGATAACAATGGGATAGAGGAAAATTGGATTTTGACTCGATTCCTATTCTCGTGTCCAGAAGAAATATAATAAATTTATATATTCACAAGTGAAAATGACAAATTATCTGTCTACCCACTCAGCATGTTGGTCAATGGGACATGAAACGGAAGACCCAAATTCTGAGCAGCTTTTAGTTCATCATTTCTTTCCAGTATTGTTATTTTACTCGAATTTAACTTCTACCATGTATCAGATAGAATACAAATTATAACATCAATGAGTGGCTAAGTTTAGTTATCAGCCTTTGTTGTAGCTCGTGGATTTTGTGAAAAATATCCAATCCTTTAGCCAAATTTAAGGCAGTATTACCTGAAGAGAGAGAGACTCAAGTAAGTTGACATAATCAGCAGTAGAACACCAATCTGGAAGATAGTAAGCATCGCAAATCTTTTTAAGATGCTTAATCTCCCATGGCTGAAGAGATTCTTCAGAAGGGCCAAGAACCCTGTGACACCATGTTACAATAACAATTGTAGCTCCTGGGGCTGCAACTCTAGCCAATTCACCAACAAACTGCCAGTTTGAGGGAACAGGGAGTGGAACTTGAGATAAGCACGTATAACAAGAAATGGAGCAAATTTAAGTTTAGAAATGAACTATAAGTGAAGCTAGTAGGTGTAAGAGAGAAGCAAAACCTTTCTTTTGTCAGGCATATGCTCTCCACTCTCCATTGACCAAACCAGATCAAACTGTCCATCTGGAAATGGCTGCTCTAATGCATCCGCAACTTGAAAGGAAACCTGCTAAATGTTGACATTGTTATTGCTAAACCTTAGTGTAGTACTCTTATCTGTACAATGATGAATGATGATGGAAGAAATGGGTATTAATACTACAGAAGCAGATCCAATTCTCTCACCAGGTTCCATCAATATAAACAAATAAATAATTAACAGAAACAAAAGTAAACATGCTCATGTTTTATATATCAACTACATTTGTGATTGGTCAAAGAAAGAGACGCTAAAGTTTGCACACAATTTATACTGCAGAGCTTGGAGTGCAAAACTAATATAAAATATTTCAAAAGTTGGAAAACACCTTGTCAGCTAATCCTTCAGTTGCAGCAAGAGCATTGGCCCTCTGCGCTTGGAAGGGACTAAGTGTGATGCCTTGGCATTTGGCTCCATATTTCCTTGCTATGTACCTGGAGCTGCCACCTATCCCACACCCAACATCAACCACAGTCTTTGGCCCTTTTTCTGGGTCCTCTGGAAACCAATTTACATGTAAAATTAATGAGCTGAGACTTGATTAGAAGCTTGCACTCATTCACATGCTGATATTCATTAATCATACTCTGGTTTTGATTTTCCTAGGATGGAGTGTTGCATGAAGATGTAGGAACAATATACCGATCTAGTTATCAAAAGAGGAAAATAAAAACAATATTCCACAACCAAAATTTGCGGTTAAAAACAAGGAAAAATCAGGCTCTATTTTTTAATCTATTTTCATCTAAAAACACCTAATAAAAACTCTTTGAACCTCAACAAATCAATTTATTAACTTGAAAAAAAATAAAATCAGTTAAAGAAACACAAAATCAAATAGCAAATAAAAACTTTTTTGATATACTTTTATTGCCATTGTCAAGAGAAACACGTTAACAACAAATATGCTTGTTTAGTCAATGAAATTTAGCCATTAACATCTGATGCAAGCCCCGATGATATGAGTCGTAATCCATATTACAAGAACAAGGTTTTCATCAGCAGGCTTGACAGTTATTTTTCTCTTAATAACCAATTAAAATTACATGTTCACAAAGCCATTCAAGCCTACACAACTCAACTCATAGTATTTTTAGCATAATAATATATTCTTTAACTACCTCAGTTATTAATTAAATCCGGATTGGCCGGCAAACTGACTTGAGAATTAGTCCAGGCCGTATTAAAAATAAAATAAAATTGGGAGTTGATCCTTTATAACCTAGCTGAATAAACAAATCAACTTGTAATTCATCCGATCAAAACTATGGTTGAAGTTTAAAGAAACAAAAAGTCAAATCATCATTGTTTTAGCTTCAAACAAAATCATTTTATTAGCCTAATCAATCCAAGACAACATAACAAACATGTTACCGGCCTGGTTTCATTGATATGCTATCAGCATATAAAATAAAAAAACATACACCGTAGGACTATTGATGGGACGCCACGTCAGTTTTTATTTAAAGGGCGCAGGTCTTTTTTGGGAGCTGAGATGTAAATGGAAGAGAGAAGAAAAAAAGAGTAACAAACCAGAGACGCCGGCAAAACTGAGCGCCTCTTGTATCATCCGGAACTGAGCAGCCCGGTGATCGGGACCCGACCCGGGAGCTACTTCATCCGGATCGTAGAATCCGTGATGCATGTGGTCTCCCCAAATATCCTCCCATACAGCGGAGGACTGGTCGTAAAGCTCTGCTATGCCTTGCTTAAGTTCTCGAGTACTGCCAGAGTCTGCAGCAGTGGTTGACGCCGCGCAACGTATCAACCGGGAACGACATGGTAGTGGGGCAAGACACGCCGTGCGAAATAGATGGAGGTGAGAAACGGGTTGGGACGTGCGGATGTTGTGGAAGATTTGGGGTTGGGACGTGCTGGATAGGAGCATACTAGTCATGATGGGTATTGCTATTAGTATTATTATTATTATTATTATTATTATGGACTAATTTTTATGTTTGCTTTTTGGGGTTTCTCAAAAAGAGGGTGTGTGTGGAGATGGGGTGTTGCGTATGGTAAAGAGACAGAGATGGGATTTGGTAAGGATTTTTTTGCTTTTTTTTTCCAAGACAAGATATTATTTTTTTAATTTTATTGTAGCGAGTTTTTTTTAAGAAAAAAAATATTAAACTCATCTTTTTAAAATATTTTTTTTATTATTATTATCTCATAATCTATATCCCGAGTCTAATGGATTAACTTAAAGGATTTAAATTTTATTTATTTTTCTTAATTTTCTTCATTCAACATATGCAATATTTGGTTGATAACTAGGTTTTGTCATTTGTTTTTGTTTTTATTTTTTGATGAATTTATCATATGACTTAAATTACGGGTTTTGTAAACAAACTTCTAATTTATTCATTCAATAAATAAAAAATTTATTAGAAATTGAGTTTTATAATTTATTTTTATTTAGAAGATTACTAGAGAGAGAGAGAGAGATGGAGAGACTAGAGCAAAAGAGAAGAAGCAACCGCTAATTACTGAAAACAATCTTGATATAGATAGTTAATTTAAAAAATAGGATGATAAAATTAAGAGGAAAACAAATTAAGTTTCCCATTAGTAGCTAGGGTAATTAGCAGGGTTAAAATCGTGGTGATCTATCTAGTAAACAAACCATCTACCGTCATTGCATCAGACTCCCATTTGATCGTGGAAAAGAATTCGCTCAAGTTAAATACCACACGCAGAAATCATGAGATTGACCCAACTCCTCCTCACAAATCTTCCTTCTCCTATATTTTTTGAATTTTAGAAGATTACTAGAGAGAGAGAGAGAGATGGAGATGGAGAGAGAGAGAGATGGAGAGTCTAGATATATATATGATAATAATAATACTAATATCATGCAAACCTGAAACGCCAGTGAAGCGAAGCGCCTCCTCGATCATTCGGATCTGGGCAGCCCTATGGTCTGAACCGGATCCAGAAACCTGATCATCCGGGTTGTAGAACCCGTGGTGCATATGAACTCCCCATATGTCCTCCCACACACCTGACGACTGGTCGTAAAGCTCAGCTATGCCTTGTTTAAGCTCTCGAGGATCCATGGCTACTAACAGGTCGCGGCAAAGAAGAAGGTTGAAAATGAGGTAAAGGTGATCTGGCTGTGATACGAGTAATGACTGCTGGAAATAGATTTAGTATGTTAATGTATTTTGGCGCATGTGGTGTACCCATGATCTGTACCAATAAGAGATTAGTTATTAAAATAATTAAATAAAAAAAATCACTATAAAATATATATATAGATTAAAGTGTTGTTGAATTTTATCGCAAAAACACTTATTATATACATGCATGCTGATATTTTATCTAGGCTGGATGTTTATATTCATTATTGGTGGTGAGAATTTCAAGGATAATAATTTGGGATTTATGATCGGCAACACAGATTTATCCTCACATTGCATGGACCACTCCATGAGGTGATCCCCAACCAACCACCTGTCCTTGGGGTCACTGTCAACCATCTCAGCTGGAGATGGAAGATCGAAAGGTTGCCGGTATTGCCGGAAAACAAACTGCTTTGATGTTGTGTTTTGTGCCACCCATTTTCTGTCATGATCTGCTACCCTGGGGGTTTGTTTTGCTACCGTAGGTGGGACTGCCAAAGGAAGTGGGCATCGATGGTGGCTGTCACGGTGGTCGGAGGTTGGCAGCTTTGAAGATTTTAGTGGCGGCTAAGGTTTATTTTTTCTTTTTATCTTCTCTTAATAAGGTCTTTTGCTTGGCTAGAATTCCTGCAAGTCTCTCACCTTTAATTTCTATACTAGTCTCCTGAGTATATTTTGTTTGAAATTGTTTTTAAAAGTGATTTTTATTTAGAAATATATTAAAATAATAGTTTTTTTATTATTATTATTAAACATAGATTTTTAATTAAATAAATCCTTTTTTTTTTTTTAATATGTATGGTCTTTTCCAATAATTTCCCAGTTTTAATTGATCCCCCAATTTATTTCGTTTTCGCATATTCTTGCCATATTATTTTCTATTATGTATTTTTTAGCCCCTTGTTATCTTTTTTTTTTTATATGTAACATTCTTATTTAAATTCCTAGCTGTTAAAAAAAACATCATGTTTGAGAGCTCGTATATTTTATTTTGTATAGTATTTCTATTGAATTTTCTGTAGAGTCTTGGGATGTGTTTAGAACATCCCAATTATCATTCAATCTCACATCATCATCTCACAAAACAAATAGAATTATATAAATATATTCCTTAAATCCTAATAAATTAGCATTTGAACTACTAATCAACTAACCATCACTTACACAACTAGTCATCTACGTGTAAGCATACACCGTATTAATTCAAGCATTGTGTACAAAACATCAATCTAGATTAATTACATAACCTCTCCATATGTAAACTTTCTATATTCGAAAAAACATCACAGAAATCCCTTCTGGTGTCTGAAATGCTCTTCGTCACAACTAGAAAAGATAATTAAATAAAAAAACCTAAATATTAGAAAAAGAATATAAAATAAAGTGGAAGGATCGTCATTATTTCAAGCAGATGTGAAATATGAAATTTATCATTTAATTCCTATCCATTTGGTTAGACTTTTCTAGTGCCTTGAGAATTGAAAATTAAACAAGCTAAAGTAAACTGGAAAAAAACACCTTGGTTTTAGACAATGTCAGATTGGGTACCTGTTTCTTTTTTTCATGCGACAAAACTGAATATGTTTCTTTTTTTCATGCGACAAAACTGAATATGTTTCTTTTTTTTCTTCATTATATTTTGAACTTTTATATTTGATTATTAATTTCTATAATTCATAATGAATAAAAAAACCAAATCAACCCCATGTTCATGAGATCATGATAAACAAAAAAACATTATGAAATCCCATTTTCAATCAATCTAAAGTAAAACTAAAAATAGAACAAAACCGAATCAACGTTTGTTTGAACTCATAAAATACATCTCAAACCAACGAATAATAATAATAATAATAAAATAATTGTAGTGGAATACAGAAAGGAGCGAGTCAGAGAGAGTGGACCGGTTTAATAACTGTGCACACTAAAGTCCAAAGGCCACTCTCTGCACATAATCAGGCCGTCTTTTGCTAGGCATCCGAAGTAGCCCTGTAATCTGGAGCTCTGTAACTGCCCTACAAAAACGTGCTCTGTAGGAAACAAGCTAAGGATCTTCATGGGAAATGATCATTTGAAAATAAAAAAACAGAGGCGGGTTTACATTTATCATTGTTTTCTTCCCCTTCCGGGTTAGCAATTTGTGTTTTTTAGCCAAACTCTGACTAAAGGTAATTCACCAGAGTTCAAGATGGACTGCATCCATCCTGAAAGATCCTTTCTGAAGATATAATACACTCAACGTGCAAATAGCTTGACCTCTTGCGCCATAAGGGATTTGTTAAAGTTAAATTCACCATGCCCTAATCACATTGAATCAACTTAATGAAGAAAAACTATACCAATACCAATAGGATACTGAATTGATGCCTCACTTGGCTTTGCAGGTTTAGTGGTAGCTTTCCTTTTCTTCGGTGATGGGGAATAGTTTGGCCCACGTTTCCCTTTATTGCTCATGCGAAGAACTACTGATTTGAAAGATTGATACCAGTCGTGAAGATTGATAAGATCACCATGCTCTTGAGCCAAGGTATACCTGAAACACAAATTACAACCTCACTGTTTAACACCCATGCAGTCTTGAGTTCTTGTCAGAAGTTGCAGGCTCAAGTACCATCATTTTAATTTCAAGGAAATCAATCCATTTGATAATGTAAGCTTTAAAAGTCATCTCGGGGACTGATTCCAAAGACTGCCTAATGCACAGGCAGGTAGCAAAGCAACGCAACGCACAAAAAGGGGATATACAAAAGAAAAAATCATCTACAAACTTCTCTTATACTCATATCCAGTGGTGGGTTGTTGGTTTGCACTTTGAATTCTACATTTCATAATATTCCAAGATAAAAATTTAAGGGGAGGGACTACTTACAATATTGAGGAATCATGCATTGATGGCAACAGGGCATTGCTGCTGCTGCTGCTGCTGCTGCAACAACTGCACTGTATGATGTTCTGAACTTCCAGAAGATCGACTTGAATCCTTCTTCTTGGGTCTCCAATTAAAGCCTAACATAACTGAGGTTAGAAGCACTGAAAGACTGACACGCAAAAATTAGGCAGTGTAACATGAATAATAATAGGGCTTGCTGCGCTCCCACTCCTGTGATGAAAAACTTCACTAGAAAAGATCTCCACCATTGACGGTTTATACAAGTACAAAACCAAACCAGTAGTAGTCACCCCGTAGAAGTTGGCTAGCAGCTAGCAATTCATTCAATTCTATATGCAGGTAAGGAAGCAACAAAGCATCTCAAGGCCATGCCCTGAACATCCCATCATTTAGAAAAGAAATCTCTAAGCGTGAAATGATAAGGCATTCTAAACCAGACCCTTCTAAAATTGTGCATTGTTAATGTTGACTGAAAGGACAAGGGGACATTATTAACACAATAGGAGGGAGATTTGTTTAACACAAATTTCCATGAGAAACACATTTACTGCTAATCAACAAGAATGAGCCATCGGAGATAGCATTTGCAAAGAAAAAACAAATGTAAGAACTTCAACAGACCTGAATGATTAATTTTAAGGAGAATTTCATTAAAATATCAGTTTAAAGCAATAGACTTCCCTTGAATTTGATACCATGAATTATATTTAAACATATAGGCCAGTGAGTTCAGAGCTTGTGCAACTGTAAATGCTAAGAAAGTTCTCATTTCAAACTTTAATAAACCAATAAAGATTTTCAAACAAATTCATGTTTTGCAGAGAATTATTGTAGATCAATTGATTGATAACATCATGATAAGCCCCGAAGATCTGAGAGGGACCATAAACCGAATCCCAAGTAGGTAGGGGGGAGTGCAGGCTTTGCAGGAGCAAGAACAAGACAAGCATGATCATACACAAGGGTAACAGTTGCTGACAATAAAGGGGTTTGAAGACAAACATTAAAGCATCAGTTACTGTGGTGTTAAAGGACCAGTTACTGTTATCAATTACACCATTTATGTTAGCAGTTACTTCCATTGTATTTCCATTTACTTTGCAATTCAATAATGTAACCGTAGATGAATAAGGATAGGAAGCTGATGTATTTATAAGCACGGCAAGGAAAGGAAAAAAAAAAGAAATAAAAAAATATTCTATCCTAAATTTATCTTGTGGTTCATTCTCACCCGAAGAGAATACTGTGAAACTTTGGCTGTAGAAACTTAGCTCTTGACTGGGACCTATCAATTGGTATCAGAGCTGGTTTAAATGGCGACTAACAAAGAACGAATTGAAATGCAAGAGGCAGGGCTTGGTGGAGTGCAAGAAGGAGTACAGAGAATGGAGATGAGCATGACCGATAGGCTGCAACATTTGGAAGACACGGTTAACCGACTTTCTGATATGTTGCTTGCAAATCAGGAGCCTGCAAATCTGGGTAACCAGCAACGTGAAGGTCCAGAGGGGGAGCCTGCAAACCTGGGTAACCAGCAACGTGAAGGGCCAGAGGGGGGACGACTAATTGTCTCTTCCAAGACAGCACGACTTGAGTTTCCTCGATTCTCAGGAGACGATCCCACAGAGTGGTTTAATCGTGTGAATCAGTTTTTTGCATTTCAAAACACTCCAGAACTTCAAAAGATCTCCCTGGCTTCTTACCACTTGGAAGGAGAAGCCAACCAGTGGTGGCAATGGGTTCGTAGGTTGACTGAGGAAGAAGGACGCGTTCTCTCATGGGCAAATTTTGAAGACGAACTATGGGCTCGTTTTGGTCCTTCAGAATGTGAGGATTTTGATGAGGCCCTTTCAAGAATCAAGCAAGGAGGCTCGCTGCGAGATTACCAACGAGAATTTGAGCGCCTGGGCAACCGAGTACGAGGATGGACACAAAAGGCTCTTGTAGGTACATTTATGGGGGGCTTAAAAACTGAGATTTCAGATGGGATCCGAATGTTTAAACCACAAACACTCAAAGAGGTCATTAATTTAGCAAGGATGAGAGATGACCAATTTGCACGACAACAAAGGGCACCTTCCCCACACCTCAATCAAGTAGTTCCTGCTACACCTACAGGTCCCTTCAAACGTTTATCTTGGGAAGAAATGCAGAGAAAAAGAGCACAAGGTCTCTGTTTCCACTGCAATGAGAGATTTACAGCAGGCCACAAATGTCAGAAGCCACAATTGTTATTATTGGAGGGCCACACGGGTAACATGCTGTGTGAAAACAAAATGGCACAACAAATGTGGGAAGAGGATCCTGGGGGAAATGCAGACGTGATCCATGGACCTTGAGGACAAGTGTCCACTTCTTGGGGGAGGTATTGATAAGCCCCGAAGATCTGAGAGGGACCATAAACCGAATCCCAAGTAGGTAGGGGGGAGTGCAGGCTTTGCAGGAGCAAGAACAAGACAAGCATGATCATACACAAGGGTAACAGTTGCTGACAATAAAGGGGTTTGAAGACAAACATTAAAGCATCAGTTACTGTGGTGTTAAAGGACCAGTTACTGTTATCAATTACACCATTAATGTTAGCAGTTACTTCCATTGTATTTCCATTTACTTTGCAATTCAATAATGTAACCGTAGATGAATAAGGATAGGAAGCTGATGTATTTATAAGCACGGCAAGGAAAGGAAAAAAAAAAAGAAATAAAAAAATATTCTATCCTAAATTTATCTTGTGGTTCATTCTCACCCGAAGAGAATACTGTGAAACTTTGGCTGTAGAAACTTAGCTCTTGACTGGGACCTATCACATCACAATCATTAGAATTTCCTGACTTATAGTAAATGGCAAACGAATTCTCATGTCAACCATAAATGAAGGCAAATGTCTACTGTTGTTGTCTACTCACAGGTCGGAAGCTGTATATAGAATTTAGAATTCTTTCTACTAAACCAAATTTTTTTTTGCAAGCACATCAATCAGAATAACTGGTTTTTTAAACACTTACTGTTTGAAGTGCATTGACATTTTTAAAGCAGACGATTTCATGGAAAGCTGCGCACTCAAGGGGCTGCATATAGTTCCTGATTCACACAAAGATAAGAAATCAGACAGCAAACCCCATTGGTCATTTGTAATTAATTTGAACTACATTTTCGGTTTTAAAAAAGCTGCATAGGATATATATCTCATGAAAAAGGAATATAGTTCCTTCCAATTTTCAAATCACAATGTCAGTGGCATATCTCCCAAAGCAAATACTTGACTTATATACTCTTTGAACGGCTAACTAATATGAAAAACTTTAGAAATGTATTCCTTAAATTTGACAACTGTGGATTTTCTTTGAAAAATAATGTAGGATATATGATGAAATTCTAAAAAATGTAATTCGAAACACATTGTACGAGTGATTGACCGTATAAGAAACTAGTATGAAAATTTCAATATGCTTTATAACACAAGCTTGGGATCACTCTCCTCAAAAAAATAAACTACCGGTGGAAGTTGGAAAGCAGAAAATTTGTTCAATAGAAAATGAGCAAGTGTGCAAATTATGCATTTCCTACTGTTGTTAAAAGCATGAGGTGCGATTAAGAGAAAAGGATTCCTGGAGTTTAGGCACAAAGCATATGCACATGCCAGAGTGAAATAAGACATACTTCTTTGAAATTAAATCTAATTATTTACTACAAATACTTAACAAGTTATAGCAGAATGCTAACAAATCATAACAGAAGTATAATTAATTCGTAGATAAAAAAAAAATTGTTTGGCTGGTATCAATGCAGTTAACTATTCTGTGCAAAGAAAGTAGCCAACCAAGACAAGAAAGTACAGTAATACAGACTGGATTCTCCTACCTAACCATGCTCTCTAATAACTTTGCAGCCTTCTCATTTACTGCTTTGGAGTCTTCAATTTTCAAATGTTTACGAGATGCATGCCTCCTGTCACATTTGGTAGCAAAGATGACAGTGATAGAATTAGTGATTTCACTATCATGCAGTGAAAAAAAAAATTCAAAAGGAAAAGATTATGAAGGGGGGAAAACAATAGCAGCAACAGCAAAGAGTCAGAATTGGAATCATAAGAGGTAATATATATGAAACATAGATTAAAACTGCGGAGTCTCTTGAAAGATATGCTATCAATTAGAACTAATCAAGGTAAACAAGAAATTTAGAACAAAAATGTTAATAGTACAGCAGAATGAAGTTTGACTGAAATCTCACAACATTTACATGCTCAAGACAAACATTGTTTTTTGTTTAGATTTGGGTCCATGTTTGACTTGATACTGATTATGTTCCTTCCTAGCTTGAAATTGATAGTAAATCCATAGGAGAATTAATGAAAAGGATGTAGTGATTCTTATGCTAACCGTACAACAAAACCAATCTTGTAAACAAATTAACATCGGAAGTCACAACTCTACAAATAGCTGTCTACCTTCATCAGGAATATAACAGCACTCCTTGACAATGTTTATGCAAAAAAAATATCTCCATAATGAAATAGTATTTGGATCACAGCTCTTCTTCATTAGATGTACTGCCTGTACATGTATGTCAGCTCTCACTAATACCATATTACTGCATGTTGCTTAGTTATTATTGTTAAGTCTAAATCTGTTTCAGTTATACCACAAAGTTCAATAAACAAAAAAAGAATAGAAATTCTCACCAGTTCTCTTAAATTTCCAAGATAAAACTTTTTGATGGCAACTGAAGTAAAACAGCTTACGGGGAATTTGAAGAACGTCCAAAAGAAAGAAGAGAGCATACAAACAAGCATCCTCAATGATATTAAACACCTCCAAGGCATACATTTCATATTTAAGGGACTTCTATTTTTAATTCAGTATCACAACCTGCCTGATAAAAATCCAAACTGATCCTACATGTACATGACCTTGGAAAAGTCAAAACTATTAGATATCATCTATTTTTATTTTTATTTTTTTAACTGCCTCCACCATTGTCAGCAGAGGTGGCATGTCACTGCCAAGAGTATGGAAGCTGGGACCCTCACCCCCCCAAAAAAAAATAAAAAAATGCAAAAATTCATGTTAGTCCCTAAATTTTAGGCATGTTTTAATAGACTCTTAACATAATTACCAAGCCCTCCCAAATTTTTCAAAATTTCCATGACATTCCTAAGGCCTGCGACTTTTCTAACCTCACTCCCCCACCCAACAATTTAGTCCTCTGCCACTGATTGCCAGGACCAAGAGAAAAGAACTATCCTCTCGTTCCACAAAGAACCAATCAGATTAACATTTTAAATAATAATGAAGCTAAACTACTCAGTTGTAGATTTTAGTCAGTGAGCTGAGAAGATATCCAATATAATAAGACTTGCAAAATATTCAATTGTAACATGCTTCATAAATTGCCTAAGGACAGGTCAAATTTCACCAAAAATAACAAAAAGATGAAAATGCAACATTTGAATACACAGAAAAAATACAAAAAGATTACTTGGATATGGTGCTTAAATCTTGCCCTGAACCCTTGCCATCCTCAGACTTCACTTCAGAAAGCAACTTCTTCACTTGTTCATGAATCTATAAACATAATTCAATGAAGATAAGTTGATACAGGATCAAATTTCAGTTCATGTAAAAATGGTAGGTTGTCTTTTATCTGAGCCTCCCAAATCAATGTAGGTCTACCTTATAAAAGACAAATGAAGATGAAATGAACATCAAAGCATGTCAAAAACAGTTGGGTAGTAAAAGAGAAAACATGAGTGCCAAATGACAACAAAGCTACATCCATGAAAGTGTGAGGAGTGCCTAGAAAATGTTAAATCAATTAAGTCATGATATCATCCCAACATACATTAGAGCAGCAATATTGTTCAAACAAAGCAAAGAATAAGAGTAATTTAATACAAGAAAAAAGGCAAGGCAGTTCATTTTCTGCAGCACGGGAACAATCCTGGATAGCTCATACATAAATCATTAAAACTAAGCACATGAAACTACGCAGGCAATTCTATTGGAAATCATGAAAATATCAGCGTGCAAACCCCTATATCACAGAATCAACTGTGTATTTACATATTTCATGCACTTCTAGAGTATAACTCGTTTCGGAGAAGCTTGATAGGTAACTGTTCGAAGAAAAATCTCATGTTTCTACTAGATGCCAAAAGCTTTACAATGCTGATTTGTTTCACATAACTCAAAGAACATCAAGATAGATCCATTATAAATGAGATGAGTTAAAGAAATCCTTCAAGCTAACCATACCTGAGGGACATTCACTGTATATTTTTCCCAACCCTTCAGCAGCTTACATATCTGCACTGCTGGAAGATCCCTGATTGAATTCAAATTTCAGCATTATGCTACATATGTTAAAAGAATTGAATAAACCAATTCCCAAGAAAAGTAGTTTAACTTTCAGGTTGCAAGGGATCGTAAATTTTTTTCTCAGATGTCCAATGTCTAAGGAAAAAGGATATTTAAACCGCTATAGGCCACTGAATCTTTAAACTAGAATTAGTTATAACATTCTTTCAACTAGAATCTTTAAACCTTCCCAGAGTCCTGCACCACCACATAGTAGGTTTGTATAGGAGCAATGTGTAATGTAGGACAAATTTGAGATTTATGCTTCACAAAGGATTTATGGTGAGCTAGGGTTTGTTATTCTCAGATTTAGACAAGATAAGGAGAAATTAGGCTGTTAACAGTGACTCTGGCAGCAAAACTTTTAAGCAAGAAAGAAGAGAAATTAGAAGAACAAGAGGAAGGAGAAGAAACCTTAGACACCATGCCTTAAAAAAAAACTAAAATTGAACTTTATTTCCGTGCTGAAAATGAAAGCATAGCATCCTTATTTATAGAGATTAATTAAGACTAAAACAACTAGGATTACGAATCCTTACTTGAATAGGAACGAATCTGAATAGGAATAAACTATTAAAAACTAAGACACCAACTTCCTAAATAAGACTAGACCAAGAAACTCTGAAAGCTAAAATACCCCTTATTCATAGGAACATTTCGAAATTACAATTCAGCACCTGCTTACAAAGCAACCCATGACCAAGTATCTCTGGAATTCTTTCCACTTTATGTTATGAGTTGTTCATGGCTCTCAGACTTAATTCTGGGAGGATCTTGTTGTAGGACCAACCTTTGTCAATTGTATTTCCCACATCTTATTTCCTATCTACTTTAAACAACATTCACACCACCATTTTCGCATGACAGATGGGAAGATGTATTAACCCAGTGTTAAATGAGAAAGAAACATCTGGTCTATGTTTGCTCCTTCCTATTCTAACTTCTTTCTTGGATGCATTAAGGTCTGATAGAATGGTGTGAACTTTGAGGGTTTCGGCAATTTTTCTTGTACGCTTGTTATGTACATGTTCCCAGTCCTAAATTCTTTTGGTTTCTTTTAGTCGGTCTGTCTGGAAAGATCAGGTTACCTTCTAACACGATGGTTTAACTTTTTGAGCGGTTTTGAACAAAATTAAGACTAATGACTTATTCCAAGTGAGGCCCCAAGGGGCATTGTTTTCTGATGCTTGCTTCAGATGTTTTGATAGTGGGCAGATGGTTATTACTGTGCATTCCCATGTGATTTGGAATTCATAAATTTAGCTATTGATGATGAGCGTTGGGCTATCCCTGAAGCTTTTAAAGGGTTTAGTTAGTTGAAATTCAACAAGGCTGGAAAAAGCTTCTGCTTTCATTCTCTTATTCTTTTACTTCTTTGAAAGATGCCTTATTCTCCTTTCTGTTATCTTAATTTATGTCGTTCTTTATTACATTTCACATTCCAAGTTTCACTGAGCAACATGATAAATTCACCAAAGAAATTGCTTAAGTTTGAGGGTTGTTAAAAATAATAAGGCCAAAGAGACAAAGGGAAACACCTAATGCAGATGTTGTTATGGAATAAATGTTTCTAGTATAGACCTTACAAAACCTTCAATATGTAAACTTTATGAAAGAAAATCTGGATTCTAAAAAGTCAGTTACCTCAACTTTTGCACTGCCTGACAAATAAAACCACTATTCCGTGTAGTATGATACTGCTGATGTTTGTAACAATCTCTTGAAGATACTCCAGAGTCATTTTCTAAGCCCCCACCATTGTCAGGAGCCCTTGACTTGAATGTATCAGGATCAAGGGCCTCACAGAAAAGGTCTAACAGAGTGACTTTATCACACTTTCCAGCTTCATATAAACACTGCAACTCATGATGTGCCCAGAAACAGAGATTAATTGCATTACGTGGATTACCCTTAGCTCATTGAAGCAGAATTTAATTATTAAGAAAAACTTATTTGTCAGAAGACTGATTTATCAGATGCTGCTGAAATTTCTATATTTCAAGAGATTATCATTTGCTGGACACTTCTACTGGAACCTTGGTGCATCAGACATTTGAGAACACAGTACATATCAAACAATCAAGGAAAGTTTGCACACGTTTAATTGCTAGTGTGTTACAATTGTTTTTTAAGAAACTGGCTCATTTATTTCATCATGGCTATTCTGAATATAAAAGACCAAATAGTAGAGGAAAATTATGTACTCCACATTTACTAGATAGTAAACATACATGCATACCATAAGCAACACTGAGTCTGTATGTTGAAACAGAACACAGGTTTCCTATCCACAGACCAAAGAAAGAAGATGTAAATCTCAAAACAGAACTGGACATAAAAAATGTATCGCTCTAGCATAAAAAGGTAAACAGCTGTAGAATAGGAAAAGTGATATAACCTTCAAAATGGATATAAAAAGAAAAGATAGAAATCTTGCAATCAGATGCTTTGCATGATTTAAAAAAATGCATGCTTTAAATGTTCATTCTCATAAATTTTAATGGAATGCATCAAACCAAAAAGGATTAAGGGTTCACCAGAATCACAATGCTCCATTGACACTGCAATTTCTTCAATTCTGCCAAACCATTCACTATTGTTTCGCCATGCTGTTTGGCTATTTTATCTCTGTAAATTTCGCAACCCAAATGAGCTACTAACTTCCTCCATTATGTCTGGAAAATTATTCACACACAAATATGTTGATGCTATTAAGTACCTTCCAATAGACTGACAAGATGGAAGACTCAAAGCATGCTTGAGCATCATTTCTGGTGACAATCCATACTTTTCACCTTGTAACATCTTGAATGATGAAATGTGAAATGCAAAGAAAAAAGGAAAAGAAAGAAAAGTCAAGCAATGATAATATTAAGCAATCTAGTTGAAAAGGTGAACGATATGTTATTATTGCTTAATGGTTCATGAGATAGAAGATTGAGGATAAGCTGATAAAGAAATGCTGCTTTCTTTGAATCATCCAAGATACTTTCTCTAACTCAATGCTTTTCAAATATAGAACATGGCAGATGATTTCTCTTAACATACAATTTGACAAAATATTCAGAAAGTCTTTGCATGGCATGTGCCTATACATGTGTTGCAACTATGTATCAAAGAGAAATTTATGAACAAATATAATATTAGAAAACTGCAGTACTAAATTATCTGGAAGAAGAATAGGAAAATTAACCAGATTGTCATCTCCAAGAAGAAACCAGAGCATGAAGCTCAGAGGTTCCACGAAGAAATGTTGAGCACATGCTATCTGAAAAACACTTCCAAAACATCACATGGCATTTGAGTATATTCACCAGAGAGGAAAAATATGTTGTAAAGTACAATTACAAAACAGTTATCATATCCAAACCTTTAAAGCTCTTATGAAAGATGTTATAGTTCCATCTTGGCTTACAAAATAATTTCTCATAAAAACTGCCACCTTGTGGCTTATACCAAATCCAGAACACTGCTTCACAAGAACAGCCTCAACAACAGCATCCATTCTCTCTGGAGGAGTTCCCAAAATGAACTTACAAGGGCACAAATGGTGCAGCGCATTTGACTGAAGTATACTTTTAGGAGCATCAAGAGTTGTTGCAATTCCCATTATTAAAACCACTGGGATTTTAAGTACCCATTCACTGATAGGAAAGGAAGGTTACAAGCAAAACTGCATAAGTATACTGGCTGTAGGATATTTTAACGGATATACTTATATAATTAAAATGGCAAAAAAATAAATGTAAGTACAACTCCAGGAGCACTTTGTAATTCTAGAAACTAGAAAATTCAGCACAGTTATAGGGAAAAAACTAGGAATGCAAAATCTTCCAAGCTGTTAGATTGATCCCATAAGCACTGTATAAAATGGCAAGGTCTCAATAGGCTAAAAAACATCATTGTTCAATAAACTTTTTAGTTACTCAAAGCACTTCATTAGTGCAAAAGTTCCAATCCTTTTCAGATATAATGAAATGATTGAGTAACAAAGTACACAAAATCATCAAGTCCAATCCATTTCAGATATTGTTAAATAATCAAGTAACAAAGTACACAAAATCATCAAGTAGTTGTGAAATTCTGATGTATAGATCAAGTTTACCCTAGTAGCAGGGAGTGATATTTAACACAGTAACCACTTCTTTGAGTCAAGAGTCTACTTCAAGCATAATATTCAAAACGACATGATTTCACTTCAAGACCACATATGATCGTTCAAATACATCATGTTCTTGCTGCTTAAACCATGACTTCAGAACAAATAGATTGTAGCATATGAAAATCAATCCAGTAGGGGTAATCACAAAGTTAGCTCATTTACCAAAAGGATGCATCATCATTTGTACATTAGATTTTCCATGAATTTAAATCCAATTTTGAACCTGTTCCATATTTCCTCACAAAAGGCCAATGTAATCTAAAAGTCAGGTGATTTAGATGCAAGAAAGTTGCAGTTGGTGTTTATATACCACCACTAATTTTCAAACTAGCTATTTAGATACAATAAATATCTTCCTTAACATCCCACTCTAACTAGTTATTCTCAAGACCAAAGCTCATGCAACCGAAACGAGAGTGTTTAGTGTAGTGGTTGGGTTCAAGTCCTATACTTGGTCATCCAGAGAATCAAGAAAAAAGTTCCCAAGCTACTGAAAAGACCAGGACAACTCCATGACCAGGTAACAAAAACACCAAACAGATCCAAACATCAAGCACACTTGGGATTTTCAATGCAAATTCCAACTCTATGTACATATAACTTTAAGGAAGAGAAAAACATATTTATGTGGACTAGAACAATAAAATATGAACGCAATGTGACAAAATGCATGCTGAAAAGCTGCTGTTCAATTAGGGCATTGAATTTTAATTTTATTCGATGAGATAATTGATAGCCTAAATATTAGACCCACGTAAAAATGATCATGGCTCCATTACTAGTCCATGATGATTACAAATAGCAAAATTTGGTGTCCAGAAAGAAAATGAAATATTGTGACCAGATTGAGCCTTGTAATTTGGGCAAGTAACAGAAAAGATAACACAAAATAAAATGAGTAAAGGAGGGTGGGAAGATGAAAAAAATGAGCCGGCATACCTTAGCATGAGGATGAAGTCAGACAAGACAGATCCACAACATCGCTCCATATCCTCTATTATTATAACCACTGGATTATTACAGCTTCCTTGTTCTCTGTACCATGTTGCTAAGATGGATACATCAGCTGCCTGCAAAACATTAGCATGGCAAACTAGTACAGGCAATGAACTCACCTACTTCACATGTAAAAGGAATATAAAGGTGTGACTACTTACATCTAAAGTAATCATTAAGAACTGTCTCAATATACTTCTTAGACAACCACCAATACCATTTTTCACTGAAAACTCCAGTGAGGAAAGGTTAGCCACATGGCATCCTTGAGATTTCAAATATGATCCAAGCTCTTCGAAAGTCAGCAAATCATCAACAAACTCCATATTTTCTGACATTCAGGGTCAATCAATGGTATTAGGGTTTAAAAAGAAACAGAACACGATAACTTGTGTGTTTTACAAATAAATACATCAAATACATACTAACATAGACAGCATTATAATAACAGGCACATCACAACAAGAAAGTAGAGCAAGATCCCCCAAAGGACGATGCATCATCAGACGATGGCTGCATATCTCATGGATGTGTTCTTTCCTCATTCCTTCCGTACATACCATGTCCAAAACTTGGGAGATACTAAGCTAATACAGTCGTTGAAATTGAGATTTTAGTTTTAAGTTGGAACCGTTCAAATAACTTTACTGAACCTTTTATTTCTGAATGAAATTATGTGTTTTGGTTGGTGCGATTCAGATGACAACATAAATACCAGCTTCAAATGATAGTATAAATACTACCTAGCCATCATATGAACAAATATGCAAATGGTGGATTTTTTCGATTTATTTTCTTATTCGAGTGTGTGAATTACATCTATCTGAGATGAATTAATCCCTTATTTCTTTTTCTACAGTCGCAACTGAAACTGCATTAGTGGATTGGAGGAAAACTTACTGGTGGGAACCAGCCCAGTGAATAGTTGTTTAGAGGTAGCATCTGTTACCATTGGAAAAGACCCAGTTGCTTCAGGAAATGTAGGTATTGCAAATGATGTGATCATGATGAAAGACTCGCGAACCCAATGATGTATATCATTGAATACATTGGTGTTGACATCCCTCAACACATCCTGCAATAAGGTTGTAAACTCTGAATTCTTTAATGGATGGATAACAACCACTAAATTGGTTGATCAGGAAATAAAGTGCAGAAAAGATGAGAAATTTCACATGCTATGTTCCTTTGCAATCATCTTTCATGGGAATATGAAAAATACATATCTCGACCAACCAAAAAGTAATAGTGATTAACTAATTGAGGGAAACTGTTCGTCTCATGGTGAATGGAATCAGTAGTTTTTATTGGTTTAAATACTGCTTACCAGTCCCTTATTAGATTGGTTCTTCTTATGCATCTCTCCTTAGAAACCAAATGGATCAGAAAATATAAAAGAAAAAAATTACAACACCATGATAGGAAAGGATCAAAGAGACAAACTTTAATGGTTGACTTGATCTTCGACCAAACATCATCAAAAGCTTCCATTCTTATGTTCACATGCCGATAATCATCCCCTGCTTCAGCTTTCTCTGCGTCTAAGTTCTCACCATTGTTAGGTAATGATGGAGACAAATTAATACGCCTCCTGGTTTTCCAGGTTCCGGTTGGTTTTTTCTCCGATTTCAGAGACCGTGCTCTGTGAAGAATAAAAAAGGGCTGCAGTGCGCACAGAGAAACATGTTGGGCAAATAGTTCTCCACTTTGTTGCAATAAAAAGAGTATTTTTGCCACAGAATCAAACTCATAACGCAATAAAGGATCAAGTGCTGACTGCTACGAGGATTTCAGATTTCGCAAAATAATGTTTTTAAAAAATCTTACCAATTTCGCGTAATTAAGTCTTTTTTTATACATATTTTCATGAGGGTTTTCTGGGGAAACAAACAGAAAATGACAGGAGTGAGAGTGACAACCTGGAAATTGTTCTCGGTGGTGTCCGACGTTGTCGAGGGAGACAGTGAGTCGGAAGCAGTGGCAGAAGGCGCCATTTTTAGAGTGAGAAGTTTAGGAGTACCTTTATGTCGTTAGGGTTATAGCAGATGTAGGTGGGGGATTCTGTACATCGTTTTGGCGGGAAATAACTACAAGGTTAACCGTGTCTTTTTCCATTTTCTTATATAAAAATAAGCCGTAGTCTTTCTCATCAGCCAATAGTAATTTTCAAAGAAAACAATAATAAATAAATAGACCAAAGAATCCACAAATTTTATTGGAATATAGCTAAATATATATTTGACTAGCTATTTACTGCGATTCTTTGCAACCGAAACTATATTTTTTTTAACATAAAATATTAATTGGGTGAGTTTTTTTATTATAATATAAATTGGACAAAATAATAAATCTTTGCAGAAATTCTGTGAAATACAAGTTTTCTATAAAATATATTCATTTCAAATCAATAAAAATTTATTTTTTTAGTAGGTTTCAATGAAATAACCAGTATAAAATTATCATTATCATTAAAAAAAAATTCGGATATCTGAATTATTAAATTCAATGTATTATGATTAGTTTATTTTATAATTAAATTTAAGTTAAACACAAAAAACAAAATATAAATTGTAAAAACACTTGCAGTAGTTAATTTTCTATCTACAAAAAGAAAAAAACATCATTGAAAATCCATCCCTATGTTAATGTCATAACCCAATTTCTGGGTTATTCCCCAAAATCTACCTAAAAATAACAAAAATAAAATAAAAGGGGCTAGTGTAGGCAGAGAAATCAAGATGGAAATTTTGGACATTTTCGACAGCCCGGTCGTACCTCTTTTGCCCAGAAATGAAGGGAAATATAGATTCAAGGCTAGAATAATTTATTATTGGATATATTTGCATAAAACTTAAGTAGAAAGATATAATTATATTTTTATGGGCCAATTCGATTTAATCGTCGGGCAATTTAAAGTGTAATTATGTTTCGGAATTAATTGAGAGCCCAATTGAAGGATTAAATTAAGCACAAGGGCTTAATTATACTTTAAATGGATCAAATTAATTTTATTAAGGGCTTAATTGGTGAGAAATAAAGCTTGGAAACCTAATCTGGGTTAAATTCAGGCGATCGGAATTTTTGGTGACGAAACTTTTTGGGTGAAATCGGAAGCCAAATTTGAAGATAAAAACATTGTTTTTCCCGTCGAAAAACTCTTTTTGTAATAATCTATTTTTTTAGTATATTTTATATTAAAAAAAGAACTGAATTGACGGGACAGAGGCGTTGCCGACAGCCATACCTGTGGGCATGCGGGCAACCATGCCCTGGCAACCTACTCACTGATCACACCATGTTGTGGACATCAATCTCATACCTGCAAGTTGCAAGATGAGCCTATAAATAGAGGGGAAATTGCAGAAGAAAGACAAGAAAAAACGGTGGGGAAAACGCTGAACAAACGGGAAATTACAGTGCAACAAAATTGCAACCGGTGCAATAACCCCGAACCTCCACCTTCACCCTTCCTGGTTGTCAGCGAGGCTGCCCCATCAGCTCATCTCTCTTCCTCACCACAACTCCTCCTTGTTCTCCCCTCTCTCTCTCCTTCAGTCGATGATTCTCTCTCTAAAAAACTGACCTGCAGCAGCCCCTCAACTCCTCCGACAGCCACCAACACCACCTAACACCACCATCCTCACCACTGCCATCTCTTCCTCCACAGAGACCATCCAGACGGGGGTTTCAGCGAGACAGCAACGAAGCGGCAGTTGCTGAGGCTGCATAGACCAGCCAGCTTCCAGCCCTCCTTCCGGCCACCACAGGCCTCCGTTTCGGACGCCACCACGACAAGAAGGACCACCTCGGCCTCCTCTACACGGCGGCAATGACAGGTACGCCGGACGTCGAACTCGACCAAACACCCTACTATGCATCTTCTTCATTTATGCTGCGGGGAGTGATTTAATTCACTCCCTGTTGCCCATTGTTCTCGTAAAGAACAATGGGCTAGCTGGGTCGGGCCTCCCGGCCCAGCCATCAAGTTTGGGCAAGCTTGTAGGCCCACCGGCCTAGCTACCAGCCACCAAATGATGGGCCTCTCGGCCCATCAGGGCTAGGCAGTCCAGCCCACAACCTTTTTATTATTATTTTTTATTTATTTAAAAAAATAGCAAAAAATATATAAAAAAACAAAATTTTCAAAAAATATAAAAATATGTTGTTTCCGTGCATACGGGCGGATTTCAAGGTTTTTACATCGTATTTTCTCGTAAAAAAAATATGTTGCAATTTTCCATACTTTGAAATAAAATTGGATATCGTAACTAGTATCCATTGGAATTTGGCCAAAATATCAAAATAATTAATAATTGTTTTGTTTTATCTATCAAGGTGTAAAATTACATTGTAAAGTACAGCCGCGGATAAAAAAAAATATTTTTTTTATTCAGTGTGGAAATTTCCAAATAGTAGAAAAGTTAGTTTTTTTAACTTCCAATGATGTAAAGACTCTTTCATGAAGAGATATCTGCGTCGAACCTTAGAAAAAGAGAAGCAGAAATAACTTAGGAAAAACAATCAAACAATAATGCAGCTTACCTTAGGTAGGGTTCACTGGGGGTGATGCGTCTTTCCCTTGCACAACAAGTCCCCTTACATAGACTCTCGCAGACCAATAGGTTTCTAGTGACCTTAATATTAGGTGGCAACTCCTGATAATTATAGTCGTAACTTTACGGCTATAAAACAACCCTTCCATTTTCACCGCGTGTCGTTGTCTCCCCCAATCAGGGGAGATGGCGGGGCGCGAAGCGTGAAAAAATCATCATCGCGACAGTTAACGTCATTATCATGACTATAACAGTTAAAATTATTATCAACATTATTGCTCAAACAATTAAAATAATTAAATTACCCCAAAAAATAAGAAAAAGCAAAACATTTTTACAAAAAAAATAATAATAAAATAATCACTAAAATTATCATTATTATTGCGCAAACAATGAAATCATAAAATCATTTAATCTGAAGAACAGATAAAAATAAAAGAAAACACAAAAAAAAGAACAAAGGGAAAAAGAGAAAAATATTAATTTTAAAATGATCACCAACATAAATTAAAATTTCAGGATTGAACCGAATAAAAATGAAACCCTAATAAAAATAAAATGACAAAAATTAAAAACAAAAACTAAAAGTATAGATGCATAAATAGGGGTAAAAAATAAACACTGTCCAAGAAGGACTAAAAAAACCAAAGGAATTAATACCAAATAAAAATTTCAAAGAGTAAGGAACAAAATGAAAAATAAAATATATAATTAATTCCAATCAAAGAACAAAATTGAAACAAATAAAAACCTTGGGACCGAAACAAATAAGGGAATTAAAAAAAATACAGTGTAATTTTGTTAAAAAAATTAAAAGAATAAGGACCGAAATGAAAAGTAGCATATATAACCAATTTCAATTGGAGAAAAAAATTAAATTAAATTAAAACCTGCATACCAAAAAAATTAAAGGAACCAAAAACAAACCAAAACTCAAAAGAATAAGAACTGAAATAAAAACCAACATATATAATCAGTTTCAATTGAAGGGCACAATTGAAAAAAAATAAAAATTTCCATCGAATAAATTAGGAATAAAACCACAATCAAAAGAATAGGGACTAAAATAAAACAATCACAAACATTAAGGACTTATATGTATTTTTTATTGGCAGGAGAGAGAGAAAACTAAAAAACATCCATCGGCGATTCACCAACCACCGTAACATGACACGCACCGCACCGAGAGGCAGAGGACATGGCGATGCACTAGATGACACAACTGACGGGCAATCTGAAATACACCTCATGCGCTTCCTAAGTGGCGTAAGAGCGGGAAACACTGTTGGCGTGTCCATAAGACACTTCTACAAAGATGTTTCTAAAAAAAATAAAATAAAAATATCAAATTACCTATACTCTCCTGGACCCAATGATAACCACGCAAAAACATGGAGGAAAGTACCACAATGCACCCAACTCTAGGCCTTTTTTGTCTTTTCTAAGGGTATTTGCATGGTTTTACTGTGCATGAATATGTGAAAAAACAAAAACACCCCCCCCCACTATTTTGTATCTTTTTTTTAGCTCCTGGGGGTGAAATAGTAGTTCTATTGTGCAATTTAAGATGGAAAATACCAGAAAACCCAAATAATTTGAAAATATCATACATGCTCCCGAAAATGTCCAAAATGATAATTTTACTGTTTGAATCCACAATAATTTGTGTCTATGCATATAATAAAACGACCACAACTTTTATATTTTAAGTAATGTTATACATTTTATTACTGCATAAATGGTCAACATTGTGGGCTGGTTAAAAAAAACATTCTTCTGTAAAAAAAATTATTAAGTTGAAGGGTTATTTTTATGTTTTGTAAGGTTAATTTATGTCATAACATATTTCTAGATTGTTCTATAGAAATAAAAAATAACAAAAAAATAAAATAGCTGACGTTGTGGAAAAAATCAAGTTGAAAATTTTAGACAGATTTAAGAGTCCGGTCCTATCTCTATTGTGCCAAAAAATGAAACAAATGTAGATTAAAGGCTAAAATAAATGATAAATCTGCATAAAAATTTGATCTAATCGTGGGTGAGTTTAAAATGTAAAATTATGATTAGAAATTAATTTAGGGTCCAAATTGAAGGATTTAATTAAATGGAAGGACTTAATGATACTTTAAATTGGTCAAATTAATTTTGTTAAGGGTTTAATTGGTAAAAACGTTTAGGAGCATAAATGGGGTTTAATTGAGAGGATTGAAATTTTTCGGAGACCAAATTTATTTTTTACCATGTCAATTGGGTGAAATCAGGGGTAAAATTGAAAATTTAATGGTCAATTCAGGGTTAAATTATATAAATCCGAGACCGATGAGCAAAGTAAAAAAAGACGTGTAAATTAGAGCTTGATATTAAAGTTTTGGCGGGGTAAAATTACATAAAATTAAAAGTTTAAAGTCAATTAAGAGTGTAATCAAAACAATCCATCGTCTTCATCATTGTAGAAGTAGAAGAGATAACCTGCATAAATCATCATCCACATACAACGAGTAGATGAAGAGTCATCTTCTTCTCTATAAATACTTGCCTTATTCAATAGAAAGGAGTGGGGGAGAACACATAACACAGGGGATCGAAAAGCAAAACAGAGAAACTAAGGATTAAAAAAAGATAGAAGAAGGAAGGAGTACCAAAAACAAAAACATATAAATTGCAAGAAACCTGCAAATCACCCGAAGCCATAATCCTAGTTTTCTTCTTCCTTACTGTCGACTGGACAACAACTTTTTCTTCCTTAGCGCTAGTAGGTTCAGTCCTTTTCTTCCCTAATACCGGCAACATCACAACAATTTCTTCCCCACCGTTGATAACAATCCTAGATCTTCTCCTTCCCAAACAATAGCTTCAACAACCATCCTCTGCACCCAACAATCGACCAACAACCAACTCTCGACATCAATAACAACAATAGCTTGCAACTCACCGTAGATGAACAACAACAGTCCTTCCTCGCCGTTGTTAACTTCATTATTGTCACAACCCGATTCCCGGCACATAGGCATGGTCCCCCTCCAAGGTCCCACACCTATGCGAACCCAAACGTACACACAAACTTATCATTCCTATTCAGAATTCAACGCAGTGGAAATAACAAAGTAAACTTTATATTAGAATTCAATTGTCTTATACAAGAGTTGATTATATACAATTATAATTATGGAGCACTAACTAAACATAAGAACAAAAGGTGTCGACTACAACCAAAATAGCAGGTTCTGAGAGCGCATAAAAAATGACCTGCTAGCAAGCTACAAACCTGAAAATGATAAATAATGAGGGGGTGAGTTCAACAACTCAGTGAGTAGATAACATCTAATATACACATACGAGATAATACAACAATGAGAAGTATATTATCAAATCGACTTGGAGTTCTTACAAGAAGTTTCTCAAATAGGTCATAATAAGAATGTAATAGGTAAAGCTCGTCAGAAAATCAGAATGCAATGAGCATGAGGCTCCGTACTGTGGGATGATCAGTCCACACAGGTTGGTGACTCCCCCGACCAACTAGGATTTCAGATACGATGTGCACAAAGACTAACATTTCCCTGTTAGCATGGGTATTCTGACTGGCATACCGTAGGTATATATATATCATAGTCAAACAGACATATTCATATCTCAAGGCTCAACTCATGGCTTCAATCAAATGAGGAGCTATCAATTCACAATCAGATATTGGCTCATATCAAGAACGTATATTCAACAATTGATTATGCTTTATCTAACAAGAATAGTAATTAACATATACATTATCAAGAAGCATAATCCAAATACTAGAAAATCAAGTATTTATAATATTTCTCATGCATATTAAATATTATCCACTCACCTGACTCAAAAGCGATTGAAATTCAAAAGCAGAATATTGTCGGAATCCTATTGACGTACCGCGGGCAGAATATCAGGATTATCTGAATATATAAAAGAAATACATACTCAAAAATGACTCAAAAGAAGTAGAATACCTTTAGTAAATATATCTAAGAGTTCAACTCATAATCCTATGTGTTTTGAATTAAACTATCTATATCTCGCAAAACTTAAAAACAAAGGTTTCTTTCGAAATCCAATTCAAATTACACAATTCATAAAATTGATAATAATTCATCAAATAAGCCTCAATTATCCATCAAACCAATATGAAATACTTATATTTCATCTAAGGACCATTATGTAATTTTCTTATATTTTTAGGGTCAAATTGTAATTTTATCAAATTGAATGACTAAATTGAACACTTCATAATTCATAGTTATACTAAAATCTTGTCCATAATTCATCCTCAATTCTATCCAGAATCTCAAATTTCACTCCAGGGACCAAACTGAAATTTTCACCAAAAGGACCAAAATGAATTTTCGTCATCTTCAACCTCAGCCCAAAATTCCAGCAAGGGATTTTTGAAATTTCTCAACATTATTTCACCATTTATCAACATTTTCTTACACCAAACACATCAAATAACTTCATAATTATCTACAATCAAATCTATTAACCATTACCCAACACATTCAACCCTTAACATCCCCCTTAATTCATCTTTCAAACCCAAATAAAATCCTCAAACCCTAACAATCAATACAAGCAAAAATCGTAGCTAATAATCACATTTATACATAATAAAACATACACATTATCTTAACAACTTATTTCTCCTTCTTCTTTTCTCCTCCTCTTCTCTTTCCCTCTTTTCTCTTCCTCTTCTCTTTCCCTCTTTTCTCTTCTTCTTCCTCTTTCTTTCTCTCTTCCCGATTCTCTCTCAATATTTGTTTTTTGTTCTACCAGATCTACTTCTTTTTCTTTCTTTTTCTATTTATATTTACAAACTTATACAATTACTACAACACCCTTAATTTATTTACACCCACCAAGGGCATTCATGTATTTTCCTTTTTAAAAATTTCAAAACACTACAATTATCTTCTCCACGTAGTGATAACAGCCACCAACAACAACTATTTCTTCTTCTTCTAGCCAGCACCAACCTCCGACTTTCATCCAGAAACCAACTGAAACCTCCTCCGTCGCAGCAGCCTCAGCCAAGTATCTTCCCTCTCCTACCTCTTCCACAATAGGCATTTAGTGTTCACGTAATAGTGAATAATTTTTTCCTCTCAGGCCAGACCTGTTCTCAACCCATCCTAGTTGGATGGGATACGTGTAGTACAAACGTAGAGAGTTGGGTCATTTTGGTCGGGCCGACCCATTTAGGTGGTCCAGACTTACTCTGAATATTTTTTTTTTAAAATTAAAAAATTGCATTTTAAAAAAGAAAAAAAGAAGAAATATTTTGTTTTTCGTGTATACGACCAAATTCTAAATATTTCCTAGGTATATTTTCATAAAACAAAAAAAATTGCATATTTTCTCATGTTTAAAATAAAAAATGGGATATCGTAACCAATTTATAATTATTCGTTAGAGTTCGACCAAAATATTAAAAATCTCTTAACAATCATTTTGTTCATTTTTTTAGTTGTAAACTTTAATTATCAGGAGTGGAAAATTATATTGTAAAGTACACCAATAGATACTAAAGTACAATAAATGCAGTGTTAAAATCAGACCTTAGAACGGTTAAGTTTTTGACCTAATAAGGTAGAGACTCTCTCAGGAAGAGAGATTTATTTTGAGACTTAGAAAAGACCAGCAAATAAAAATCTGTCCTAGAAATAAAATAATCGGACAATAATACAACTTACCTTAGGTAGGGAGCACTAGGGGTGATGCATCTTTCTCTTGCACAACAAGTCCTTTTACCTAGACTCTTGAAGACCATTAGGTTTTCTAGTGACCTTAATAATAGGTGGTGACTCCTAAAAATTATAATCATAATTTTATGGTTATAAGAAACCATTTTTCGCGCATCCCCTCGTCTCTAGGGACAACGTGAAATGAAGAAAATCGATCGTCACGACAATATAAAAATAAGAAATAGGAAAAAAAAATCATACATAACAAACCAGATATTTGTTTGGAACATGCCTTACATCTAGAGAGAGGGGAAACCAAAACAAATCTAACATGGAAGTCACAATATGATCATCGCATGACGTCCCATACCTCACCTAAATTCCATGGGACATTTCACACATCAACTCGTGTGCACCACCTATGAGATATTTTTTAAATAATAATATATATATATATATTAAGTCAATTAATGTACAACCCTTGTAGTAATTATATTATCACAAAAACAAAACAATATGAAAAAATGCAAAGCCTCTCATACCAAAGTTAAAAAAAATAACTTTAAAGGCAACTATATCATTTAAGTGTATTTAGATTAAGCGTCAACATCAAAATCATATAACAAGCAATAATATTCAATAACACTAGAATAAGGACTAATTTTAAGACTAATATAGGTTTAAGAACTCATTAAGTTTACATCTATCAAATATGGGGATTGAACCATTTAACCATTTGAAAATACTAAATGAACTTGTCAACTGCTTATTCATAAATGATTAACACTTGAAGATTTTATAGGAACCAATCGACAAATAGGCTTAACCAATTAAAAATGATTGACTACTTTAATTGTTGGTGAGATTTCAATAACTAATTTTCTAGTGGGATTCCAATAACTATAAATAACTAGTTTTATAAGCTTATAAATAACACTTCTCTTGGCCAAAACAAATATGGAACTTACAAAACAAATATCTAAGCATACTCCCTTTAAAAACCAACTTACACTTTTTTTTCATTCGTAAGCATCCAAAATCAAGGTTAAGTATGGATTGGTAAAATTCTCTTAAAGAGATTAACTGTTATTTTAATCAACTTTAATAATAGAGTATATTCTGGAAAGTGTAAGTTACACTCTAAACATTTAAGAAAGTCTCATAGAGATAAAATTATGAATGGTTTAATACTTGTCCTTCAACAAGTATAGATGAAGGGTTTTCTAATCTTTAACCCATAAAAAATTGGAGATAACAGTTTGATTCTAAACCCATAAAAGGATTGGATTTGATCTTACACATGTAAAAATATTGTGTAACAATTAGATCTCACCTACTAAGAAGACCAATGTATGATAGTGAAACTCATGAATAAACATTTAAGAAGAGGAGTATGTAGTTTGCTAAACCTCTATAAATCCTAATGCATTCTCTCCACTTTCACATTTATTTTATTAATTGTTTTTGTATTTGCTTGAGTGTTTAGAGTTGCATGTTATTAGTTAACAAAGGTTTTAATTTGTATTTTTACTTTGAATACCTAATTCACCCTTCTTAGGTTCACCTAGGCTATCCTTTTATGGACCAATAACTACAACACTTATGGCGGCTCGAGCCTCCTCTTGAGTTATGTGGTAGACTCTCCTCAAGGATTCTCATTTTGTCTTCTAGGCCATCCTATATTTGAACTGGCTCTAGACTAAAATGATCTATCAAGTGTATTTACTATCATTGATTGTTGTTGACTTTATGTTGGCTGTCTTTGGCATTAACTCTATTATGCAATCCTACTAGAGCATTGTTTCTTACAATACTTAGTCTCCCCACAATGGTAATAAGGAGAATACAGATACAAATAATCCCTTTAATGATGTCCTTTTTATCTATATATATAGTATTGCCTCGGCGAAGCTGACCAATCTCCTAAATGATTCTACCCATATCTCACATCGAAATTAATTGTTATTTCCCCTATACATTAGACCTAGTCACCATACTAGTTATGAGATGTGTTTATCCTTATATATATCAACCCTAAGTACCTTGAGAAGACTTACTCATCAAACTTCCTAATCCTTAGTTTTCTTATCTTTATTTAAGCTGACCATACTACATTCCTTTTACTTTTTTTTTAGGAGAGATGATTTCTTGATGCAAAGGTTGGTTTTTTTCTTCTTTTTTAAGCCTAAGTTGTTTATAACTAATCACTTTTTCCAATGACACTATATCCTTTACCAAATCTCCAACTGTCTTAGACTACAAAGCTATTAATCCCATTTACAACTTTTATCTCAATCCATTTCTAAACCTCTTTATCCATTGTTGCTCGACAGGGATATAAATGGATGTGAACATAAAGAGATCTTGGAACCTTTTCCATAGTTAAAAACAATCATTTCATATTGCCTTAATGCTAGGAACTTTTGCTCCTTATCTTTCTAGTGATTTCTTAAGAAATACATACCTCCAATTTCAACCTTGAAATATACCCAAGCTAAGATTTTCATTGGCTTTTTCTCTCTCACCATCTCTCATTAGGTTTGAGCACCATCTGATAAAAATAGAGTGACGTAATTCATTTTATATCATTTGATACTTCTAGTTGATTCAAAGTTCCTTCTGTCTTCCATAACCATTGCCCAACTATTTAGCATCTTGTTCTCCCAAGTAGGGTTCATAACTTATCTCTCTCATATTCTTCATTACCCATATAATAATAATAATAATAATAATAATAATAATAAAACCCTGTCAGTAAGTCATACATGCAACTCCTCTCATCCTTGCAGATATAACTTGCACAATCTATTCCAAATATACAGGATCAAGAGGTGTTATAAGTGTTGCTATTGGCATTCTAGGTGGGGCTCTAACTACCCTACCCTCTTTTTTTGAGTTACACATTTATGCCCTTTAAGAAAAAGTCCCATTCTTTAGGCTGATAGACTAATCTTTGTTTAACTGAAAAGACAATGAGCATATATAAAGAAGTATCCATTATAAGATCCCCTTTGAACTTTTATTTTGATAAAATGTCTAAACTTTTCTCCTTATTATAAAAGGGTTCATCTTTGTACCTTGTCTTGTTTGAACCATCGTACAATCAAATCATTGTTCTTCATTAATTAAAATCTCATTTTCAATATATACTGATTCAAAGCTATAACTTTGATACCAAATATAACATCTCTAATGTTGGGATACAAATTGAAAGGTTGACTGATTTATTTGTAAATTTTAATTGATCAATTAAATGGATTTTTTATTTCTAACTCATCAAGATTCTATCAGAATTTTGACAGATTTTTTTTATATATATTTGAGACATCCTAAGTGTTGATATCAAAGTCATATCACAAACAATAACACTTCATAACCACAATCATCCCAACTTCATTAGCCCATTTGCTATCCAATCATCTTGGATCTTAGTTCATTATATCTTAGTATTTAACTCATATCGCTAAGACATTAATTAATTTCACATCCATCATAAAAATTAAAACATCTAAATATGTATAATAACTCCACATCAACTAACACTTTAATAAATACAATTATAAATAAGTTAAACCAATCATATAAATACTAAAATTGTAATGACAAATATAATATTCATGCAAGATAATAGTGGTATTAGATTTTAAACAATAAACATATTATATCATTTTAACTTGTCGATGATCATTTTTAGGTTAGATTGGAGGACATATTAAATATCAAAATAGTGTCCAAAATTACAACCCACAAGTTTGATATAACAACTTGATAATCCATGGTTTTTAAAATCTATTTAAAAAAATAACAACTAACTATTGCTCCTAACAAGCTTGTGAGTTACTTGTAAGAAAATCAACAATATTTATTAAGTCAGAAGTTAATATCTCATTTACCAGTTAAAGATGATAACCAACTTTTCATCTATACATTATTTAATTAATTCCTCATGATCATCAAAATTCTTCTTTATAAATCTTATTCAATCCTAAATAAATCTTGTAATATTCATAACTAAATTAATCATTCCAACATTTCCATATTGAAGCCAACATTCTAACACTCTCTTTTAAATACACAATAATTCAACATCACTATCTTAGTCGTCAATTAATTCAGCATTAACAATAGGAAACCAATAATCTGGTATTCCTTAATGAATATCAATCAACTTGGTCAACCCATCTTGGTTGCCAGTCAATCCATCATTCTTATTTGGAATTTAATAATTCAGTATTCTTTATTGAATACCAATTAATCTAGTCAACCCATCTTGGTTGCCAATCAATTCACTCCATTTACATAGCTTATTTCCATATACATTATCAGAATCACTATCCATGTTTTCATGGATTAACTAATTCATAAGTAAGATTTCTAGGAAAATTATAAAGAAAATCACAATGCAATTCCACTATGTTATTTATAATTCCAATATGTTATTCATCCATAATGAAATTCATTTGTCGTTTTCAATTGATTTGGCACAATTCTTATTACTATAAAATTGTTTACCATATAAGTGAACATGAATTTTATTCCATCTTACTTTAATTTGGGATTAGAACATTTGAACGAACTATTTGTTCTTCCAATTTATTTTAATTGCACTCATAATCACCCTTCAACTTTTAATTTCTTACAAATTTTAGCCTTAATAAACTCAAATGTCAGCCTCAAAGTTGACCGTCCTTTTTATTTTAGTCATTCGTTCTGAATTTATGCATCTTGAGTCTTAATTGATCAATAAACTTTTAATTTCTTTAATTTCTCTCCCTTGAGTTGATCAAATTCAACCCCTATATTCACACGTCTTTTTTAGTTCTATTCATGGTTTTGGATTTCTTTAATGAAGTTTTTAATTTCCCATAAAACTTTAATAATTATGCAATTAAGCTTCCAATTTGATCAAATTAACTCTTAAACATTACAATTTGACCCCTTGACTTTAAAGTTTTTCTATTAAAGCTGAAATTGACCTCAAAAATCATTTTTTCTTATAATTGAGCCCCAAATAAATTCAATTAACCTTGAAAAATTTGATTACATATTTAAACATCTAATTTTGATCTTTTCTACTTAAATTGAATATTTCTTATAAAAGAGCTTTTATTAGTCAAAAATACGTTGTTAAATTTTCCTATTATGATCTTCATCAACCACTATTTTGCAATTTTCTTGGAATTATAGTATATTCATCTCATTGATATTTTTTTTTCTTCCTATATTTTTTTCTATTTTTTTGTTTAAGCAGGTGTCCAAAAGAATGGGTAACAACATGCTTTGAGGAATTATTGAACTTTTAAAGTATGGTATTCTCTCCCATTATCACTTTAAAAAACTTGAGCCTTCATCTTATACTCAGACTTAACCATTTCATAAATAAAAATTAACAACTTGACTAGACCTTTAGATATCATCAAACAAACCTAAAACATCTTGTTAATATCATTAATAAAAGTAACAAAACAATGTAAACCTCATAAAGTAAAGATATTGGATGGATACATCAAAATGTATAATCATAAATGGAAGTGAAGTCCTATTCATACTTAATGAAATGAAGGACAATTATTTTTTGCTAATTCATAAATATCATATAACAAGTTAGAGTCTTCAATATTTTAAATACACCATAAAATAATTTTTTCACATAACCAAAGTAAGCATACCCTAAATTTCAATATCATAACTAGTTTTCAACAATAATTCTTCATCCCTTATAAACAATCAACTATTAAAGCTTGACATAGCTTATTAAAACTTTTTTATGCCAAGTCTAAGTAATATTTGTTCCCTTATTTAATACCATAACTAATATATTTTTTCCCAGTTTGGATATCCTAAAATACACAAAACTTAAACCAAAAAATTACCACACAAGATTAAGTTAGGGTTATTTGAGAAACTGATAACAAGTCATAATCTAATGATGGAATAACTAGAACAAAATCTAAATTTAAAGTATCAGTAAAGGTCAAGGATCATTTTTTGATGACTAGAGTTATAATACCATTTGTAGTAGAAACAAACTTTTAAGTGGACAAATTAAAAGTTGTGAAATGTCAAGAATTAAAACGTCTAGGGACTTGGGATTTCAGGAACTTGATGATGATAGTATATTTCCAAAGGAAAGAAAATACTTTTTTTATTTTCTTATTATAATAATGAAAAAGGTACAATACATTCACATACACAATTAATTAATTATATAAGAGGAATCAAGGACTTAAAAATAAAGAATTAACTCTAAATTCATAAATAAGAAATTATAAAATCTTAACGATTAGCAATTCACTAATGTCATTGTTATAGCTCTTGACTAATTGACATTGTGGATATACCCCATGTCATTAATTGTTTTTTTTCCCCACTAATTTTGTAATTCTTTTAGATTTTGCTTTCAATTTAATCCTTTTACTTTGATTTTATTTGAGACTAATCTTGATACCATATTTCAATAAGATAACATGGCATTCTAATTATTAAAAAAATATCTTCCCATTAGGTTATGTTTGATTTTACAAAAAAAAATGTTCTGATGTTAAGGATAGAGAAAAAAACAATTGAGTAGATTATTTTACATTTAAATACTTCAATAACAGTTGTCAAAGCTATACCTAAGCTCCATATAAAACACATGTCATATTGAAAAAATAGCACCAATGAGATGAATCCAACAATACCATTAAAAACCACCTTTACTAACATGAGAAGGCTATAAGCACTACCCCAAACATGGAGGCACATTCCGTACATTGACATGTGTACTATATAAGGAAGGTCTTTTCTATCTTATTTGTTTAATTTAGTCCCTGATTATATAACATATCTTCAATTTAGTCTTATAATTTATCCCATATGATCCACTCATTTTTCTTAATTTAGTCTATGGCTTCTTATTAACTCTTTAACCTTATCCCTAATTGTCATTCCAGTTAAGCCCAAATAAGTCCTAGATAAGGAGAAACAAAAGGGAAGCACAAGAAAGAGATACCTCACCAACCAGGTTATATTGTGGTCATCTTGTTGCGATATTCCGATCACACAAATTAATTACCCTAACTTAAAACACAACATAAGATAGTGTAGCACAAGTAAGGGGTCAATCCCACAAGGAAGGTTCAAGTAAGATTTTTATGCTATATGATATGCAGTTTAAGGAGAGGGGGTTAGAAGTTGTCTAGGCTAAAGCAAAAGAAAACAGAAAACTATCAAGCAAAAATAAAATAAATTTATCAAGAAAACAAATCTTAGTTTCAAGTAAACATTCACCTACATAGATCAGAACTGATCATGGAAACAAAAAATTAATTTAGATTCTAAATATTTAACACTTTTTAATATTGGTTAGTTAACATATCCACCATATAACTCATCCTAACTATTAAACAACCACAATGTCCAAACTAATAATTTATTTCAATGGCAGCATTAAGAACTACATAAGTTGATTAATCAAGAAAATATAACTGTTCGTAATCTATGTTTGATTTGATTGAAAGTTCATTAATAATGTATATCCACCACGATTATTAAACTCAGTTGTTTCACAACTTCATATACCACAACTCTAGTTTTGATATCAAACTTAGCAATAGATTGTCTACAATAATAACTTAGAGTCTACTCTTAGCAATTAAATAAATAATCATAGGAAAAATAATCATAGGAGAACAAATATATTCATCATCTAAACTGGAAAACTAAGTTAAAATAGTCTCACAGCTCTAGAAATATGAAGGTTTATGTGTCCTTGCAACCAAGAAAATGAGTTCTGTCTTGCATGTTTGTTGAACAATTAATTAAAAAGATGGAAGACATGATTTTAGGTTTTTTTAAGAGAAGTGGAGTTTTTCTCTCCTTTTCTTGCTGGCCAAATGCTTCCCTCCTCCTTCTTTATATATGCTTAGAAACCCTAGTTTTTATTTTACAAAATAGTCCTTCCTTAAGTTGGCAAAATTTAGTGGTCATCTTGTAAAAATCATATCTTATTCATAAGACATTGTTTTGAGCTACAATTTGTATCGGTGATATATATTTGAGTCTAGAATGCAACAAAATTGGTAGATTGCAATATTTGACTTTGAAGACTGCGATTTCCATGCTCTTACTTATTTTATTTTACTTTTCATTAGCTTTACATAAATTTATGGATTTTAGCTTTTAAATGCCACTAGAATCACTTCATTTCGATCTCTAGAGCTTTCGCTCTACACAAAACATCGAATGAAGGGCAAATTTGTCAATCAACTCTAATTACCTCCTTTTTGCATCTTTCATCCAAAAATGCATTCAAAACATAAAACAAAGAATATCAAGGCATTTTATACACAAAACTTATGCAACACACTAGGTATATATGAGTGAAACTATCAAATAATATTGTTGCATCAGATGTCAATTTAGATGCTTTAGAACACAATTTGGACTCGTTTCTTCACGAAACTATTTGCTGACATAATTCAGTTGTCATTTTTAAAAACTCATATATCCATCATATGATTAAATTTGGAGCGTTGATAGGTATTTGAGTTAGGAATCCAACAAAATTGGGTTTGCATCAATTAAACTTCTTTATCCAGATATTGAAGTTAAAATGGCCAAAAGGTCAACACTGACATAGCACAAGATTTGACTTTGAAAGCTATGATTTCCATGATCTTATTTATTTTATTTTTTTCCTTGGATTTCTAGAAAGGTATGAATGTTATCTTTTTAATGCCACTGGAATCACTTTTCTAATCATGTCTTCCATCTTTGTTAGCTACATGCCACTACTAACCCAAAAACCCTAAGTTGGAAAGCCCATGACTTAATCCAAAGAAGCCTTGGATCCTAGTTGAAAACAAAGTATTAATTAAGCCCAAACAAGCCTTAACTTGTAGCTAACAAAATTAAATAAAGCCTTGTGGTAGGATTCTTTTGTCTCTTTTGCTGTCTTCACTTTATGGCCCAAAGAAGGTTGTATTAGACCCCTCCTGCACATGGATAAGATGTACTGGGATCTTCTCTTGATACTCAATGGTATTTGCAATTCTGACTTGGTTGAAACCTTTAAAACCACGAATTAGGCCCCTAAACATGTAATGGGTCATTGCTAGTGTTTTTGGGCTGGTCTGCATCATCCCCTCTCTCCTTGATAGGATTTGACCTCGAATCAAAATTGTTATGTTGTTGATGTCTTGACAATCAATACACATCCTCCATGTTCCATCCTTCTTACGCATGAGTAGCACGGGTACAACACACAGGCTCATACTCCCACGAATATATCCCTTTTCCATGCTTCTATAGGCTAGTCGGTTAGGAATTGAAGCTCCAGGTACGAAATCAATCTGATGTTTTATCTCCCGCAATGGTGGTAATCCGCTAGGAGTATCGTCGAGGAACACATCATCAAACTTTTGCAACAAAGAAATAACAGCACTAGGCATCATCTGACCAAGATCATTAGTATTAAAGTAAGCCTCTTTGTACACAAGTAAAATCATTGGTTTGTTTGTGAAGTATGCAGATCTGACCTCATCCTCTCTAGCATAAAAATTGGGTTGTTTATTTAGTTTTTCCACAATTTTCATCACTCTTCCTAACTTTCTTCACTCCTCTTGTCTTACCTCCACTCTCGACCAGATTTGGATGTTTTGAGTTGTGGTTGAATGGTCTGATTTGTTTGTGTTTGGATGAACGTCTGAATGAGTTGTAGTGGTTTGGGTTCTTGGTCGAATCTGATGGTCTTCTCTCCCCATTATCTCATGCTCACGTTTTAGCTTTATTTGATCATTATATATTTATTTGGGTATAAGAGATACAAGAGTGATGATTTTGAGTCGTGCTTCCTTGGTTTGTGCCCTCCATAGAAGTCGGCTACGGTAATCTGTGTTCTGCTTTGATATCAAGATTACAACTATGATACCTTGAAAAAACATGGAAGAATTATGATTTTATTGATTTGTTAAACAACACACGATGTACAATCTTATACTGATGTTAATGTGTTTAGATCCTATTCTATCTCCTGCAATTGAGCTAAATCTTACATGAATAAGGAAAGAAATAACTATGAATTTAATTACAATATATTCCCAAGTTGACTACCTATTCTAGAATGTTATTGCCTTCAACAAAGTGGACGATAATAAAAAGTGACGGAGGTCGCAACAAAATAGCAAGGATCGTAAATAACAACAACTAATTAACATGTGAACTTGCAAAAGCTGCAACGAAGCAATTCCTCGTACATTAGAAAGGAAATAGTAAGTGTCGATTGTGATCAAAATATTGAAAGGGGAAAAACATGTCGATGAGAAATAATTACTGATGCAAAGAGACTAAATACCGTGTCAACCGAAATATGAAGATCAATGGAGTAACTCGGTGTGTGAGTCTAAGTTAGAGTAAGCAGAGGTTTCCAGACATTATAAAACTACTCACTCACACAACAAGTTGATCAGATGTAATTTAAAAATAAAAAAAGAAACAGTTAGCTAAATTCAGCAGCAGCTGTGTGAATGTGCTGCGCCAAATAATCAAGCTGGAAACAGCAATGAGTGGATCTTAGTTTTGGTGAGAAAGTGTTGCTGATATATCGATTTGATTATAAAAAGACGACCGCCTCAAGTAAAATGGCAGAAGAGAAGGATAAAACAGTAAAATATTGCTGGATCATTAACATTCAGATGGCAATGCATGCTATTACTTGCTGGTATTGAGAAAAACAACCTAACTTAGTTGTAGATAGATTCTAGGACACCAATTGTTAAATATAAAAGATTTTGTGATAAAAAAGATGATAGCACTGGCCTGATGTCTTCTTTGTGAAAGGATTACAATGCCCTAGTTATATAACAGATTGAAAGTCACGCTCAATTTTGGCAATCCTAGGTGCTCACTGCTGGAAGAAAACCAATCAGGATTCCGACCGCACAAATTATGGGAAATGGTGGCTGTTCATCGGGGGAAGAAGCAAACATGCGAGTAGTTTCAGAGAACAACTTAGAGACAAAAATCCCGGCCCGAACCAGTCTCCCGAATCAAAATGAGTAGCAGCTCTTCCACAGTAAAGTTGTGGAAGGACCAAAGACCCAACCTAGTGGGCTTTGCATTTAATGCATTAAGATCACAATAGGAAACCTAGCTAGTTGTCTCGGTCCCTCAAAGAAAGAGTGCGAACGACTCCTGGGAGCCAGCAGGACCAAGCGCAACCATGGTAAGAAGCACCAACTGAGACATAGAGAAACGAAAAGAAAAGCATCTCCAGCTGAAAGCCCTAAGAAACCAAACCCTATTAGAGCCAACTGGGAGAAGAAGAACGTGTAGATGTTCTTAACTGGAATATATATATATATATATATATGATCCCAAAAATTCACATCACACTGAATGTCTTTATTTGATTGTAAAGGCGGAACATCTCTAATAGTTGGTGAGACATGTCTACCAGCTAGCTAGTGTTACAGGAGAAGTGCAAGAAACCATTAACAATAATTCACATCTAGCTAGTCTCAAATTGCATTTTATGAAATATGGACTGCATACAATTTGTAGATGATTTATACTCCAACTTGTAGAGCAGAAAAGCATCTAGTCTTCATTTTCAACTCTTGTCTGGTGCATCATTGTGCTTTGCATGTACTAGCCCAGATACATATGGTTGTCCAATTATATAGCAGACGGATAAGATTTATAGGACATCCACTTATTTACATGATGAGTGGATGCTAAAGAGGGGCACACATTGAATTGATGTGGCATATATAGATCATAACAAAAAACTTGTGAAACTTGATAATATATGTTATTTTTTTGTATTTGTTTTAAATTATTTAAACTTCAATTATTATTTTTAATTTAATTATATAGATGTTCGATTTGAATTACAAAGGCTAATAATTATTTAACTTTTTCCAAGAGGGCCAACAAGTAAGATCACTTTGTTGTTAATGTAGGCTTTAATGATAGGTCACTTTTATATATGCAGGATCAACATCTTTCTGATGATATTTGAAGCGGGGAGGTCTAATAAATATTTTATATATAAATTATTATAATTTTAATTATTTTAATAACTAAGTTGCTTGATTTCCAGGGTTATGATATGGTAATACATAAAAAAACATGCTTTGATGGAGTTGCATGGAGCGTGTATTGAGGTTGATTTTTATGAAGACACGATATACACACTTTTTATTTTTGTGCTAGTGGGATAACACCCACATTTTAGGATATGGCCATGTTGATTGGTCCTCTAATAGATGGAACCTCCATGATAGGTCTTAGAGGGTCAATTCATATAGATATTTTATATGATTGTCTATTAAGGCGGGTATCTCCGGTTAGTCTTATGGGGCGATTGCATTAAGTTGACATAGTTGGACGTTAATTTTAAGACGTCGCAACAGATGTGACAATAAACCATTAGATTATATATGCTCAAGCATACATATTACATATATTTGGAGATCTTATTTTCACAAGTACTAGTGGTACTGCAATATTATTTTCTTTTTTGACACTACTTGATGATTTTTCTTCCATTTCTTATTACAACTAAGAGGATTGATGTTTATATCAACAACTATATAAAGCATGTCTAAAAAAGAAAAGGCAAATTGTCAGGGTCTATTATTTCTTGAGGTATATGTATTTTAAATTATTTAATTATTAAAATTAATGAATTCTGACTTATAATTTTCAATATTGATTTAAATAGATTTGGTCATAAAAGAATATTTATATCGGGCATCCAAAGAGCTATGGTAATAATATGTTTGACATTGTAACTCGGAGGCAACTCTCTATTGGCTCCATGTAATAATAAAATACAATTGATTATAATCAACATGTTATTTAGATAAATTGAAAATAAAAAAGGTATTAATATTTAGTTAAATCATGTATTTGTTCATTACACATTATTTCACCATTCATATCAGGTCAAGTTTCTCGAGATGTCCACGCAATTCATTGCATTATTCCCCCCAATATCCAAGAAAAAATCAATTGGTATGCAATATTATTTTACATGCAATATTTATTAAATACGAATTTAATTTTATTATAGATGATGACTACTAATTGTTTTTTTAATGTATGTATATATATTAATCACTTGGTACGAGAAGTTTAAAAAGAAGCAGTGACTATCCATGAAGGTGTCGATGAGATAGGATGTGTTGTGACCAACACTACACTCAATTTATATCGTGGTGGACTTTAACAGATTGAAAAGGTTGGACATCTTGAAGTAGCATTAACGAAAAATGAGATTGCTTATCGCGGGAGTGTTGTCCATTCACAAACATTCCAAACCCGTCTAAGGGCATCCTAGTCCATCCACAAGAGACTCAGTTTCATCCACGAGTCAGGATGATATTGGTTTTTCTCAAACCTAAATGGATATTACATCCTCATCCTCGAGTTGGAAGAGTTAGGTGATGCTCCAAACTTGTTCGCGAGTGCTTTAGCCTTTTCCGCAAGTGCTCCATGTCTTTTTACAAGCTAAAATGATAATTAGATATGGTTACATGTTATTATATGTTATAAGAATTATAAACATATATACTATTAGTTTACTTTTAATAAAATTTTATGTTATGTTAATCATTGGTCTAAATTTGTTATTTATGATTGTATATATTATGTAAATTATGTTTTGATGCTGGAAAATTGGTTATTTGAATATGCAAACTAATAATTTCTTAGACACTGAGTTAATGACATAAAAGATTATCCTTGAATGAATTTGTTAGAGGAGTCGTAAATCGTATCCATGATACGTGAGTCACAATTAATATTTTCGACTTTCTCAATTATGCTAGATCCCTAAATATTTTATGTTTGTATTATTTTATTTAAAACTTTTTTAACTGTGATAGATTGTCAAAACACTCCTGAAATTGTCTATAAGGCTATTGTAATGGTTGATAGCATGTGATAAATTAGTTGTTAGGTTACAGAAGTAAAGTTTCCATGTATTCATCATTTATTTTTAATTAGGTTAGATGACAAGTTTGTTTAGCATGATTTTTAAATTATTTTTGATTTGATAACAATGAGTTAAAATAATTTTAAATTAAAAATATATTTACTAAAATTACTTTAAATTATTTTTTTAGAATGAAAGTCGTACTAGTTATAATTCATAAGTTATGAGTTCTTTTTTTTTTTTTACTTTTTGATCAAATTAAAATTTTGACCATATTTTATAATAATTTTGTTTAAATCAAAAGTTATTTACAGCCAAATATATTTGAAAGCTTTTCAGTCAAAAATAAAACAACTTAAATTACTTTCAAACTTATATAAAATAAAAACTTAGTTTATGTTCGTAAGAACTAATTTGAATATATATTTAATAATAAAAAGAAAAGAAAAACTAAAATCAAGACATGAGTGGTCCTTGGTTCATGGATAGGTTTAGCTTAATAATGCCACCGATACAAACAGGGATACAAAACCCCAAATAGTAGAAAAAGATTATGTACCCCACACTATTATGGGTTTTTATTCGCTGATGTTCAATGGGCCCCTCTATCGAATGTCACCTGCTTTCCGGCAAACATCAGGTGGATTCTAGGTGGTTTACCGGTTATTAAAGGTTTTCTGAGTTGCTAAATTGTCTTTTTCATTTTTAGGCCCCGTAGACCCATCCCAATCAGCCCATCAAGTGAGGTTACTGTCCGATAAAGGGGATAAATTAAAAAGGATTTTGAGGAATCTCTTTGTTACCCCTTGTTTATTATTACTAGTTATTTGATTCATGTTCTGTTCCGAGCTAACTTGTCCGTATGTTGAATTTTTTTATGTAAAAAATTAATTAATTTTATATATATTGTAATTGATTATTTTAATATTTAATTAATAAAATTGTAATTGATAGAATCTATTAGAATTTTTTTTTTGTAATTGATAGAATCTGTTAGAAAAAGATTTTTTTTTCCACCTAAAAGTTATTGAATGTTGCTACTGTTAAAATTATTTTAATAATTATTTAATCAAGATTGTACAATTGAAATAAAAAAATAATGTTAAAATGAGCCACGTACTCCGTGTAACATACTGATTGATTGTTGTGTATGTTTTATTTATTTCATGAATTATTTCATTAGCAAATAGTAAATTATAATTGTTGAATTTTATTACAGATGAGTGATTTGTTTTACGCATCAAACAATTTGATTGGTGGTTTTGTTTTAACTACTTTGATAATAATTTAATTGGCAGATTGCAAAACCGCAATTGATCAAATTGACTAAAGATATATTATTTGTTATTTGCAACATAATAATTGTTTTTTGCGCATGTTTTAACTATTTGATGAATAATTTATTTGATAGATAACAAAAATGCAACTGCTAAAATTTATTAATGATTATTTTTTCTTCATATTATTATATTAAAAGTTTTTTAGAATACTAAGATTAAATTAATGTGAGATTTATAAAGAAAAGTCCATTCAATTTTTTTATATATTTTAAGATGTTAATGTCAGAAAAATATCACAATATATACTTAGTCTTTCCTATTTTTTAAGGAAAAAGTCCAAAAAATAATTATTATCATTATTCTAAATGTCTTATCTATAGTAAAATAAATACATATAAAAACAACATAATCTTAAAATTTGTAAGTTGCTTATTTAGCTCAGATATATAGCATTTTTTTTATAAAAAAAATAAGATTATTAACAATTTTATTACATGCTAAAAAAATTGGTGATAGCTGTGGCGAAATACAAAGTAATTTTTTATTTTATTATTGTAGATAACATGACACAATTTTTCTATTTATCTTGTAAACATGTTGGTTTCTTTTTTGTGATATGAGATATGAAATATCATACATAAAAAAAACACAGAAGTTATTTTTCACAAAAATAACATTGATCAATGAATTTTTGTCACAATTATTATAGCTATCATTATAAATATTATTATACATAATTAATATTCCAATTATTATTGGTCATACTATCGATGACACTTTAATTATTGTTAAAAAAAGAAATTATTTTTTTTAACATTTATTCCTCATATCATTATAATAAAAATATTTGAGAACATTGATAGTAAATTATTATTGTTTGTTTAAAAAACAAATAGGTCATTTATTTATTTATATATATTAAGGCGCTAATATTAAATAAATATCAAAATATATAATTAGCCTCACATATTTATAAGGGAAAAAAACTTACAAATAATTATTATCATTTTTTTGAATGTCTCATCTATAATAATTAGAAATTTCAACACCTAACAACATTAACAAAAAAACAATTAAAAAACTAAATAAATGACAACAAAAAAATAATATTATATATATATATTAAAGCTCTAATATTAAATAAATATCAAAATATATAATTATTCTCACATATTTATAAGAAAAAAACTCACAAATATTCATTATCATTTTTTGAATGCGTTATTTATAATAATTAAAAATGTCAACACCTAACAATATTAACAAAAAAATAATTAAAAAACTAAATAAATGAAAATACAAAAATAAATATTATTAGATTTAAAAAATTATTTGACTTGAAGAATAAATAAATAAAATAATAAATATTAATTTTCAAATGATCACCAACACAAATAGACGAAATCAGTGTTCATTAACTATTCAAAGGGGCGATCTCACTGTTCATTGACTGATCAAATAGGCGATCTCTTTCTTCTTAATATTAGTATTATATTAATCCATAGTGTCTTTGAGTTTAGATAAACAGTAAAAATCACTATTCATTTACTGTTAAAATGAACGATTTTCTTTTAGCTATATACTAATAACTAATAGTAATTAGTAATAGTAACAATAGTAATTAATAATAGTAATAAAGATGACCATTTTCTATCTGGTTATCACATGTGATCAGTTGTGACTACTAAAAAGTTGATATGATGATCAAGATTACACGTTCCCCAAGCTCCGACCGGCCACACACACATTTTCTCTCCTTCACGGACCAGCCCTCTTCCACCTAAAAACTAACCCCCCCCCTCAGTCGCCAACCACCATCTCGCAGCCGGCCAGCCACCCATTCATTTCACAGCCCCTTCACTTTGACTGGTGCAAACCTAACCTTCCTCTTCCATCAATTCCCTTCTCCTCACAGTTGTTTCCTTTCTTCATTGATCGGCTTCACAACCCCTTCATAGTTGTTTCCATTGGCAATGGCGCCTGAATCCATGCACCGCCATTGTCCCTGCACTATCCTTGGGTTCCAGCAGCTTCTACAATTTATTTTTTTGACATATTTTGAAATACCACTTTGTAATTCCAAATATTCATGGGTATATTTAAATTTGTAATGGTTTTCTTATTCCATAAACATGATTAATTTGAGGTGTAACCAACTTTCTTTTAAACTTTTTATTCGCGTGCAATTTTGATTTTTTAAAAGCCAGTAGTGCATGTATTGTGTTGAATTGACATCTGTGCAGTGTAAAATGTTGAATTTTGAGAAGCAAGCAGATCGCTCATGCACTGTCTCAATCCACGATAGTTGTGGATGTAGCGAGAAGCAGGAAATCGCGCATCCCAGTCCATAGTAGATACGAGCGGTATACCCGCGTGATGCGGTGGATTTTTTTATCTATGTAGAAAATTGATTGTTTTTATATGTATTGTATTTTATTATTTTAATATTTAGTTAGTATAATTATATTTAAGAATACTGATATAAATTTTTGTCCTTAAAAAAATTCAAAGTCATTTTTCCTCTCTCTCAATATATTTTAGGCGATAATATTCAATAAATATCAGACTTATTAGAAATAAAAATATTGTAATTTTTTTTTAAAACATAAACTTAAGTTTTTTGTGTGCTATAATTATTTATTTGCCGTCTAAAAAGAACAGTCTAATGGAAACAGGAAGTGACTTGTATATTTTTTAATTTGACTTGTAGATAATGCAGGTAAATTTGTCAACATTTTTTTTTTGAGTTGTTTTTTTTTCCAGTAATATTAGATCTAAAATATTAAAAATGAAAACATTGGAAATTCTTGTAAAGAAATAAACTTAAATAAAAGAGCGAATTGCCTGCGCGATGCGCTGAGGTTTTTTTATCTATATAAAAAATTCATTGATTTTATGCATGTTATATTTTGTTATTTTAATATTCAATGAGTCAAATTATAATTGATAAAATCTGTTAGAAACAGATGTTTTTTCCACTAAAAATATTTGAATATTGCTAATACTAAAAATGTTTTGATAAAATCAGTTAGAAATGATTTTTTTTATATGTAGGAAATTGATTGTAAAATTTATTGCTCATATTGTTATATTAAAAATATTTTAGAATAATAATAAATAGGTCTCACATATTTATAAGAAAAACATAATCATTATCCTTATTTTGAATGTCTTATCTATAATAATAAGAAATTTCAACACCTAACAGTATTAAAAAAAATTCAAAAATGAAATAAATGGAAATAAATAAATAAATATTATTAGATTTAAAAAAAACAATGAAATGAATAATAAAAAAAGAGGAAATAGAAAATATCATTTTTGAAATGACAAAAAAAAAATTTAAATGTAAACATAAAAGAAAATAACCTTAATAACAGTTGAAATAATAAAAATTGGTGAGACCATAATTATTGTTAGAGAAAAAATTTCCATAATTTTTTTTTATATAATATTATATTAAAAGCATTTTAGAACAATGACATTTTTTTTCTCCAAAAAAGCAATATATATATATAATTAGTGTAACATATTTAAAAGAAAATAAAACTTACAAATAATCATTATCATTATTTTAAATGTTTTATCTATAATAATTAGAAAATTCAATACCTAACAATATTAACAAAAAATAAATATGATTGTATTTAAAGAAAATATTTTACTTGAAGAATAAAAAAAAGAGAAATAATAACAAATATTGTTTTTGAAATGATTACCAACACAGATTAAAAATTAAAAATTTAAAAAATCTTAATAAGAGAGGAATAAAAAAATTGAAACAAAAACTAAGAGTATGTATATATATGGACAGAAATAAGAATTATATAAGAAATATAAAAAAAAGGAATTTTTTTCAAATGGTAATGAACAACGAAAACCACAATTGAAATAATGGTTCATTAATGTTTGAAATTGCAATATCCTTTAGCTATTTTATGAAATAATAGTAGTAGTTCCTGTAAGTTGACTCGGACACCCTGTTTATAAAAGAAAAAATTATAAGTGGGAAAAAAACAGAAAAAAAATTCAAAAAGATGGGTTTGGGGATTATTCATGGCTCGTGTAAGTTGTCACAGGCATCACAATTATAAAAAAAACGTATACGTGGGGGGGAAATCAGTGAAAAAAATGTTAAAAAAAATGGATTCGAAGATTAGTTGCGGTGCACGTAAGTTGTAACAAATGCTTTGGTTAAAAAGCACAAAAAAAGAAACCCAATTAAAAAAATATTAAAAAAAGCTAATCAGGACACCCTGGTTATAGAAAAACGAAAAAAAAGTGTAATTGAAAAAAAAAAGGAAAAAATGTTTAAAAAAGATGGGTACGAAGATTAGTCATGGTGTGTTTAAGTTGTCCCGGCCACCTCATTTATAAAAAAAAAATCCGGTTATAAGAAAAAAGTGCAAGGGGAAAGCACATTTTTAAACAGTAATGAGAGAAAAAATTGTGGCGCGCATAAATGAACCCGAACACCCCGGTCATGGAAAAAAAAGGTATAAGTAGGAAAAAAACAGGGAAAAAATGAAAAAAAAAAGTTGATCTGGAGATTAGTCGTGGTGTGCGTAAGCTCACATGGATACTCCGATTTTTTTTTTTAAAAAAAGAAGCGTAGTTAAAAAAAACATTCAAACAGTAATGAAAAGTGAAAATCATTGTTCATCAGTGTTTAAAAACATTAGCAGCCGGAGAGATTCGAACTCTCGCTCTTGTGATGCGGTAGCAAACGCGTTAACCACTTGACTTAGGTGTTCATCCTAGCATACATATAATACTTAGCTTACATTTTTGTGTTTTTTTGCATTTATTTATATATATGTGACATGATATATTTTTTGTTTAAAATGTTTTTATTTTAAAATTTTTATTTTTGATTTTTTAATTTTTATTATTTATATTATTATATTAAAAGTATTTCAGAACACTTAGATTAAATTAATTTGAGATTTTAAAAAAACCCAGTTCATTTTTTTTATATATATTTTCAAGCGTCGATACCTGACAAATATCAGAAAATAGTCGCGTGCGCTAGGCTTTTTTGATGTAGTAAACTGATTAATTATTTAGCCTGCAAAGAATTATTTAGTTGGTAGATAGCAAATTGTAATCGCTAAATTCTGTTGTATTTTTTTTTCTGTATTGAATTAGTTGGTTGTTGTTATCAGTTTAGGTGCTCGGATAATAATTCAGTTGACAACTCTCAAAATTATAATCGATAAAATCTATTAAAGATGAGTGAATTGTATTTTATAACCAATTCATTAATGGGTGAACTTGCTTAAATATTTTTTCGATTTCTGTAATTTGCATAAAAACTATAATGGATTAATTAGTAGGCGTGTTTTGATTATTATGACAATTATTTAATTAGTGGATGTAAATTTGCAATTAATAAAATGAATAAAATATGAATTATTTTTTTCTTGTATCGAACTTGTTGATGATTGGGTTTATTTTAACAGCAATAAACGATTTAACCAGCAGATAGCAAAATTGCAATCGCTAAAATCTATCAGAGATAGATTATTTCTGGTTGATTGCTATTTTGTGTCGATTTATTTAATTCATAGATTGCAAAACTGCAATTGATTGATTATTTGTTGTGTCTTAATTGTTTTGACAATTATATAATCGGTTGATAAAAAAAAATACAATCGATGATATCATTTAGAGATGAATAACTTTATTTTTTGTAGTGAATTGGGCATTCGTTGGCGGTTGGGTGTTTTGTAATGGTTGGACTTATTATTTTCTTTTTTCTTTTTTATTTATTTTTCAAGTCAAATAATTTTTTAGAATCTAATAATATTTACGGTTATAAAAAAAAGTGCAAGGGAAAATCACCTTTTTAAACAGTAATTAGAAAAAAATTGTGGTGCGCATAAGTTAACCTGGAGACCCCGGTCACGGGAAAAAAAATAAGCGGAAACAAAAAAATGGAAAAATATGTATAAGTTGAACCAAAAAAGGGATAAAAAAGAAGAAGCACGGTTATAAAAAAAACGTGCAAGGGGAAATCACCTTTTTAAACAGTAATGAGAAAAAAAATTATGGTGCGCATAAGTTAACCTGGACACCACGGTCACGGGGAAAAAAAATAAGCGGGAAAAAAACAGGAAAAAAATGTATAAGTTGAACCAAAAAAGGAAAAAAAATGGATCCGGAGATTAGTCATGGTACGCGTAAATTGTTATTGATATCCTAGTTTTAAAAAATACTAATAAGAATAATAATAAATAAAATAAAATAAAAGGGAAAGCAAATTTTCTAGACAATCATTTTTAAAATCAGGATTGTAGAAGAAAAAACAAAAGCACAATAGTTGAAAAAAAAAAGAATAATAATAGAAAAAAAAAGAGAAAGCAACTGGAAAGTTTTTTTAAAAAACAAAAAGGAATTTCGAAAAAAAAAAAGGAAAGCAGTTGCTTTTCAAATAAAACAAAAAACAGGATTTAGGGAAAAAAAAAAAAAACAAAGTCAAAAATTTTGGCTGAGAGGCTCGAACCCTGCGCGCTGGATTTCCAGCGCGCAGGCGAACCGCTCGGCCACAACTACTTATCCGTCAAATTCACTATAAAAAATACAAAACGAATCTGTGTGTAAAAAAAAAAAGTGCACAAACTCTCGCGCAGCACCATAGCAAACTGCACGTCCACAGTGACTATGAGTCACAGTGAACAGTGCTCATCACTGTTGAAAATCGCGTTATCTTTTAGAGTATTAGATAATAGGTGTGGATGCGCATCCCAGTCTATATCCAAGTATAAATAAAAAAAACTTATCCAAACATCTAATTAAATAAATTAATAATTATTTATGTAAATAAAAAATCATTAACAATAACTAAAATAATTAAAAGCTAGATGAAATTAAAATATTTGATCTCGTAAAATGAGATATTTACACATCAATGTTTACTAAATTTATTTATTAAAATCAATAAAAAACTAAAAATTGAAACACATATAAATTGAGTGAATAAATAAAAGGAAACAATGTATTATGTTACTTGGACATATCAAAATTATTATTTAAAATATTTATAAAACAAAGCTTTTCTTTGTAAAATAAAAAAAATAGATATAAAACATTAAAAAAGCCTTGCAAAACTCGTGCCGTATGTCATGAGACCTTGATAAACTAATAAAAAACAAATAAATATAACCACATAGTCAATCTTTTATTAAAAAAATGCAGACTAACAAGATCATTAAAAAAAGAAGAAAAAAACAATCTCCAACCATATCAACTTTTAAAACTTCTAACTCGTGTCATTAGATTAGAAACATGACAAATGGAAAAATCATGAAAGTCAATCCCTCGACAAATTAAATATCAAATGATAAAATCAGGAAAAAAAAATCAATCTCAAAAACATTGCCATTAAGAAAATTAGGGTGAAAAAAATTCGAAGCCATAAAAAAATTAAATTAGAGGGTTAATTGACAAGAAAAAAACTTTAACAAAAAAATGAGAATTATATTGAAAAAAATAAAACAATATAAACTTTAATTGAAAAAAGAAATTAAAAATAAAAAATAACAAAAGAGCCATGAAAAAAAATCAAAAATGAAAATAATAAAAATCAAATTGAGAAAAATAGTTTTCTAAAAAAGTCCCAACAACCCATGACCCAGTCATCGGAAAAAACCGAGAGATTTTGTTTTTTTAAAAGGACAAACATAATTTAACTGTCACTTAATAATCTTTTATGTCCGTGTGCAAAGTGATTTCCATGGTGTTTTAGCATCCCCTTAATTATTTTTGTTAATTATTATATTTTTTTATTTTATTTTATTTTTAAAGGTTTTATTTCTCTTATCGATTTCCTTTTTTATGAAAAACGTAGGAGATATTACTATTACTAGTCTTATGTTACATAAACGATGCTTCTTGCTTCATGTATAATTCACATGATTTTTTTGTTTATTTAACGATTTGTTTTTCAATTTAAAGAATAAAGTCAAGAGCTTGAAAATATGAGATGATGGAAGAAAGGAACGATATCCCGCAAACAAATTTTATCTAAAAAACTATATAAAAAAGAGAGAATAGGGACTCCTTTATACTTCAATATAAAGCACCCGTTTGAAAATACAATTTTTTAAAGTGTTTTTTTATTTATAAATACATTAAAATGATATTTTTTATTTTTTAAAAATAATTTATAACATCAGCACATAAAAATAATCTAAAAACACCCCAAAAAATAATTTAAAGTAAAAATTAAAAATAAATGTTTTTTGCTTTTTTTTAAAAGTAATTTTGAAACACAATGTTAAACAATGCCAAAAAATAGATTTGATATGATAAATTTAAAAAGTTGTTAAAAGAAACTATCTAGTTGTATACCCAAAAGAACGATGGATATATCTAATGGTAATTGAAGAATTTAATACAAGATATAAAGTCATAAATAACAATAAAAATAATGCAATTTGAATACTTAATAAAACAAACAATTTAGTGTGCTGACATTACTCTACACAAATACTCCATTATTTTATCTGATTTTGTAATAAAAAATTGATTGCAAAATATACACTAGCAACAATATAAATTCTACAATGTCACGTTGAGATGAAGCTTGTTTATATTAAAAAATCTTAAAAACAAAGAAACACAGCAAAGCTACAAGAAAATCCATAAAACTCTTTTTTCATTCTCAATCTTTTTAATGTAAAAACATTAGATATGGGTTAAAATCCTAGTGGAAGTAGAGATCTTTAGTACAAACATGTTAGACTAGTTAGTTTAAATCCTTGTTTTATAATAGGTTATATTTTTTTTATTAGATTATGATAGTTCGAGATTTAATCTTCTTATAAATATATTTAGAATTTTAAGTTTGAATCAATCAATAAAAACTAAAGAGGTATAAATACTTGTATGTATTGTTTCCAACCATTATTAGAGCAGACCAAAGAAGCAAGAAAAACTCTTAGCATCAACATGAAAAAGGTTCTTTTGCAGAATTTCAACAGAAAAAAGAGTAATGTCAACCTAATAACTTGGAACATGGCTTCTCATAACTTGGTTCAACTGACCATTCCAAGTTTTGCTGGATATTATGATCATGAAACATGTTCATGGAGAATATTTTTAAATCCATTCAATAATGGCAAATTTCTTCTCAAGAAATAAATGAACCACCATCAAGATCAACAATAATAAGAAGTTGTTTGGGACAGCTTTTGGAACTGTGTTTCTAAAAAAATCAATTTTTTTTTTTATCATTTTAAATGAATATGTTTTGGTATTTTTAGATCATTTTGATGTGCTGATGTCAAAAATGATTTTTAAAAAAATAAAAAAACATCATTTTGATATATTTTGGCACGAAAAGCACTTTGAAAAGCTATAGCAACAGCTATTCCAAATGTGCAAAAAACGAGATAGAAGCACAACTATTGAAAGATTTAAGGCAAAACATTAACTTTCATATCAAATATTTAAAGATAAATTTTATTTTTCTACCTCACAAAGAGGTGCATGAGGAAGAACAATGAGTACAAACAACAATAATGGTAGATTTTCATATCAAATATTTAGAGATAAAATTTAATTGCAATCCTCAAAGAAAAGGAAAAGAATTTGACAACAGTCATTCAACTTTTTAGAGGTTAAAGTCGATGAACAAACCAAGGTTGAAACAATTTTATTAATGACTTGTCATATGAATGAGAAAAATCACCAAAATTAGTGATATTTAAGAACTTGGTGTAGCAATCACATGAGTGAAGATAAATAAGTCTTCTCTGATTTAGATGAATCATATCAATATTTTGTGAAGTTTGGTGATGAGTCTAAAGTTCGTGTTATGAAAAAAATGCTATAAATCTAAACTAAGAAGAATGTTGTTCATATCATCTTTGATGTTTTTCTTTGTTCAATAACTAAAAATAAATTTGTTTAGTATTGGTCAACTTTAAGAAAAGGAGTACGAAGTTTATATAAAAAAACAGAGCATGTTGAATTGAAGATGACGAATAGGATTTAATTGCTAAAGTTAATATAACAACAAATCATTCATTTTCACTATATTCCTTATTCATGTTCTTTCAACGAGATTGAAGTAGGAAGCATGATTATAGCCTTTTCACTATGGATATCTTAATTTTGAAAGATTAAAAACTCTACATCAAAAGATACGATGGTAGGTCTTCCTTGAAATACAACTCTTTCTTAAGTTTATAAAGAATGTGTTGTTAACAAACAATATCAAAGTCAATTTCATGAGGAAAACCATGGAGAGCAAGAAGGATAATGGAGCTTGCCTATCCTGATATTTGTGGGTTAATAACTCACTCTCTAATGGAGGTAATATATATTCAATAACCTTTATTAATTATTATAGTTAGAAAAATCAAGTTTATTTTGTGTAAGAAAAAATTGAAGCTTTTAAAAGCTAAAAATTGGGTTTATTATTTATAAGAAAAATTGCAATCTTTTGAAGCCTTTAAAAACCTAATAAGCACTTACTGAAAATGAATCTAACAATCCAATAAGATTTCTTCAAAAGGATCGTGGTAAAGGGTATAACTCACATGAATTTGTAAAGGGTATAACTCCAATAAGATTTCTTCAAAAGGATAGTGGTAAAGCACTTACTCAAATGAATCTAACAATCCAATAATATTTTTTCTTTATGATATACATGGAATTAAGAGAGAATATCCTACAACTTAGCAAAATAAAGTTTGTAAAAGGAAGAATCATATAAGTAAGGATATATTGCAAAGTCTTTCGACAAGGAGTAACCTACCAAATACTTTTTGGTATGAAGCAATAAATTAGAGCATTCATATTTTGAATAAAAGTCCCATACTTTTATTCAAGATAAACACTATAAGAAGTTTGGGGTGGATGAAAATTTGTGGCTGATCATCTAAAAGATATTAGGTGTATTGCTTATGCCATGTTCCATGCCAAAAGAGAGAGAGAAACATTGATGACAAAGGAGAAAAATATATTTTTCTTAGTACTAGTGACTATTCCTAACACAGAAAACTATTAATAGTTAAGATGTTAGTTTTGAAAATCCTGAATTTTACAAACATAGCAATGATGGTGTTAAATAAGATATTCTAGTGAATTTTGATGGTGATAATGATGAAAGAATGGAGAAAACCTATGAAGGAAGCATCGTAACTAATAAATTATCAAAGCACACCTAATAGTCAAAACTCACAACGTGCTAGAAAAAGACCTACATGAATGAGTGATTGTGAGGTGAGTGGAATTGATCAATTTGGTGACCCACTTATTTATTTTTCTATATTTTCAAATTATGGTCCTATGTTTTTTGAATATGTCATTAAAGAAAGTAGAAAAAAAGACTACAGATTATGAAATGAATGCCATTGAGAAAAACAATATATAGGAGTTGATCGAGCTTCCACAAACACAAGAGATTATTGGTGTAAAATGGATGTACAAGATAAAATTAAATGAGAATGATGAAGTTGACAAATATAAAACATGCTTGGTAGATAAATGTTACAAGCAAAAGTATGATGTTGATTACAAAGAAGTATTTACTCTGATTGCAACATATGATACGATAAGGTTGATTATTGCCCTAGTAGCTCAAAACTCATTGTTTATCTTCCAGTCTAATGTGAAGTTAGCTTTTCTACATGGAGATCTACAAGAACAAATAGATTCATTTATAAATCTCTGAAAACTATTTGGTTGTTGTGCTATAGAAAATCATGTTTAAATAAGTCTCTTATTGCTAAATTGTGTTTAAGAACATCAATTTATGAGAGAGAATGCTAGATATTAATTAAAATCCTAGTGTAATTATATATCATTAATAAAAATATATTTGTGTTAATAACAACTCATTTGAATAATTGTTTAACTAGTTAGATAAAAATTTTATTAGATTATTATTACTATCAAAATTAATTGTTTTACCGATTTAAATTTCCGTTGATATTATAATGAATTTCCATTGATAATTGTTTTCCTGACAATTACATGGATGAAAAATATCCATTGGTAAAATAGTCATCAATAATATAGTTTCCTTCGGTGATTCTATCAACAATGTCCTCGCTAACAAAAACACTGACTGTAATTATACCACGAAAACATCGACTGTAATTCCATCGGTATACTCTATTAGTAAGGTCTTCAGAATATACCATCGATGACTCCATCATTAACATTTCATTGGTGATTCCATCAGTATATTCCGTTAGTATAGCCATCGATAATAGTGATATTTTAAATAATTTTTGTCAAGCTCTTTGTAAAATACCGATGAAATATTCCAGTATACCACTATACCATGAATTAAGGAACATGACTTTCCATAAACTATGGTTGCACTCCTTGTTGACAATCATTACTCCACACATGCGTCTTAAAAAAAGCTCTATCGGTAGTGGACGTGTCTGAGACTCATAACTTGGAAGAAAAAAAAACATTGTCACTTACAAATTACAAATATTAAGAAAACAATTATATACAAAAAAATATTTTTTATAATTAGTAAAAAATTACCATCCATTTCATATATAAAACAAACCGCACTAAGCCACCAATGCATGTGATATCGAAACCTAGCAAAAGTCGGTTATGGTTCTACGAACTAGAATGTTAGCTTTGCGTGAGATACTCGGACATCACATGCTCAATGTAATTCATCTATATTGCCTCTTAAATGTATGACAACCTGAATTCTTTTTAGACTGCCACGTTCTTTCAGTTTGGAAACTCTCTTACTCGCACATATATTTTTGCTTTTTTCTACGTCTTGTACAAAAAATCACGCAGCCTATATGGTTTAAATGAATTATTTATTAATAAATAAATTATAAAATTATGGTATTTGTAAAAAAATGAAAATTACAGTTGCCAAAATTACCTAGTTGCAATTTAATTCTCTCACACCCTTTTTGCACCATCATCATTAACATCCTTCCAATTACCTTTAACGTAAAAAATTCAAAAAGATTAATTTCATTAATTGGATACAGTAAACAAATTAAAATAAAAAAACTTCATTATAATCTTAAACCTTGTAAGCCATGCATCGACCCGTGGTCACCATTCAAGAGTTTTAGAGATCTACCTCTATTGAAACAATGAAATCTCCATCGATAATTTAAAGGTTGTCATTATTGTTGTAAACACCCGAGAGAAAATATATATAATATATATATATATATATATATATATATATTAAAGGTTAACTTAGTTTTCGCTGTCGATTTGGTGACGCAACGGAAAATCGTAAAGGAATACGACCAACGTCAATATTACGTAATTAGATTGCAACAAGATGAACTCACAAAAATTCATGAAATTTTACTGAGTAATTGATAGATGATTCGACCAGAGGCTTTACAATGGTGTTTAAAGCAAAAACTCGAACCTAACTCATGATAGATAGGAAAAACGATAATAAACCATAAATTACCATAAATGGAAAGATTTGAGATAAATTTAGAATATGATAGGTCTATAAGCCCTGAATAAACATTAATTGACGAAATTCGATTCAGACCTTTAAAATCAAGGGTTATGGTTGAAACGAGACTTTCCTAAAATGGCAAAAATGACAATTTCAGGGCCGAAACGATGGAATTTGGCCAAAAACTGGTGGACATCAAGGGATATGCCACTAACTTCTTCCGCAAATGGCGAATCGCATCAACTGAGTGAGTTTCGTGCCATTCCGACTTCGTTTAGTGATCGGCAGCGAATCAGTTTTCGCGAATCAATTTCGCGACCGATTCTTTGAGGAGCTGAGAGGGAGGGATTAGATAAAACCGGTTTTAGATAAGACCAAACAAGAATAAGAACACAACTAAACCAATCCTAAACAACCCCCACCTTACATGAGAAGTATAAATACAAATAGAAGAGAGAGAGAGGATGAATCATCCTCTTCCAAAAACAACAAAGGACCCGTTTTTTTCCCCTTCCTCTGTAAACTTTAGACCAACCAGAAATTAACCAGAAATTTGTGTTTTGTGAGCGAGTGAGTAAAGAAAAAATTAAGTCTGTGAGAGAAGATTTGGGCGGTTGCTTGTAGAAGAAGAAGAAGAAGAAGAACAAGAAAACGTGAGAGGAAAGAAGAAGGAAGAAAAAAAAGCAGGAGAAGAGAAAGAGAAGTGTCAAGCATACCTCAAACTTAGTTAAAACCGAAAGGTATGGGTCATGAAACCCCTTCCTCTTCTCCTCAAGACTTAAGAACAAAACCCTAAGGAAAATGAATCAAGACCCAAGACTTAAACTAGTTGTAAAGGAAACTGAAATTAGCCAAAAGAAACAGGGAAATAGAGATACATGAGGCCAACTTTAGAAAAATTACAATGAAAAATGAATAAAATGGAAATTCGGTTGTGAATTGTTGAAGGATTTTGTGCCGAATTTGATGGTTTCAATATGTGTTTTCTAGTGAAAATTGTATGTGTTTTCTGCTGGGAAATTGTGTGTTTGTGTTGGAAAAATTGTGTGTGTTTCCGCTGAAAATATGTGTGTGTTGTGCTGGAAGTTATGTGTGTTTCGGTTGTGAATTGTTGAAGGATTTTGTGCCGAATTTGATGGTTTCAAGGTGTGTTTTCTAGTGGAAAATTGTATGTGTTTTCTGCTGGGAAATTGTTTGTGTTTGTGTTGGAAAAATTGTGTGTTTCCGCTGGAAATTTGTGTGTGTTTGTGCTGGAAAGTTATGTGTGTTTCGGTTGTGAATTGTTGAAGGATTTTGTGCCGAATTTGATGGTTTCAAGGTGTGTTTTCTAGTGGAAATTATATGTGTTTTCTGCTGGGAAATTGTGTGTGTTTGTGTTAGAAAAATTGTGTGTGTTTCCGCTGGAAATTTGTGTGTTTGTGCTGGAAAGTTTTGTGTGTTTCGGTTGGGATTTTGTTAAAGGATGTCGTTGTCGTAGCTGTAACTGCTGCAACGAATTAACATTCACTGCCGAATGGTGTGTTTTGCAGCATAGTAGATTCGCTGCCGAAACTATGTCATGCAGCGCATCAGTTTTCGCGAGTTAGTTTTCGCGAATCAGTTTTCGCGAGTTAGTTTTCGCGAATCATTTTTTGCGAATCAGTCCTCGTGAACCAGTTATCGTGAAGAAATTTTCGCTGTCGATGTGGCAGCTTGCAGCGAACCAGTTTTGCTGCCGATTTCTGCCATAAGCCTATACATAAATGACTTAAATGCTAGTAACAATTTCATGGGGTGATGGTGTAAAAGGTGGAACACTTAAATGTGAACATATGAACTTTTGAAATGAATGTGGTGATGAATGTGATTTGAAAATACAAATATACTGATTTATGACCATTATGTCGCAGACGATGCGATCGGGATTGGACCATCGTAAAGACAGGAACAGCCCACAGGTGAAGCAGGTAGGTGACTTACACATCTCCTTTTCATACGATATGTAAGAAATTGTTTTAATTTGAATATTATCCGAATGTGTTAGAGTTTATACTAGATTGTCGAATGCTTAAATCTAGACAAACGATTTGATTAGCTTCGGCTAATGGCATCCGAAAGGATGGCCGGGACAAATGACTAATTAGTTTCGGCTAATGGCATCCAAAAAAGATGGCCGGGAGAAATGATTGATTAGCTTCGGCTAATGGCATCCGAAAGGATGGCCGAAACAAATGACTGATTGACTTCGGCTAATGGCATCCAAAAGGATGGCCGGGACAAATGAACGTTTAGCTTCGGCTAATGGCGTCTAGACAGAAGGACCATGGGGGAGGAACGGTTGACCTCAGCAATTGATGCCTTATGAGGATAGCCGGGGTAAAGATTATGGTTGCTTGAAAAAAAAATGGTGCTCCTATAAACATTACAAGTGAATTGCTTTAAGTATATGCAAAAATTATAATTGTTAACGTTTCATTTAACTGACAGGTCATTTGGTCAGTATTATTAATATTATCATTAAGAAATTGCATTCCATTAAATGTTTTGTACTGCTGCAGAGACGTCACATCCATGAGAGGTCTAGGAAACCCGATACACGGGAACCTACTTTTGCAAAGGACCATGTAGATGCATTCTAAATTACGACGTATTTTGGATGAATCAATGTATTGAATGCACAACTTTTATCGGACCCTTTTGTGTAAATTTGTAAATCCTACTAGTAGGATAGGAATGTAAACTCATGTCCATATATGTATATTTTTAATATGAATCTCTAATCATGCAACCGTAATAGTACACGTTTATGTAAGTTTTATTTTTAAATGGAATGTTCATTGTATGGATGATATTTTACTGATGTGAGGTGATCTGGTTTGTTGAGTATCGGTACTATGAATGTTGAAAAAAAAAATTCGGGTTGTTACAATTGTTTTCACGACTTCAATATTTATAAACCTGAGATTTTATTCTCTAAATAGAATTATCTTTTAAAAACATTTTAAACAAATTTAATAATGAAAACAAAAAAAGTACCTACATTGAAAGGTCATCCTTCCATTGGCCAAGTATTTATGGGTAATTGGATCCCACTATGAAGGGACACCCTCTCAACCTTGTGGCATCGCACCTATGACCCCACTTCATGAGTTGATGCCTGTGATCCAGATGCTTGTTAGTCATTAGCACCTAAAAACTTGTAGTCCTTGGAATCTCTACTAGGAGAATTAGTAATGATTCTGTCCTAACATCGCACAATGGATTTTTCCCTAGTCATTTACATAAATTAATGGATATTCAATATTAAATGCTTCCTCAATTTAATTTTTTTGGCAGAACCTCCTCTATATAGGAGACCATCTAAAATTTACAAACCTGTAAATACACATCATATATGTTATAAACCAGTTGATTTTATTCATTTTCTTCAGTCAAATTTTTGTAATTCAATTTAATAGAATATTTTTATTTTTATGCAATAATATTGTTTAAATTAATCCTAAACTTGGAAAATTTAATCTAAAACTACAAAACCTAAAAATAATTATAAAATAATGACAATAATAATTTAATTAGAAACCTTGATCTCTCTTCTTATTCATGCATTGAACAAAACATTAGCAATTAATAATATTAGCAAAAATAATTCAAATAATGCCATAACATACAATAGTAGAAAATTAAATTAAAAAACAATGCAAATAATAGAAAAAAATAATACACTAATAACATAAAAATCATTATTTTTTCTTGTGTTAATTCATTACTTAATAATGAATTAACACATGAAAAATTTATTAACTTAAAAAAATCAATTAATAATTTATTAACACAAGAAACCATTAATAAGAAAAAGTAATATGTGTAAAAATAATACAAAAAGAGAAAACAAGATGAGAATAGAAAGAAAGACAAACCTTGCACAAATGTAAGAGAAACAAGATTAAACAAGAAGAATACTTAAAGATTTGAAGGGGGTGTGTGTGTTAGAGAGAGAAAGAGAAAGAAGGGGAAAGATGAAGAAGATTTGAAATGCCACTGTGTTTTGGTTATGGTCTTTTATACCGCATTTACCAATGGAATCACCGATGGATAATGTAATATTAATATTTTAAATTAGTCCATCAGTGATTTAAATTAAAAATTCTCACTTTAACAAAAATACTAAAAAACCCTTCAAATATTACCGATGACATTTCATTGATAATACCATTTATAACAATATCAATATACCGACAAAAAACCTTTATCAATAATACCGTGTGTGATGTGTGAAATGAATAGTTGAAATAGATAATAAGAACAATTATCGTGTCTACTAGAAAATATCGACAAAATTATTCTGTCAGCAATACTGTGTGCAATGTTTCCAGTAAGCATTTGCAATTGATAGGGGAATAATTCTCGTATATAATGGAAAATATTGATTGAATTAATCCATCAGCAAATCCGTGTGCAATGTTTACAGTGATGTTGAATAGTTTCAATCTGAAAGATTTTACCTATATTCCTTCATTATCCATTTTCCAAATACTTAAAGTTGAACACAAAACATGATAACATCAATAGTAATGTTCGACAATATATATCTTTGTCATTGAATACTAATTTTCCATCATTGTCATACATTGAAATTAATTAATTAAAATGAGTTTCTTCCTCGTGTAATTATCTATTCTTATCGCCATCACAATCTTTAATGTTGATTTTGTCTCTATCATCATCCTCAAGGAATTGTGTATGTTTAGATCTCAATACACTAATAAAAATATTCTTGGTGATGCAAAAATTTGAGTTTTCTTCTGCCTTGTTAGTCGAAGCAACTCGTTATGGATCAGTTAACTCGCCAACTTGATAAACATCATCTCCCTGTGTGAATTCATTGTTGTCCTGAACAACCTTAACATCAACCCAATCCCTGGTTTTAGTTTTCACTATAGATAACCAATCAACTCTTAAACGATCATTTCTAAAGGAACGATGTATATGTAATAAACTTGTTGGCATTGCTTGACAAAAACAAAGACATAGTTGATGTTGCGGAGTCTAGATTTGGATTTAATTTTGACCAAACTATGATGGAGATCTATTTTCACTTACTTGTTAGTTGTGTAATTAAATACTTTACAGATCTAACATATGTTATGACACCCGTGGAAAATTTTTCATCTTGTATTCGAGAGATTTAGGATTCAATCAACTGTGGATTTTGGGAAAGTAAAAAATTGATGATGTTGTCTATAAGGAATTCAACAATGTATCCGTTTATGATATTTATAAGAGAATAATTGTTTGAAAATAACATATTCGGTAGTATACTTACTGGATAAAAGGTTTTAGTTGGCGCATTTAAAAAACATATAATTATGTGCTTGTTTAAATTCTATTTCTGACTATCTTTTCACAATAGTAATTTTTGGATTGGGTCATCCAGGATAGGAGAATATTGACAATTTTTCACTTGATGAAACCTCCCTATCATCATCATGTCTTGGAACATAGTTGATTTTTATTGTTAATTGAGGCTCGAAATAGAATGAGATAAATGTTGTGATCTCTTCAACAATATAAGCCTCACATATTGAAGCCTTAATGCGCTTTTTGTTTTTAACTTTTCTCTTAAGAATGTATAAGACAAAATTCACCAATCTTGATATGTTTGAGACATGTCCAACAAGAAAACATAGACTTTTAAGCCATCTGTACACTAGTAGTTGTCAATTCTTATCTAGGACAAAACTAGCTTTGATCTTCATAATCCATGACACATCATAAAACCAACTTTATATTTTTATGGTGACAAATATATTCATTCTAACCTTGATGTTGTCCTTTGTCTTCCGTTTCACATTCATAACTGTATTCATAAAAATATTTTCCAAAAATGTTCTTTTTTATATGCATGACATCAAGATTATGGTCGAGAATACTAGTCTTTCAAGCTCCTAGAAAATAGTCCGCTTTACCTAATTACGGGTCAAATCAAAATCACGAAACTTCTGCTTACCAGATTGAAAACTATACATAATGTCACAGTAATTTGACACCATGTGATGCAACTCTTTACCTGATGGTAACAGCGGTGCAATATTCCTCTCACTCTTCCAATAAAAAAAAGTTTTTTTTGTTCTTTCTCTACTTGTGATCGGTTGGCAAGAACCGTTGATGGCAATAAAAAAAGATGTTTTGCCACCATTAGTAAACATGAATGCTTTGTTGTTTTCCATACATTATAGACATGCTAGTTTTTCATACGTGTTCCACCTAAAAAGCATTCCATAAATAGAAAAAGCATTGATAATCCACATCAAAATTATCTTCATCTAAAAATTTTGTATCCTCGATGCATCATAAGTCAAAACATTGGGTGACCACAACTGATTCAACTCATCAATTAATGGTCGAAGATAGATATTAATATAATGACCTGGATTATAAGGATCGAGTATGATCATTGATAAGAACATGAACTCCGGCCTCATAGAAATCCACGATGACAAGTTGTATACAGTGAATATTACTAACCAACAGGAATAAAAAGCGACAAATAACCTGAATGAATTGAATCCATTTATACATAAACCATGACACTCATTCCTTGCTTGTACTATAATTTGATGATGCTCAGGGTTAGAATGCTTCTAGCTTCACCATTAGAAGGGTGAGTCATCACTCCATCAATTGCATCATGTGAACAATGTCATGTCTATGAATAGTGTCATTTGCTCAGTAGTCTTTGGTGACATGAATAACCTCTGCAGTTTAGGTGTGATTGAAAAGTATCTAAGCTTTTTGTATGAGACAAGAGTCTGTTCCTTGTCAGTTTTGTGTTTATAATGAGGATGCCCACATGTTTTGCACTTGATCAACTCTACATTTTCTAGGTAGCACAACATGCAGAGGTTTGGAAACATGACAATTTTCTGGTATCCTTGCCCGAGAGGCTTTATCATGGATTTAGTAGCTTAAAAGTTCTCTTTCAGCTTATTCCCTTTGAGTAAAATACTTCTTGTCCATTCAACAATTATATCATAACCAACCTCACTTAACCCATAATCTGACTTAATGGTGAACGCTTGTGTCACAACTTATAACTATGATTTGTGCAACAATATAGTGGTTCATCATAGTCTTTTAGAAGATAAAAAAAACTTAGTCGTGTCTATAATAGGTTCTTCATCTACGATTAGGCATTCACCTGCAATACTATGATTCATTCTCATCGCATCCATAAATAAGAATTATTATTGGCATCTACAACTCCATGCATGTTGTTGGAACTAGAAGTTGAACCAACCATCTTTTCTACCATGATCTCTTGAGGAACAAATTTCTCTCTATGTGCATACCAACACAGATATTCCTCCATAAATCTTTTTTGTAAAAGATGCATCGTTACAATATCTAGATCAATAAACTATTTATTTTTTAACCTTTTATATGGACATCTAAAACTGTCTCCACTAATATTTCTCGGATTAGATATTGCGTAATCAATAAAACTGTGAACCTCATTATAATAATCCATCCTATGTAACCCTTAGGGTATTCACGATACACCCATGAATGATCCTTCATTACTTATATCAAACCTATATACAATAATCATGTATTAATTAAATACATTAACTTAACAAATACAATTTTACATAATCTAAAACAAACCCTAACATGAACACATCATAAATCCATACAATAAATTTATATAATAAAAATTGTAAAAAAAAACAAACACACAAACAAAATTAATATACTTCAAAAATATGCAAAAACAATTAACATATTAAAAATAAATTTCAAAATAACATGGTAATTTGCTTACTTAAATCAACGAATCCTAAAAATATCGAATAAGAACACAGATGCTCATAAACTTAGTGTTGTGATTGCTTGATTTGTTGTGAGTGAGAGGTTGAGTTGTGATGAAATTAGGGGAGAGGGTGGTTGGGGTTGAAAAGGAAAAAGAAGAAATAGGGGAAAGGGTCGGGTCATAAATTAAACTATCAACAATGGTTTTACCAATATAATATTTTTGTTGGTAAACTCGTAGATAGTTTTGTCTGTAATTGTGTCATGTCGGCATACTTCATATATTTTGGAATCTCATTGTAATTTTGCCTGCCAATCTGTTGGTAACTGCATCGATATTTCTATCAAAAATGATGTCATGTCATCGTATATCATAGATTTTTGCATCCTACTGTAATTACTCGGTGTTTACCATCGACAATTAGCTGATTTTCTAGTAGTGAAGAATTATAGATGTAATCTCATTGTAAACACAAGGGTTCATGTATTTAAAATTTTAAAAGTGTGAATCAGTTAATAAAAATTTGGGGGAGGTTTAAATACTTTGCGTAGTGTTTTCATAAAATAATGATAAAAAAATATATCATAATTATTTTATTAAAATAGAAAGCTAAGAAACCCTAATACTATTGAATAAAAAAGATTTAAAAAAAAACATGTATACTAATTTTACAAATAACCACTCACCTAATTAAATAAAGAAAACAAATTTGAGGGATTCTTAATAATTATATTACGATAAAAATATTCATGTATCTGCACCCTGCATAATACTCTCTTAGTCGGAAAAAAGAATTGAAATTGACTTTTCCAAGTCATAAAAATAAATATTTGAAGTACAACCATGCATAATGTAAATTTTCTTCTCATGTTAGGAGTCTCGTGAGAATGTGGTTCCAAATCCAAGAAGTTCGTATGGTTGAAATCCCCCCGGGCCTCAAGTGGAATAAAATCAATGATATTTTTCTCATTGATCTTTGAAAAATGATCCAGATGATGTTTCTCATTAACATGTGGGAAACCCAAATGACCTTTTGACTTGAAGATCAGCAGCACATTCAAAATAGAATTGGATGTGGTGATGTGCCTATCTTGTTTTCATAAGATTCTTTAACCCTAACTTGGGCTATATGGCCATGCAGATGCTATTTCTTTTCATGGACATCTACGTCCAAAATCTCAAAAATTCTTTTCAAAAGCAGTAAGAATCTTTGGGATTTTCTTCAATTTAACTTCAATAGTGGCATTTGTTTTTATCTAACTTCTCCTTTTGCTATGATGAACATGATTTCATTCCCTTATTCTAATCTTAACCAGCTGCATGCTTCTTTAACAATCTTGCATGTTTTAACACTATAAATTCTTCAACAAAATTTATCTCTGAGTTGTTGTCTCACATGAACTTGGAGTTGCAACATCTAACTCTAAATCGAAACTTTGCCCGCCTAGGATTCATTGAGTTGCTAACCTTATGAACTAGCACAGTATATATCTCAGATGGCTTCCCATTACAAAAAAAGGGTCAACAAACGGATCAATCCATTGATGTTTATAAAAGAATCCGTTGCTAATAAATATTATCAATGGAATTTGCATTGGAAACTATCCGATGCAAATTTGTGGTTGTAAAGAAACACACAAACTGATTGCAGGGTTGATTCAATGGTAATAATCTCACACATCTTATTGCTGTGTTAGTAGTTCAATTTATACATAAATATGTTCTAAGGTAAGTGCTCTGAATATAGAAGTATTTACAATGTTTATGCTATAATTGTGCTACTAGTGTATCAACATTTACTGTGAGAATCATTGACATTATTTGTATTTATAATCTTCATGATCTTCGGCTGGTATCTTGATTTTTGCTGGGTTGTCATCTTGATCTGCCTTGATTGTTGTTGTGTTGTCATCTTGATCTTGATTTGCCTTGATACACCCCCTCAAAATTGAGCTGCCATCAGCAAGGGAAATTTTGCGCCTGAGGATGTTTGTTCGTTGTCGGGACAATGGTTTCGTTAGAAGATTAGCAAGTTGGTCACTTGTGTGAACATGTTGAACTTTGAGAGAACCTTCCTGGACTAAATTACGAACAAAATAAAGGTCGATTTAGATGTGCTTCATCCTAGAGTGGTGGACAGGATTGAAGCTCAAATGTGTTGCACCAAGGTTGTCACATAGCAGTTTTGGAGGAGAAGATTGTGGAAAATCAAGCTCCTGCAGAAGAGAAGATAGCCAGACTGTTTCAGATGCAGCATTAGCTAGAGCCCTGTACTCAGCTTTGGTAGATTAATGTACGACTGCTCGTTGTTTTTTGAACTCCAGGAGATTGGATTGGAGCCAAGGAAGCTGATATAAGCTGATGTGGATGTGCGATCATCTAGATTACCTGCCCATTCAACATCTGAAAAAGTGGTTAGTGAGGGATGAGATGTGGAAGTAATCTGAATACCATAGTATATAATGTTCTTTAGGTAGCGTAGGAGACGCTTGGCTGTTGTCCAGTGAGTCTGAGTAGGCATATGCATGAATTGCGATAACTTATTCAAAGCAAAGGAGATGTTTGGCCGAGTGAGAGAGAGATATTGAAGGCTGCCAATAATCTTGCGATATGCAGTGCTGTAAAAAAGGGAGCTACCATCGTTAAGTTTGAGAGGAATACTAGTAGAGATAGGCGTAAAAACAGTCTTGGCACCATCCATAATAGTGCTAGACAACAAGTCCCTAACATATTGATGTTAGGAGAGAAAAAGACCACCTGCATTGGGTAAGACTTCCACCCCTAGAAAAAAATGAGAAGATCCCATATCTTTAAGTGAAAATTTGCTGCCATGTTGCCTAACAATATAGTCCACAAAGGTCGGGTTATTTCTAATGAGGACCAAGTAATCAATATAAACCAAAAGATAACACAAAATAGACTCATGTTTATAGATAAATAGTGAAGAATCAGCCAGAGAGTTTGTGAAACCAAATTGTAGAAATGCAGTTTTCAATGCTAAGTACCAAGCTTTGGGTGCCTGTTTAAGTCCGTAAATAGCTATGCGAAGTCAACAAACATGATCAGGATAGTTCAAATCTTTGAAACCTAGTAGTTGCATCACGTAAACAGTTTCACTAAGGTCCCCATGCAAAAAAGCATTGTTAATGTCCATTTGACGTAAGCCCCAACCATTCATTATAGAAATCGAAAGAGCATTCTGTATAGTGGTTGGCTTAACCACGGGACTGAAGGTCTCTGTATAATCCACTCCCTGTTGCTGGTGGAACCCTTTGGCCATAAGGCGGGCTTTGAATTGGTCAATTGAATTTGACACGAAAAACCCATTTACAGCCTACAGGAGTGCAAGAGCTGGGTGGGGGAACCAAGTCCCATGTCCCATGCTATATAAGGGCAGTTAATTCTTGGGACATGGCAGCACACCAGCGTGGTTCAACGATGGCTTGTCTTACACAAGTGGGTTCAATGGGTTCGGCCAGGGGATGTTTGGTGGTGGTGTTTAATTGTTTGGGTTTGAAGATGTTATTGAGGGATCGAGTGGTCATGGGATGGGTTCGAGGAATTGGTGGGTTAGCATTGAGAGTCATGGCAGATGGATGGAGTGAGAGATGTGGAGGGGGACTGCAGATTTGGGGGTGGATGAGTAAAATTAGAGTTTGTGTGTGCTAATGTGTCAACAGGGGAAGGCAAAGACATAGAATCAAGAGAAGAAAAGGTTAAAGGGGTACCTGGAGAGACAGTGTCGGTGGGGAAAACATTAGCTGGAGACACTGGTGGTGGAGGCACCGAGATGGGAGGAGCAACAATTGTGTCTAATGGATCGGGCAAGGGGTTCTGGGAAGATGAAGACTAGGTCTCATAAGTCATGATGTGAACACTGGTGGGATTAGAGCTTGGGGGTAGAGATGATGGACATTGGGTTTCATCAAAGATGACATGGCGAGAAAGATAGGTATGTTGGGTGTTCAGGTCAAGGCATCTGTAGGCATTTTGAGTGAGAGAATAACCCAAAAATAAACACGGTGTGGATTTTGGCTCCATTTTATGTTTGGTGTATGGTTTGTTGAGATAACACAAACAACCAAATTTTCTCAGTTTGAGATAATTTTGTGGTTGTCCAAAAAGAGCTTGAAATGGGGATATATTGTGAAGTAAAGGCATAGGTTGACGGTTTATTAGGTAGGTGGCTATATGAAAGGCATGGGGTCAGTAAGTGAGGGGTAAATTGGCATTATGGAGTAAGGTGAGACTAGTTTCCACAAGGTGACGATGTCGTCACTCGAAAACATCATTCTATTGTGATGTGTGTGGAGCTGTTGTGAAATGATTGATGCCTGATGAGAAAAAAAAGTTTTGAGACTCATATATTCCCCCCTATTGTCTGAGTACATGGTTTTATTTTTGCTGTGAAAACGATTTTTGACAAAGGTCTTAAATTGGGGAAATATAATTTTAACTCCAGATTTCGTTTCCAAAGGATAGAACCACATATATTTGGTATAATGGTCAATAAAAACGATATAGTATCAAGAACCATCTAGTCCAACGCAGTGAGCTGGACCCCAAACATCTGTATATATGAGTTCAAGAGGGGCATTGCTGGAAAGACTAGTAGAACAAAAAGGCTGTCTGATGTGTTGAATGGTTCAGAGGGATGGATGACTCGGTCTTTTATGCCATCCATCAAGAGAAATTCATTCATGCACATTTGCAACCATTGGAAAGTGAGTAGCCATCAGTGTATCCGGAAAAATGTAGACCCCATTTTCACATGCACCTCGTGCCAGGATTACCCTCGAGAACCTATCCTTCACAAGAAAATAAGAGGAGTGAAATTCAACAAACACATTATTCTGAGACGTAAAATGATGCACAAATATAAGATTTTTAGAAAGGCTTGGAACACATAGGTATTTAATTAAAAAAAAAGATTTTTTTGTTGGATTTGAGAGTAAGGGATCCTATGTGTGAGACAACCAAACCTGAATCATCACCCAATAGAACTTCGTCAGTACCATCATACTCTGAGTGAATTGTGAGATTGTTAAGATCTCCTGTAAAATTGTGAGAGACAGTAGAGTCCATGAGCCATTTTGGTTCAGTAACATGGGGAATGGAGGTGCAATTTGCAGTTGCGGTGGTGGGTTTTAATTGGGGACAAAACTGAGTTGTATGACCAATTTGATCACAAAATTGGCATTTGGGCTGATATGATTTCTGTGTGTTGGTGGCCCGACTCAGATTTTTGTTAGGTGGGTGATTGTCCGGTTGATGATTTGGGCTTCATGAAAAAGTAGAAGGCCTGTTGTGAACCCTTTGTGAAGAGGAGCCAAACGCAATGTTGCGATTGGTATAGTTGGCTAATGCCAATAGATGCTGGGATGCCGATTCCAAGCGGCGGAGGTAGCTGTCATAACCAATTAGAAGGTCATGGAGTTCTTCAAAGTTGGTTTTTCCTTTGCACGAATGGGTGCAGTGATCTCCCTAAAATCAGAGCCTAACCCATTTAAAATGTAAAGGGTGAGGTCGTCGTTGGAGATGGGGTTGTCGATTAGAGCTATCTCATCGCCAGGATCTTAACGACATGGAGATACTCTGAGATTGATCGATTTCCTTTTTTGATCAAGGTAATGTCTTTCTTAAGTTGCATAGCTCTCATTCGGGATCTGCTAGCATACATGGTGTTTAATTTCTTCCAGGCATCATGAGATGTTTTAGATGCAGCAATAAGAGGGGTGATTGTGGTAGAGGTGGAGGCAAGAATGGCACTAAGAATTAGCTTGTCCTGCCGAACCGAGTGGTTTAGACTTGAGGCAAATTGAGAGGTACCATTGGAGGATGGACATGTAGATTGGCCAGTGACATAATCCATTAAGTCATACCCAATTAAGAGAGCTGCAAATTGGGCACGTCATTGGGAGAAGGCGGATGATGTTAATTTGCCATTGATGTGAGCTGTGATATTTAGTGCAATTAGTGGTGTTTCAGTGGGTGACATAGGTTGATTGTTTGGATTTTGGGAGGAAGCCACGGGGGATGGATTTTGGGAGGAAGTCATGGGAATCGTGTTCTCGTTTGAGATGGGATGCTCTGATACCATAAAGAAACACACAAACTGATTGCAAAGATGATTCAATGGTAATAATCTCACACATCATATTCCGGTTTTAGTAGTTCAATTTATACAGAAATATGGTCTAAGGTAAGTGTTCTGAATATAGAAGTATTTACAATGTTTATGCTAGAATTGTGCTGTCAGTGTATCACATTTACTATGAGAATCATTGACATTATTTGTATTTATAATCTTCATGATCTTCGGCTGGTATCTTGATTTTTGCTGGGTTGTCATCTTGATTTGCCTTGATTGTTGCTGTGTTGTCATCTTGATCTTGATCTGCCTTGATAGGTTGCAAATTCATCCATTGCAGATGAATTAGCGACGGATTGCAAAAGAAATTCCATTGCAAATCCGTTCAGAAATTCCGATGCAAATCCGTTGTTGAGTAAGAATTAGCAACGAAATTTCAGTTGCTAGCTATTACTCAGCAACGGAATTTCGGTTGCTAATTTTCGTTGCTGTTTTAATCAATATTAATTTTACTAATTTATTAATTTTATAATTAATTATGAATGAATATTTTAAAACTAGTAGAACATACATATTGAAATATCATTATTATTTAAAACTAAATAAATATGGTTCAAATAAAAATTTAGTAAATTAAAATCCATAATACAACCGAAAATTCAATTAAACTTACATGTCTAAGTAAATCAACATGCAATAAAAAGATACATATTTTAAAGTGTTTAAGGTAGAAACAATCTACGATACTGTGGATGAGAGGAAGATAGACCACTATATGGTAGTTGAGGTCAAGGTTGATACACGCCCATAGCTGCCATTGTATATGATGGCATCGACGGGGCTGTAGGTATTGGCATACCTTGTCCATATTTGATGTCCTACCATAACTTTCATGATTATCATAAGATAATATTTTATGGAATCTATCTCCTTTTTCATTTAAAAAATAAGATCATCTTTGTTCTTCATCTCTCGATAAGATGAACTCGAATATGATGACTCCACTGAGTAGGAATGTGATGAAGAACTCATATTAACTATAGATTTTTGGCATAGGAGGTGCATCATATACTCTACCCTTCATAACCCCCCTGAAGCCAAACACCAAGAGTTCCATCAAAAGAAGGATGAATTTCTCAATCAATGTCATACTTTGAAATCATCTCATTTTTATAATTTTTCTGCAAACAAACATATACATGTTAAAATAAATTAATTTGAATATTAAATGATATTTAAATTATATTAAAAAAATATAAGTACATACCACCACTATTTTAGACTTGTTATCTACGAATGTGCCGGTCTCATTTGCACTCTCATGCAAAATTAAAAAGACAACATCCCATTGAGGTTCTTTCTCACCTGCTTGTTCTTGCCATCAACATTAAAAAAAAAGTAAGCAAGATAAATATTAAATAATTTCATTGCAAAGACATCATCCCATGGAGGTTATTTTCAGAAATGTTCAGCAACAAAAAATCCTAGAGTTGCTAATTAAATAGAATAAAACTTTAATTCTAGAGTTGCTAATTAATTCTCTAAGCAACCACTTGTCTAAATCAATAAAGGTAATTATAAATTATAAGAATTCTTCACAATTAAATAAATTTTACAATAAAAAAATTATGATATTTATGCGATCAAATGTAGCCTTTTGAGATGGCAACCACCTGCATTAAACTATTAATGTGGATGTTTTCTCTCCTATCATACTTTATTATGTATAATTAAGTGTCAAAGTCATCCATCTATAATTAATAAAATACACTAATTAATAAGTATAAAAAATAAATTAAAAAAGATAACTTATTATATAAAATACATTAATGATTTTTCAATCAAATTTGGAATTTGGGTTTTAAAGTACATTTCACAAGTAATAATCCTAACAACAATCATATTTTGTCACATTCTAAACTACAAAAAAGAGACAAATTTATTTATTTTCTAAATGAATGGATAATGTTAGTTTTAAAAAATGACATGATACTTGAAACAAAATTAAAAGTAAAAAGGTGATTATAATAAGTATCCCGAGTATAATCAGCAAACTTAAATATATATATTTTTTAAGTTTTAAATATTTTCTCGCTTGTATGGGATTTAAATTATTTCAGTATTAGCACAATGATAATAATATAAATAATAATAAAAGTATAATTAGCTTGATGCTTGGGTAATATCTTCATACAAAATATTACTATAGTAAAAAAAATATATATTTATTAATAATTGTACTACCAAAATTAGCCAATCCCACACATCACAAAAGCATTATTAAATAATATAACTTGAAAGAAATGAAAGAATTTGTAAAAATTTATGTTTGCAATGACATAGATTTTGATAATAATAATAATAAAAAAAAAAGGGCTATTATACTATATTCGTAAAGGATGAGATACTTATACAGTACCATCATTAAGTTGAAATAAATGGAAGATCACAGTGAAACATTGGTCCAACAAATGAACCTTGGACCAGTACTATATTAAAAGTTGAATTCTTAATTTCAATAATTAACTAGATTATTGATCTCATACGGTCATACTTAATCATTTATTACCTAGATAAATAAATAATTTGTTTTAGATTCGTGGAAACTTCATTATTCTTTATATATTCTTTGTAGTCCAGGTTAATCGAGTAAAATCCTGATTGTTTCAAACTCTTACAAGGTAACAACGTTTTAACTCGAATTCGAGACCTGTTATGCAGATCCCAAACTATCATTATGTTACGCTCCTTGGAGACGATAAATAAATCAATAAAACCAATTAACTAACACAATAAAAAAAGTAGAGAAGATCTCAAATATATATTTATTATTGTTGTTGTTGTTATAGAAGAGAGGTTCATACTTCATACTTAATTTGCTTAGGAAAATTAAAAGCAAAATCTAAAACATCTGGGGGGAAGTATTGCGCACAAAGTGTGATTTATTGTAGATTGAAATAATAAAATAATTTTTTTCCCTGATGAAGAAAATCCAAAGATTTTGTATTGGTGGTTATAATTGTCGTTTCATAAAATTCATTAGACGTTATAAAATTTACAGGAACAATTATTTAAATTTTTTAAAAAAAAAATAACTAGGGTTTATGGGTTTTTTTTTGAAAATTCACTTTTAACGACACAAAAATAATTATTCCCATTAAATCCAAAATTTCTTTACCTTGCGTTTAACATTCTAGAGTGTATGGTATCTTGTCGTTTTGGGGGGCCATGAGAAACAACATTCCTTGGTGTTTTTTATTCATCAAGACGAGGTCTACTTTTTCTTTTTTTATAATGACCGGGGTGTTCGGGCCAGCTTACACGCATCTCGACTATTCCCTAGACTCACTTGAACATCCTGCAAGCCCAAATGAACATGTAAGGCACCGCGGGGGTGACAAACATACTACGCAAGGAAGGACCCAGAGGGACATGAGGGGAGAAACTCTCCAGCCCCACTCCCACTGGGACTCGAACCGAAGTTCGAAAGAAAGAGAGCGCGCCCCTACACCGCTGGGCCACAACCTTACAGGTGAGGTCTACCTTTCTTGATAGCGTGTGTTGTGGAATTTCTTTTTAACAATTTTCTAATATGTTAGATGTGACCCTTATTTTTTTTATTATTAATTTTATTTGAGAGTATTTTTAAAATTTATTTTTTAATTCTACCCTCTTTATCTTTTATTACTATTATTTTGACTTTGACAAAGTTTTTGGATTGATTTTTATTCTTTTTATTTTATCAGATTGAATTAAGCTCATATATAGGATTTAATAAATTATGAATTTGTAAGATTAATATAGGTTTCGGCTAGGCATTTGCTTCTTTTTCTCTTATTTGAAGTTCAAGTTTTTTTTTTTCATATTTCAATATATTTTTTAATTAAAGATTGATCTTTGTTGTTTTTTAATTTGTTTTCTTTACAATTTTACTAATTTTAAAAATAACTTGAGTTATCTCGGGTCTTCTAATTTGCCGTAATTTGTTAAACTTTATCCTTTAGTTATATTTAATTATTTGCTTTAATATAAATATGATATACTCTCCTTATGATATTTTATTTGGTTTGTTATTGAGTTTAATGGATTGCAAATTTAGAAGATTAATCCAAATTTAGTAGACTCATCTAAGTTCATTTATTTTATTTAAAAAAAAATATATTTTTTTAGTTTCATCCTTAAACATTTGATTTAATTAGATATTAACTCTGCTATTTTTTTTCTCTATGATTTTTTATTAATTTTAAAAATAAATCTAGCTATATACTTAGATTTAGGAGATTCATCCAAGTTTATTTTTATTTACGATCATGTTTTTTTTCATTTGATTTAATTAGAGATTGAACTTTGTTTTTTTTTCTATATGATTTTTATTAATTTTAAGAATAACTCACATTATCTTTAGTCTTTTTATATGTGTTTTCTTTGATAATTTTTGTTTATTAAAATAAAAAAAATTAATTTATTAAATTAAAACAAATTAATTTATTAAATATAAGCATAATATATCTACTTTATAATATTTTGTTTGGTTTGCTTTTATGGTCATTGCTCAAGCGAACACATGCATAATGACGTTACAAAACATGAATTAATTAAGAAGCTGTTTGGTACGGCGTTTCACCCGCCACGCCGCAGCTTTTCAATTTTTTTTCATTTTAAATGAATATGATTTGATGTTTTTAGATTATTTTGAAGTGTTGATGTCAAAAATAATTTTTAAAAAATAAAAAATATCATTTTGATGTATTTCGGTACGAAAAGCACTTTAAAAAGCTACCGCAACAACTCTCCCAAACAGACCCTGATAGGAGCTCTTCACCTGGGCGATTCTAGTAGGTTTGAGTCCTGTGATTACTAATATGATAATTAGTAAAGACTTGTATGATTATTAATTTTAAAATTTATTAAATTAGTTAAAATATATCGTCGTTAAAGAAACATGAGGCCTTGCCAGCCCGTTGAACTTACTGTGGGTCCAAAGCCATTAAAACCCACGTTCTGGCTGGAAAAGAGAAGTAGTAGAAATCACTTCTCCAAAAATAAATAAAAAAAGTAGGAAAAATGATAGACTGGAGTTGCCCAAAACAGCAGACAGGGTTTCATACTTTCACTACCAACTAGCAAGTTGGCAACCACTTTCAGAAGAAGAGAAAATTACAAGACAAAAAGACACACACACTTGCAAAGCTACAAGAACTCCATGCCCCCCAACAAGTAAACAGTGAATAAGACATCGGCTTGCTTGAAAATGTAACGGCATCATCTTATGACAAAATCACCTCCCAATAATTAGCCAGTAGTTAACTTTACAATTAATGGCCTATGCCCCCCCCACCCTTACCTATCCCCAATAAAAATCAGACCAAAGTTGGCCTTGAGGCTCCCCTCCTCACAGACACTGCTCCCCTTTCCCAACACAGCAACCCACACTCACTCATACAGTAGCGCACGTACTCACTCACAGTCACTTATTGTATACTTAATGCTTCAGACACAGCTTGATCCGTGTCCCATGTTTCCCCTCATCCCTGTCACCCACTGCCCATGTTTATTTTTGGTTTTTGCTAAACTCAGCGATCAGTAGTGAGTACTCAAGTAGTAGTAATATTGTTCGTAGCCAGTACCGGTGGTTGTAGAAATTGAAGTGGTGGTGGTGGTGGTGGATATGAATAGTGGTGGTGCAGGAGGGGTTGGGATTGAAGGTGGGGGTTGTGGAGCAGCGGGGATGACAGCTGGGGGAATGGGGACAGGAGTAATGACAATGAGGTCACCATTTACAGTGTCACAGTGGCAAGAACTGGAACATCAAGCTTTGATCTATAAGTACATGGTGGCAGGCCTGCCTGTTCCACCTGATCTTGTGCTCCCTATTCAGAGAAGCTATGAGTCCATTTCTCATAGATTCTTCCACCATCCCACCAGTAAGCCAGCTTTGTAGATTCTTACACGCACATGTATTCATTTATCTGTGTGTACTCCACTTCTTTTTATTGTTTACTGGTTAGTGTCTTCATTGGATTTTTCTTGCTTTGATGAGGGGATCGTGTTGAGTTTAGAGCTCTTTTCCTTTTCCATTTATTTTTGTCATTCTTTTTTCAATTTTATACATTTTCTTTTTTGGATAAACACTTTCAAGTTTACACAGATTATCATGGAGAAGCATTTCCTTTATTATCAAGTATTATTTTGATAAATATAAATTTCTTTTTGTATTCTCCTAGTGATCTGGTAGATATGGATTGAGAAAATTTCAAAGATTGGCTATTCTTTTTAATTGATTTTAAATCTGTGACTGAACATCTGTTTTTTTTCTTTTTACTACTTGTTTTAATCTTCCCAAAAAGCATAAACCACCCTTTTTGCACCTGAAATTTATTTATTTTTGAATCGAAGATGGGGAAATTTATTTCTTTTTGAATCGAAGGTGGGGTTTGTGGGTTACAACTTATTTGATCAACATATCAGCTTTCAAGAGAAAAAGATTTGTCATTTCTCCACTTCTGCAGAATTTCTTATAGAAATAAGAATTTTAATGCAAATCATCTACTGGTTTTGTACAATGTATTATTATAAACTTTTCTTGCCATGGCCCCGTTACTTTCTCCAAGGATTTTATACTTTATATATTCAAGGCATTTGACACCATTATTTTTCTAATTGTTGACATCAGAAGATGTTTTCAACTGAGTTGATTCTCTCTTCAGTATTTCTTTAGTCGTGTGATATGGCTAATGTATTAATTATGAAATGCCATATCACTTTTTTATACCAATTTCTGACACTGCTGCTGGTAAATGTTGTACCATTCTTAATATAATGAACTATCATGTTCTCATTGTTCACAGCGTTCAATATTATATTACATGTAGCATCGTGTGTATCTCATACTTGTCTTATTGCTGTTATGAAGTTGTTTGTTTTGGATTTGGATAACATTTTCAGTATGATTCTGTAGTGAGCTATTGCACATTCTATGGCAAGAAGGTAGATCCGGAGCCAGGTCGATGCAGGAGGACCGACGGCAAGAAGTGGAGGTGCTCCAAAGATGCCTACCCTGACTCCAAGTACTGTGAGCGCCACATGCACCGTGGCCGCAACCGTTCAAGAAAGCCTGTGGAATCACAAACCATGACACAGTCATCGTCCACTGTGACACCACTGACTGTTACAGGAAGCAGCAGTGGAACTGGAACCTTCCAGAACCTTCCATTGCACTCATATAGCAATCCCCAGGGCACCGGTTCTGGAACTAACCAATCCCATTATCATATGAACTCCATTCCCTACGCAATCCCAACCAAAGATTACAGGTATTATTGACCTTTTATTTATGGATTGTGCCCCTTTTGGATGCTTTTAGACCAGGAAATTGAATAGGAGACTCTGAGATGAGATAACAAAAATGATTTTCTGAGCTTATTCAAGTACTAAGGTCATGTTTTTCATGCTGTTATAGTAATAGGTATTTAAAAAATGAAAAGAATTTAATCCAAATATATGCTTTACTATATAGATTTTGCTTGTTATGCGTACCGCATTTCATGTTAGAAGGTAGATTGTGGATTATGGTAATCTGGTTGATGAAATGTTTCAAAAACATGTCATGTTTCTGTTGGGCTCCGACTTCTGGATCCTGTTGTCCACTGGGATGGAGAGGAAATATGCGTGTCAGAAAGGAATGTATTTTTGTCTGTCAGTCCTGCTCCTCCTTTGGTCAGATACTTTACATTCTGTTTCTCTAAAAAATAACCCATCAGCTCTGACAGCCATTAGAAATTGTCTTGAGCATATATAAATTTCACTCTCTAGATGAAAAGATGACTGAGAGACAAAATTATCTTTGTAATTTGGCAGATATTTTATGTTCCAAGGATTGCTTGAGATTTTTAGAGTACAGAGAAGTTGTCAGTTTCTACCTAAATTTTGGTGGTTCTAAGATAGTTTTACAGGGCTCAGTCTTTACTGTGTTTTTTTTTTTAAAAAACATTTAGCCTCTTCATGCAAAATAACAGACTTTCTGCTTAATGATTGAAGCATGTAATTCAATCCTGTGTGTAAGTATGCAATACGTGTGGATTTCATTGTTAGATGCTTTCTGTTCTTTTTTCGTATTCAGACATGTTTCCCAGTGAAATTAGGAAAGCTTTATCTGTTGAACTGTTTACAGAAATGTATGTTGGGCCCATTGATAAATTGCGTGGTAGGAATTGCATGGAAGACTTGTGATCTAGGTAATGGATGTGCTGTGTAAGCTTTTCAGTTTAGCTAAGGTGCAGACTTCTGGGCCCTGATGTCTGTAAGAATAGCCGTCAAAATCTGCTCTTTACAGAGTGTTAAGAGTCTTTGCTTTAGGTCTGTTTCTTGGCTTTCTGTGTTTGCTGTTAATTTTGTTGTGGAATTCTGACAAGCACTCTGAATTGTCTTGAGCTTGCAAATTTTTGGCATCTTATTTACCCTCTCAAGTTTCTTTCAAAAGGATAAAAGATAGAAGGGTGTCTTATGGGTTCTGCAGAAATTAATATTAACCTGGGATCTTCTGAGAAAAAGTGGGGTGGGCACTTTACAATATTATCCTGGATATGTATTCTTGAAGACATCTGTGAATGTACTCTCTTACTATCTGCCAATAACATGTTACCACCTTGTGATAAGCTTTTTTTATGTCTAGGTGCTGTCTCTCTTCTTTTTTTCTCTGTTACTCTGTTTTTCCTTTTGATCTGAAAGAATTTTTTTTCAAAAATATAATAATATTATTGTCAAATGTCAATTTGTATATTGAAGCCTTTGTATGAGCCACTTCATTTTTCAACCTGAAAGTGATTGACATATGAATGTCTTCAGTACAACACAATTCTATACTTCAGCATGAAGCTTCTCCCATGCTTTTCTCTTTGTTGACCATAATTTACGCACTTAAAGCTTTTGTGCTAGTCAAGCTACAAAAGTGGGTCTCACAATGTCATGAAGTAAATACTTTTAGCTGTTGAAATTGTCTGGCTGCTAGATATGAGCATACCTGAAATTTAGATGAACTCATGACATCTTATTTAGATCCCAAAATCTGTTTAGCTCCTAATTCTTGCTGTTTTCCATGTAATTTTACCCCCCTTTTCAGCCTTCTGAACCATCCCTTAGTTGATTCCTGACATAGGGTATGGAAGGTCTCCTTTCATTTTATTGGGTCACGTTAATTAGGGGTATGGTGAATGCCCCTTGAAAACAAATCAATCATCTAAACCTCACTCTGAAGATAGATGAAGATGCAAGACATCGCTAAAGAAACAGGATCACAGTTTCAATTCTATTATTATCCGTATTAAGAACATATGATTGTTTTTTTTTGTGAGATGCTGAATGCCTTATAGCTAGACCACTATTTTCACTGCTGACATCTCTTCTACAGCAATTCCGGCCCTCTTCGTGATTAAGTTCCTCTCAGGAAATTGTTTTCTAGGTTCGGAATTGGATGTTAAAAGAAGATTTCTATTAAGTTTGTAATATTAATGCCAAAATAGGTATCTTCAAGGACTTAAGCCTGAAGGTGGGGAGCATAGCTTCTTGTCTGAAGCTTCAGGAAACAACAAGGGTCTTCAGATAGACTCACAGCTGGGCAATGCCTGGTCTTTGATGCAATCCAGAGTCTCATCATTCCCCACAGAGAAAACAACTGAAAACTCAATGCTGCAAAATAGCCAACCAGAGCTTTCGTTTTTCAGTAGTGATTTCACTGCTAAACAGGATGGGCATTCTCTTCGACCCTTCTTTGATGAGTGGCCTAAGAACCGGGCGACATGGTCTGGCCTCGAAGATGATAGTTCCAGCCATACCTCATTCTCAACGACGCAGCTGTCGATATCCATTCCAATGGCCTCATCTGACTTCTCCACGAGTTGTCGTTCTCCACAAGGTGGGTCTTTTATTAAGTGGTGTTTGGCATTATGGTTCAGCTATGCCTTTGGAAATTTTCAGCTTAAAATTATTGTGTGTGGCTTTGGATTGTTTATGATATGCTGATATAAAAAATAAATTATTATTTTAATGTATTTCCAAGCAAAAATCACTTTAAAAAACAATTTATGGTATTTAGGAGATAGATATCATATATAATTCAATGTCTAATTCCCTGCCTGGATATTTTGCTGCAGATAACTGAGAGGACAGTAGGAATTCACAAAGCAAAGCTAAAGGTGGTCCGGCCAAAGATCAACACATACGCGTCCTAAATTGTTGTGGGTTTTCCGCACAGATGTGTTGTGCAACGTCTGCTGCTTTTGGAAGCTCTAAATTATAAGTTGTGGAATTAAAACAAACTCAGACAGGTGATTTGAGAAATAGGGAAGCTTTGTGGGTGGTTGCAGGGAATCAAGGGCAGCAGTTTTTTCAGTGTGGCTTTGATGGACGTTCTCCTTGCTACACTGAATAAATTGCTCCATTCATGCACTAACCAATAGCTTTTGCAATCCTGATATCGCAACCTCCATTATCTACCTCTATCCTTGAATTCCTAGGGTGGCAACTGGCAAAGAGAATTTCAGATTTAACGGCAATGTTACTGTTAAATGATTATATATAGATTAAAAGATACTATTCTATCTTTAATATATAAAACAAAATAATTTTAATATTTTCGCACAAACTCGTGATGTGACAAATTGAATCATTTTGAAATAAATCCAAGTGAAGTGATCATAATAGAGAATTTTTCAAACCAAGCACAAGGTGTTTATTCAAAACCATATAATGTTTTTTGAGCTTGCAAACATACCTACAATCATTTGAAACACCAAGAGAGGGAGTTATACAAACGTATTCCTAAAGATCTTCATTCAAGAAGATATTTTTAACATTAAGTTAAGAGATATGTCATTGGCGAACTAAAACTACTACATTAAGAGTATGAATTGTAGTCATTTTAGCAATTAGAGCAAATGTCTCCTCATAATCCATATCATATTATCGAGAGTATCCTTTTGCAACCAACCTAGTTTGTATCACTTAATAGATCCATCATAATTAGTCTTGATCTTATACAACCAACAACACTCTTACTAAGAGGTAGAGGAACCAAATCCCAAGTATTTGTTTTATACAAAGCAGAAATTTCCTCATCCATAGCTTGCTGCCAAAAAGGATAAATAAATGCCTTTTATAGGAAGAGAGACCATGAATAAAAACTTTAAAAGAAGTAAATGATGAAGAATAAAAGTTTGGAAATTGCATGGACTTACAAATAATATGGATTAACATAGAAGTGAATCCACAATCTCTGACAAGCAAGAAGGACCGTAGAGAAGAATGATGTTTCAAGTGTGCCAAAAAGTAAAGTGTCATTACCTACAAAATAATCAATATAAATGGGTTGAACACGAGGAAGGGTATTTGAGGTCCTAGGAACTTTAGATGATAAACTATCATAATCCAAAGAAAAGGATGTATTTGAATAATATCAGATCCAATCAATCAGTGGGAAGTGGATGAAATAGAAATGAAAGGTAGATGCTCGAGAAAGATAATATGATGAGAAACATAAAATTTCTAAGTTATGGGATCAAAACAACAATACCTCTTTTTACCTTTACCATAACCAAGAAATACACAAATAGCGAATTGAGAGATAACTTGTTGCGTTATACATAAGGAACAAGAACAAAACAAGTACAACCAAAATCTCTTAGCAAAGAATAATCAAGGGCATGCCCATACAACTTTTCAAAGGGAGATGAACTTGAAATATGAGAAGACAAAATTGTATTAATCAAACTTATAATAATAAGAGCAACTTCACCCCAAAACTCACTAGAAATATGAGAAGACAAAATTGTATTAATCAAACTTATAATAATAAGAGCAACTTCACCCCAAAACTCACTAGGAACTGAAATAGACAACAAGAAAGAATTAGCAGTTCCAACAATGTGTCTATCTTTTCTTTATCAACTCCATTTTACTAAAAGTAATTGTACATGAAGTTTGGTGAATAATTTCATCTAAGGTAAGCAACTCATATAATTTATTAGAGGTGTATTTCTCACCTAGATCACTCCTAAAACATTTAATAACAATATAATGTTAAGTTTTGGCAAGAGCTCAAAAGGCTGTATATATGTCAAAGAATTTAGAATGATATTTCATTGAATAAACCCAAAATAAAGAGTATTGTCATTAATAAAAGAAACATAATATTGAGACCCTCCTTTTGTGACAACAAAAGAAGGTCTTCACATATTAGATTGAATCAAATCAAATAGAGAAGAGAAACATAAATACTTCAATTAAAAGGTAAACCGGAAAATATTGTCAATTTACATCTACTACAATCAGAAATATCACATGTTTATATTCCTTAAGACTTCTATGGATGCCAAAAATCTTTATAACCGGGGTATCCGTGGCAGCTTACATGCATCACGACTAATCTCTGGACCCATTTTGTTTTTAACATATTTTTTCCTCTTTTTTTTCCACGTATATATATTTTTTTATTTATGACCGGAGTCTCCAGGTTAGTTTACGCGCACCATGATTTTTCATAACTAATCTCTGGACCCATTATTTTTTTATATTTTCTTTCCTGTTTTTTGTTTGCCATTTATATGTTTTTTTTGTTTTATTTTATGACCAGCGTGTTCAAGTCAGTTTACGCGCACTGTGATTTTTTTTTCTCATTACTGTTTAAAAAGGTGTTTTCCCCTTACATTTTTTTTTTAGCCACTTTTTTTTATATATTTTTTTTCCTGTTTTTTTTGCCGCTTATACATTTTTGTTGTTTTTTTTATAACCGGGATGTCCGGGTCAGCTTACACGCACCATTTTCCCCACATATACATTTTTTTTAATAACCGGGGTGTCCGGGTCAGCTTACACGCGCTACGAATAATCCAGGACCCCCTTTTTTATATTTTTATCTGTTTTTTTTCACTTATATAATTTTATTATAATCGGGGTGTCCGGGCCAGCTTATTATTATTATTATTATTAAGAAAAAAGCTAAAACAGCTCACTCAAACATTGTGCACACACTCACAAAACATTATGGATTACAATAATATATTAACGATTTCTCCTCTCAGTGCACCTCAACCCTTGCCTTCAAATCAGGAGTATTTTTGAATTTTTCACGGGACTGGTTGGCATTACTAGATTGTTTGGGGGTAGTTTTGTTTTTTCCCCATATTTTTGCACAATAAAATAGCCATGAGGACAAAAAGTCACAAGAACTGTTAGGGGCATTAAGGTTATTGCACATATATTTTTAAACAGCTAAATACAAATTATCTCTACACACACACACACACACACATATATAAATGATCTGTTTATTATTTTCAACAAATGATAATTTACTATCATTATTCTAAAATATTTTTAATATAATAATACGAGAAATAAATCTTAACAATAAAATAAAATAAACAACATTGACGGTGTCATCGATAGTATGACCAATACTAATTATATTATTAATTATGTATAATAATATTTATAATGACAACTATAATAATTGTGATAAAAATTCATTGGTCAATGTTATTTTTGTGAAAAATAACTTCATTGTTTTTTTTATGTATAATATTTCAGATCTCATATCACGAAAAAAAATATACGAAACCACACGTGGACAAGATAGATAGAAAAATTGTGCCAAATTATCTACAATAATAAATTAAAAAATTACCCTGCATTTCGCCACAGTCGGTATCAAATTTTTTAACATGTAACAATATTGTTAATGATCGTAAATTTTTATGTATATTTTTTTCCTTAAAAAATAGGAGAAACTAATTATATATTGTGATATTTTTTTTCATATTAATGTCTTAAAAAATATATAAAAATTTGAACTGACTTTTCTTTAAAAATCTCACATTAATTTAAATTGTGTTCTAAATTTTTTTAATATAATAAATGAAGAAAAATCAGAAAAAATCATCTGTAATAAATTTTAGTTAAAACATTTGCATATTTGCTATCTGTCAAATAAATTATTCGGTAAATAGTTAAAACATATCCAACAAACAATTAGTATGTTGCAGGCAACAAATAATATATCTTTAGTCAATTTGATCAATTGCAGTTTTGCTATCTACCAATTAAATTATTACCAAAGTAGTTAAAATAAAATCATCAATCAAATTGTTTGCTACATAAAACAAATCACTCATCTGTGCTACAATTCAACAATTATAATTTTACTATTTACTAATGAAATAATTCATGAAACAAATAAAACATAAACAACAATTGCAAATTTTTTTTGATTCCAATTATACAATCTACCTATGAAATAATTATCAAAACAGTTTTAACAGTAGCAATATTCAATCACTCTTAGGAGGGAAAAAAACTCGTTTCTAACAGATTCTATTGATTATAATTTTATTAATTAAATATGAAAATAATAAATTACAACACATATAAAATCAATCAATTTTTTATATAAAAAAAATCCAATGCAACACGCGGACAAATTCAATCGTGTGTGTGTATATATATATATATCTATATGCGTGTGTGTGAGAAACAGTATTTCAGCATCGGATGATTTAATTTAGTTTCGATAAAGAAAGTAAAAACAAAAAAAATTTGGGCGAGCGTGCTCATTGGGGAAAGGGAGAGAAGTGACATCAACGTTAGGACTGAAGAGAGAAGGGACCCACAGCCAAAGACAGCTAGGTATTAGGGTATCTAATTATCACTCACGTGGTCGGGTCACCCTCCCTCCCTCCCCCTCTCTCTCCTTTTCTTGCTTTTAACCGTTCGTACCCTTAACTGCAACAAACAAAAACCTAATTGATGTAATAGTCAAATTATTTATTCAAAACTCAATATTTTTCTGAATATATTAATTAAATTATACGGTTGAAATTGTTTTTAAAATATTTTTATTTAAAAATATATTAAAATGATATTTTTTTTATTTTTGATATCGCATGAAAATATCTAAATATATATAAAAAATTAAAATAAATTCAATTCAATTTTGTTTTAAATGTAATACCAAACTGTGCAATAGCACTCCACTTTGGATGATCTCTATCGTTTTTTTCTTAAAAAATAAAATAAAATAAAATAAAACCACTATACAGCTTTATTTGCCACCACTTGCAACTGTACTTGACTTTAAATTTTAACCACTGATGTTAAATTGGCTGGCATTTGCAAAGGGAAAGAAGTGAGTGGTACAGTATTCCACTTGCTTTTGAGCTTGGACAGGGATCACGAGGCAGCAACGTAAGCCAGCCTCCACCTAATACCTTTGCAAGACAAATTATTCATCCTCGTATAATAAATATAAATGCAATAGCATCACACTACTTCAATTTCATTTTCATTTTCAATAATAATCATAACAGTACCAATTAATTAAATATATAAAAACTAAAATTCTACATCAAGACATTTGCTAATATGTATTTAAATGGTAAAATGTTTTTTTTTATATAAAATCATTTAACTAATTTTTGGGATAAACTGATATTTTCTATAAGTTTTATTTGATATATTACACAAACTCTTTATGTTCTTAGATGTACATTTAAATAGTTTTAAGAGAAAAATAAAAATAAAGCTAATTTTCAAGGGATTTTTTTGTGTTTCGTCATGGTTTTTAGTTATTATTAGTTTGAATAGGGCAATTCAATCTTTTTATAAATACAAATATAAAACTATTTGGAAGCCTATGGAAGACTTTTTAAAATTTAAAACTATCTTCTCAATTTGTATTTGTATCAAATTTGATACTCATTCTTTTAATTGTTATTTTTTATTTGCTTTTAATGTTTTTTTTATTTTACTCTTTTTCAATTTGTCCCTCATCATTTTATTTCATTTATTTTTTTATTCAATCCGGTCTTTCAACCAATTTTGTTTCTTAACTAACCTAACTAAATTAGTTGACTAAGCCTTGTGCAATTAGATATTAATACAAAGATTGGTCGTATATGTTATGCTTCAAGATGTTTAGAAAACGATAGCATTTTTTAAGTACCAAGAGAAAACTGAGAGTTATGTCATTGACTTATTCAATAAACTTAGTTAAATTAATAATATGATAAAAGGCCACAACAATAGATAAATCAAACAAAATACAAATGGAATAACTTAACTTGAGTTAATCTATAAAACTTGTAACCTGACACATGAGATCTATATAATCTCATATAAGAATAAAATTAAAAAAATAAATTGTAAAAAAGTACATAAGAAAAGACCTAAGGCAACTTGAACTAACCTTTCAAACCATTGACCCGAGTTTTGAGGTCAGAATTATCCTTTAGAAGATAAACCTGAAAGAAAATTATGAAATTAAATTCTCAATTAATAAATCATTACTTAAAAAATGCAAGGAGATTAAATTGAAAAGGAAAACTTTAATAAAAAACATCTAAAACAAAACAATATAATATTAAATTAATAAGAACTAAATTTGACATAGAAATAAAATAAGATAAATTATTAAGGGATGTAATTAAAAAAAGCTTCAATAAAAAATGAATAAAAACAAAAAAATGTAATAAGAAAAACAAGGAACAAATTTGATAGATAAAAAATCAAAAGATAATGAAATTGAAAGAAATTTTCATTAATATGAATTACATAAAATAAAATAAATAGTTATAAAAATTTAGGGATTGAATCTAAAAGAAAAACAAATTGATAGGATGTTTGAAAATATGTCAAGCTTTACATAAAAATTTAGGAGAGAAGAAAAGGAAAAGAAAAGAATGAAATGTCATCAACGTTAAACTAGAGATCCATTAGTCACATGAGGTGCATAAGGATGAAGGTGTTATTGAATATGCCTTGTTGTCAATCAATTAATTACAAGTAATATTGATTTTATTCATGTAAAATATTTTTATTATTAACAAAGGCTTTCTTTATCTTTAATATTTATTTATATTTCATTAATTAATCTAATGTTTAATAATTAAATCCAGAGTAAAGATAAAGTTCATGAGATAAAATTGATTTGCAAAGAATATTATAAACTTGTTATAATTATGATTTTTCTATTGCATCAAGTAGGGGTGAGTATTTTCGGTTCGGTCCGTTTTTTTGTCAAAAATATAACCAAACCGATTTTTTTTTAAATTCAAACCGAAACCGAACCGAAACTATTCAAAATCGACCATTTTCGGTTCGGTTCGGTCCGGTTTTTTTGGTTAAAAAAATCATAAAACCGAATTTGGTTTTTGGGCCATCTGATGGGCCTTCTGATGGGCTTTTTGATGGGTTTTCTAATAAATTTTCTGATGGGCTTGAAAAACTATTTTCATACCAGAACCCATAGTATTTTTAAATTTTTTTTGCAACAAATACAAATATTAATGTATTAAATTGTTAATATAGTATTTATTAAGTTTTTTTTTAACCTTTCTAATACTTTTGTTTTGTGTATTTTAGCATGATGAGAAATAATTAAAACTACACAAGTGAACAAATTTAAATTTAAATTACAAAAAATGCCTTCAAAGGGCTTCAAAATAAACAAGAAACATTAACATAAAAAACTTCAAGAAATACAGTCGGTTTTGAACTAATTATCATCCGTCGCTAGATTTAACTTTCCACCAAAATCTACAAAAAAAAATAGAAATGTTAGATTGCAAATAAGTTGATTATTATTTAATAAAATAAAAATGCAAACGTATAAAAAAAATAACTTGATTCAAGATTTTCATATTTTTCATAATCATTCATCAAGGTTGTAATGTCGATCGGGATTGATCCATGATGTAACCAATTTTGACAACAAACAAGTGCTTGAACAGTCGCTGGAGATAAAGAACTTCGGAATTGGTCGAGTATACGACCGCCTGTGCTAAAAGCTGACTCAGAAGCCACTGTGGATATAGGAATAGCTAAAACATGTTGTGCAACCTTCAAAAGTATTTTATATTTTGAACCATTACCCTTCCACCAACCTAAAATATCTAATTTATCATCATCAGGATCCTCACAACCATCATTCAAATACCTCTCCACTTCATTTTTATTTTCTACACTATCTTCCTCTTGTAGATGTCTTTTGAATCGAGCAAAAGTATTAACATTTAACTCTGTATCATTGCAATCCATATCATTAACATCCTCCACTTCATCAACTCTTAAATAAAACTCATATAGTCTTACTAAATGAGCTTTCACCTTTATTGTTAAATCTTGTGCTTTGTGATAATCATACAACTCACCAAAACAAAATTTAACATATTTCAACTTAAAACGTGGATCTAAAACATTAGCCACATACAATATGAAATTCTGATTTGCATCATAACCCCAATACTTCTCAAACTTCAACATCATTTTCATTGCCATTCCACTTAAAACATCATCTCTACTTTTACACAATTTCAACAAGTTTGTATGCATGTAAATCAATTCATTGAAGAAAGAATTTGATGTCACATGTAATGAGCCAGAAAACTTTAATGTAACTGTGTAAAAGATCTTTAAAAACTTGACCAAAATTCTACCATTTTCCCAATCCTCCGAACCAGGTGGCCCTATATTTTTTTTATTCCCTTTTAGATCAACCTCTGAAAAATAACCCATATACCTAGGTTCACTCTCACCTAACCTCACAAACACCTTTTCAAATTTTTCAGCAGCATCCAACATAAGATAAGTTGAATTCCATCGAGTTGCAACATCCAAACATAATGACTTTTTACAATCTATATGCAATTTTTCTGCACATTTTTTAAATGCAAGCTGCCTCGCAGGTGAAGATCTCACAAACCTTATTGCATTTCTAATCTTAACAACTGACGCATGAATCTCTTTCAAGCCATCCCCCACAATAAGATTTACAATATGTGCACAACATCTTACATGCAAATGATCATTTGACAATATATTAAATGGTCAATCTATCATCACATTCTTCAAATAAGAAATAGTCACATTATTAGAGCTTGCATTGTCTACTGTAACAGTAAAAAGTTTATCAATCCCCTACTCTAACAAACAATTCTCAATCACTTGACCAATTACCTCACCAGTATGATTTGAAACTTGACAGAAATTGAGAATTCTTTTATGCAATTTCCACTCACTATCAATCCAATGAGCCGTTAAGGACATATAATTAATGTTTTGGATTGATGTCCATGTATCTGTTGTCAAACATAATCGTTGACCCCTAAGTGCTATCTTCAAATTTTCCTTCTCGTCAACATAAATTTTCAAACAATCTTTCATAATAGTAAAACGAGAAAGACTATCAAATCTAGGTTGTATTGTCCTCAAAAATGATTTAAATCCCCTTCTCTCCACAAAATTAAAAGGCAACTCATCAATTATAATCATTTTTGCTAGTGCTAATCTACATTCTTCATGATTATAACCTATTGCCTTTAGAGTGCCCATATTTTTGTCTTCTGATTCATCAATCTCTTTCTTAGGTTCTAATACTAAAAGTTTTTGCTTCTTATCAACAACAAAAGAGAATTTTTTGCATACTTTCAAATGACTCCACATATTACTTGTTCCATTCAAAATAGTATGACATGCATAATCCCTTCTACAATAATTACATGCAGCTCTAGGTTTATTAGGATCACTATCCAGTTTTGTAAAATGATCCCAAATTTGTGACTTTTTTCTATCATCAACATTTCTTTTTCCCAATGTAAGGAATTCAGGCTGTTTACCTCTATCATTTGTGACAGATCCTGCAGTGGTTGATGTAGTTTGAGTGTTTGAAGTGAGGGCATTAAATGTTGATGTTGGGGTAGTGTCGATGGATGAAACATTTTGGTTTTCCATCTGTAATTACCAAATGAAAAAGATCAAAACATGTTAATAATATATATTTTAAGAATGCACAATATATTCGCAGCATATATTCTAAATAATTCCACAATATATTCGCAGCATATATTCATAATAATTCCATAAGAAAAGAGTTGTTGTTAAGCAAATTAAATGACTCAAGGGAAATACATAGAACGGATCATCTATCAATTCATCTTTACCAAACATTTCTCGCAAGAAGATTACCTAATTCATGGTATTAAAATAACTTTAATGATATTATCATATAGTTTTCGGAGCCCTAATTCATGAAGCAGGCAACAAAATATTTCAAAGCTGAATCGATCCTAAATCAAGCTCCACACTATGTCGGTCAAGGTGGGTTATGAAAAAACCACTCAAATTGTTTGCAGCATGGTCTAGTCACATTATATTGATTTTTCATCTAATATTCCTAATTTCCTATCCACCTTTTCAAGAGTGTGCAGGACTTATACTGGGGGGGGAATTATTGCAAGTTGATGCAAAGCTAGCCGAAGACAGAAACATAGAGTCATAGACCAGAGGAACATATAATTAGTTAATTACTACTTAACCTAGCCGAAGACAAAGTTCCAACAAAATAGCATCCAAATCAGAAAGACAGAAACATTTCTTTTGAAGATCGAAGACCCTAACCTCCAAATCAATATTTTTACAATGATTTGTTTAATAAATAAGCGCAGAGAATTAAAATAAATATTCAAGCATATATCAACTCCAAAGACAACAAGCCCTAACCCTAACATCAACTAGTTACATTTACTTACCTTTAAGATGCAGACTTGCAGAGACAAAGAGGCGAGAGCCTGCTTGCTAAGGTAGAGAGGCGAGAGGCTGCTTGTTGCTTGCTAAAGTGTTGCTTGCTAAGGTGTTAGTAAACTTTAGTTGCAGAGACTTAGGGAGCCAGAGGGAGGCGAGAGGACAGAGGCGAGAGAGGCGAGAAGAAGACTGTGCGTTTAAATTTAGGGTTTCTTGTATTTATGTTAACACTTTAAACCGAACCGAACCGGTTCGGTTGGGTCAATCGGTTTTGTCAGTACAAAACCGATACCGAAACAGACGGTTTTTTATAATTTTGTACTCGGTTTAATCGGTTTGTTTTTTCGGTTCGGTTTTCTCGGTTTTTTTTTCGGTTTTTCGGTTCGGTTTGCTCACCCCTAGCATCAAGTCATTGATCTTGAATATTTTTAATTAATGTTCTATTAAGTTGTTGAGACTAATGCATATTATGTTTTTATTTTTATGAAAAGCAGTAGATGCTCTCACAAATTGAGGTGTAGGGATACTTGAAACTAATATACTTGTTAGATGAAATATACACCAAACTGAGACAATCGGGGTTTAACTCGTTCACCTAGGCCTACAAAGTATGCTTTTTGGGAGGGGGAGTTTCCTCACATCCAAAAAAAAAAGAAATATACACCAAACTAACTCTCAAGAGAATATATACGGAAAAATTACATATGTTTATGAAAAGGCTCTTATGTTAATGGTGTATGTTATCCTTAAACTTGAGATCACTAAGTTATTTTATATAGAGAGTACTATGTTTTGATCCTAACATATGTTGTTCTAATCAAGGTAACAAGTGAATAAATATTAGGTATAACATAAACTATATGAAGGTGTATTTAAGTAATTAAGATAGGAGTCACCACTAGGTGAATTAAAAAAATATTTTATCTATTCTCAAATAATATTAATTGTGAAATCCTTAGCTAGGATGGAATGGAATGAGTTTTGAATTTTTTTTAATAAAAAAAATCAATTACTATAATGTTGAGAACTAACATGATTTGAGAATGCATGCATATTTAATGCTATAATTTGTTATAACCCATTTCTAGGTTATTCCCTAAAAAAAAAACACTAATGTTGTGTAAAAAATCAAGTTGGAAATTTTGAACAAATTCGAAAGCCCAATCATACCTTTATTGTGCTTAAAAATGAAGAAAAATGCAGATTCAAGACTAAAATAACTGATTATTAGATAAATTTGTGTAAAACTTAAGTTGAAATGAATAATTACATTTTAATAAGTCAATTTGATTAAATCATGGGCCAAATTAGGTTTAATTATGTTTAGGAATTAATTTAGGGTCCAATTGAAAGATTTAATTAAGTGAAATGACTTAATTATACTTTAAATTGATCAAATTAATTTTATTAAGGGTGTAATTGGTGAAAAAATAAATTTGGAGCTTAATTCGGGTTAATTGAGAAGATTGAAATTTCATAGACTAGTTGAATTTTTTTCCAAGACAATTGGGTTAAATCAGGGAGCAAAATCATAGAAAATTGAAAGTTTAATGGTCAAATAAGATGCAAATTGCATCAATCCAAGATTAGGGACTAAAGTAAAAAAGACATGTAAATATGAAGTTGTTATTGAATTTTGGCAATAACATTGCAAAAAATTAAAAGTTTAAAGTCAATTAAGAGCACATTTTGAACAATTATAAATCAAGGGACAAAATTATACTTGTGCCATTCAGCAAAATTTGTAGGTGTGATTGCATTGTTCTGTGGTCTAAACAGTGCAGACATGACATCATCATCTTCATCATTATAGAAGTGGAAGAGTCAACCCGCAAACACCATCATTGCACACATTGGTTAGTTGAAGAGTCATCGTCGTTCCTATAAATACGATGATCAATGAACAAAGGTAGAGGGGAGGAAAAATCACAAAAAAAAGAAGGCAAAACAGAACACAAGACATAGGGGAGACAACAAAGAATACATGTAATGCATTTATTGAAAACAAAAAAAAAATTGTGGCTTCTCCCTCTCTACCATTGGCAATAGAAACCTCTAGCTCACCATCCTCAACGACAACAACTTTTTCTACTCCAACTATAGACGACAACTTCTTCTTCACCTCTGAAAGTAGCAACAACAACAGCCACTGACAGCAACCTTTTGTCCCCTAGCAATAACCACTAACAAAAATGCACTTCTCCATCGACAACAACTTCTTCCTCACTTGTGGTAGCAGTAGTAGCTGCACTTCATCTTTCGACAACAGAAGTGACAACATCTTCCTCTTCTTCTTCGGTGACAGTAGCAACTGCACCTTTTGCTCTCTCCAGGCACAGTACCAGCAGTTGCACTTCCCCAGCGACAACCGCAACATCTCATTCCTCCTCCTCCTGCAGCCACCGCTGACCACCATTCTCATTGCCGCCACCACTTGTGTCACTAGTCGTTACTTTTCACTTCGATATGAACAGTAGGCAGGGCTAGATGTTGTGTCCAGCCTTATCCGAGAAGGTTGTTGGGCTGTAATGGCCTAACATAGCTCGACCGAACCATTTAGTTGGGACAAGACCAACCTAAATAATTTTTAATAAAAAGTTGCATAAAGAATAAAAAACAAAAAAAATGTTTTGTTTTCACGCATTTGACTGAACTCTAAAAATTTTCTAAGCATATTTTTCACAAAGAAAGTCACATCATTTCTCATGTTTTTAAAATGAAAAAAGGGATATCGTAACAAGTTTATGATTATCCGTTATGGTTCAATCAAAGTATCAAAAATCTTTCAACAATCATTTTTTTCATTTTTTTTGTTGTAAACTTTAATTAGGGGGTGTAAAATTACATTGTAAAGTACACTCATAGATATTAAAGTATAATAAATGTAGTGTTAAAATTCGGACCTTAGAACGGTTAGGTTTTGACTCGATGAGGTAGAGACTCTCTCACGAAGAGAGATCTACTTCGAGACTTAGAAAAGACCAACAAATAAAAATCTGACTTGAGAAAGAACCAATCAGACAACAATGCAACCTACCTAAGGTAGGGTGCACTGGGGTGATGAGTCTTCTCCTTGCACAACAAGTCCCTTACTCGGACTCTCATAAACCATTAGATTTTCTAGTGACCTTAATACTAGGTGGTGACTTTTGAAAATTATAATTATAATTTTTCAGTGCACCTCCTCGCGTATTTGAGGATGGCAGCATGTAAAACAGAAAGAAAATTAGGCGTCGGGACATAATGTATAGATCATAACATTCTCGATGAAGAGACAATAATTACATTGAGAAACTTATCATTAAAAGAGTAAGTCAAACCATTTTGACTTTTTTGATATTTTAGGGATCATAACATGTATCATACATTGTGCTCGATCTTCATGTATAAATCAATCAATTATTAAATTGATAATAAATTAATTTAGTTAATATATTTAATCTTATTTTACTTATGATTATCATTTATATTTGGGATAAATGATTAGGGAACCTAATGAGTCATACAAATAAAAATCATTAGTCAAAACTAAAATGAGATGATTAATCAAATATGACTTGATTGTAAATAAATTTTAAACAATTAAGGACTATATTGTAATTAATAGAGGGGATTATAATTTTATACCTAGAAAAACCAAGAACTTGATTAAATAAATTTATAAATTTATCCTAAAATAATACATGTAATATTATTTAATATATCTTTTAAAATTGATATTTTGTTATTTATAAGGTTTTTTTTTATGTTTTTCTATATATAAAAAATGTTATGCATCTAATCATGTTGAAATACTTTCAATTTATAAACCAAACCGAGAATACATATAGTTGAGATCCATGACTTAATATATTCATGAAACATGTGGTTGATCCTCTAGCAAAGAAGCTCTAACCATTATGTATGAAGATAGTATAAGAAACTCCAATCATTTTGTTTGAAAACAATGTTGCATGAATAGCTCAAACTAAAAAAGGATATATCAAAGAAGATAGAACAAATCTCTTCGCATCGAAATTCTTTTCTATACATGAATTTGATAAGTATAGTGATATTGATGTTCAACAACTTCACTTAAAAGATAATTTAATAGATTTGTTCACTAAATCATTACCAACGACAACATTTGAAGGATTGGAATATAATATTGGAATATGATAGCTTAAGGATTTAAGTTGATACATTCATGAGGGGGAATTAATACACATAGCACTTTTGTCTTTTAACCAAGGTTTTGTTCTCATTGGGTTTTCTCAGTAAAGTTTTTAATGAGGCAGTTTTCAATATATAATGTTGTACAATAGATCCAAGAGAAAGTATCGTCTCCCCTCCACAAGAGCGCGGTGTCGCGGCAACCCTCCTCGTGAACGGGGAATTCATGTCCGGGTTTTTTTGTTTTGTGAAAAAGAGACTCGTCATCTAGTATTATGGTTATTAGGAAACCTAAACTGGTCTTTTAGAGATTCTAAGGCAATGGACTGGTTACATAAAGGGAAGGTATCAACACCCCTAGTACGCCCTACCATAGGTAAGTTGCTTGGTGTTTTGGTTTGCCTTATGATTTCTATGGTGTTGGTATTATCTAATCAATTTTCATAAGATACATTCACAAGGAAAAGGAACAAAAATTTTGATGATAAATTTACAACTTATACATTCAGACATAGCTAGAATAGGAATCTAAGGAGATTTAATGGGCTCGAAAGCTCATTTTTCCCTTAAATATTTCAAGTGTTCACAACTCGTAAATCGTAAGGAAAAGGAAAAAAATAGAAATCTAAGGATATATGGAGAGCTTTAGAAGCCTATTTTTCTCTTAATATTTCATGTTTTTACGGCTTGTAAACCGTGGAGTCAAAAATTGAAATGTGCCCTATTATTATCAAGTCTTCTTTCAAAGATGCGTTGATTAAATAATAATGACTTATTATTCCTAGAAAAATATTTTGGATATTTACCACTTTAGGGTTTCTTTACCCAAATATTAACGATGAATAATAACGAATTATCCCCATTAATATTTTGGATATTAACCCATTTGAGATTTATTTACCCAAATATTAACAGTAAATAATATGTATCCCCAAAAAATAAGATTTTTGTATTTTTTGGAATACTAGCCAATACCCTTTGCAATTTACAAACATCTTGTAAAATCCACAAATGCAAGAAAATAATTTTTTTGTGTTTACAAAATCCATGCTAAAACATGTTTTCTTTTAAAATTCTAATATATAATTTTTTTTATAAAAAAAGAATGTTCAAGATATGTTAGCTGAAAACATTTATTTTTGGTATATATGTATATTTGCCGCATCGCGTCGAAAACCGAGTATTCTCAATACATGATTGATATTTTTAAAATATAAAGCAAATACATACCTTAAACGAAATATGCCAGAAAATAATAAATCTCTTTCTCTTATTTTATAGTTTTTTTTAGAGAAAAAAATGTCGGGTCACTTGGTCAAACCAATGACCTAGCAATAACAAAAGGCATCCTTAGTTACTGCTCAAGTGAATTATAATTCACTTGAACAGTAAGCAAAAAGGTAGCATAATGAAAATAAAAATGCAAAGTGAAGAAGAATGCATGGGGACTTACCAACGAGTAGAGGCGATGCTGCTAGAACTCATGCGCAACCAGTGACCATTGCTTCTAGGGATGCAAAGCTGGTGGTGGTTGACGGGGGAGGTCTGATCGGGGTTGTTACTAGTAGTTTGTTGGCTAAAAAAGAAGCTAAGATGAAGGGCATATGGTCGGCTACTATTTTTTACTTCTTGGTCGCTTATCTCTCTTACTCTTCAATCTCTTCTTTCTCTCTTTTCTTTTTTCTCCTTTTTCTCATTCTATTTTTCTCTCTCTTTTCTTTTTATATGTTTAGGTCAGCAAGGAAGGGGTATACATAGCCTAGACATAACTCTTAGTAAGAGAAGATTTTGTGCATTTAATCTAGGATGCAAGATTATATTTTTTCTGCAATTAGCTAAACAAAATAGGGAAAGAAATATTTTGGTTGATATCCTGTGATTTTGATGCAGAAAAAACATGATTTGCAGCCTAAAGATTAAGTGAGAAAATCATGGAAACCAAATGGGAAGTTGTAGTGAAAAGGGAAGAAGTTGCAGGCAGGGGCTGTTTCAAAGTGATGTGAACAATAACTATCGTGATAAGATTTTCTGCTTTAACATTGGACATTAACGCAGATATATCTTGCCATTATGATATCCAAATTAGGTAATTTAAAACTCCAAATTCATATAATCATGTAGTAATACAACTTTCATGAAGTAAACAACGTGAGATAAAATCTTTTTGATGGACAAAATCGGCCTGCAATCTGCTTGGTCAAAACTGTTTCGAAGAAAAGGATTTTCTACTATTATACCAGATATTCTAATGGGAATATCTTGCAATTCATATATCCAAATCAAGCAATTAAAAAACCTAAATTCATCTACATGTTTAGGATTACAACTTTCATGAAGTACCTGAAGTGAGAAAAAAACTTTTGATGAATAACATCTACTTGCAATCTGCTTGGTCAAAACTGTTTTGAAGAAAAGGATTTTTGTGGCAGTGGAAAAATCATTTTTTTAGTGAAAATTCTAAGCTATTTATCCAACTTTAAACCTAAATTGGGTTTCTCGAATAAATCCTACAAATCTCTGGTTAGAATCACACTCCTGGCAGGATTTTCTTCTTTTATACTAGACATTCAAATATGAATATCTTGAGATTCTAATATCCAAATCAGGCAATTCAAAACCCCAAATTTAACTACACGTGTGGGAGTACCGCTTTCATGAAGGATCTGAAGTGAGAAAAAATCATTTTGATGGACAAAATCTACCCGTAATCTGCTTGGTTAAAATATTTTTGAAGAAAAGGATTTTCACGTTAGCAACAAAATCAATTTTTTAGTGCAAATTTTGAGGGATTTATCCAATTTTAAACCTAGATAAAGAAAGAATTCCTAAATGGTCTTAGAATCCTGACAATTTCGATAGCAAAGTAGGAGGATAAGAAAAACAGAAAGCAAAAAAGACAGGGTTCGAAAAAAACATTTTTATTCTCTACTTTTGTCCATCGTCCAATAACCATATGCTAAACTCTTGCATTTGGTTCCAAATGGGTGTACAACATTTCCAATACATGGGGTCTAAAAATGAGTACCAATAAGTATTATAAAATTATACATTGTATAAAAGGATCTCTAGATATCTTCTCAAGTTTTCTCTTATTATGTTCATTCATCATTCTCAAGTTTATTTGAATCTCTCTAGTTTGTCTAAATCTATATCTTATTATATCATTTGATCTTACAAGTATTTATGGCAAGTGCCTATAAATTGGTGCATGGTTTAGAGAAGAAAGAACACATATATTATTACAAAGTCATAAAATTAGAGTGCTTTCTTTATTCCCTTAATCTTCATTGCTCTTATTTATTTTTTTTAACTTTTTATTGAGTATATTGTATATTTTTAAATATATAGCTTTATAAATATGACTTGATTTTTCAAGAAAAGAAAAGAAAAACAATTAATGGATAACATTTAAAACATTGACGCATGTAAAAGAAGTTTGAACAACATTTTATTCCTTTTTCCTTGAATTTATCTAATGTTGCTAGTATCTATCCTGAAACAACCTCCCTTAAAAGTTGCATCAATGCTTATATATATATATTAACATACTTTTAATGCTTAACTATTGTTTTTAATCTTTAATCCTGAAACATCTCATTGTTGATATGTAAATGCAAAAAAAAAATTTATCATTTCTACTTCTAATTGTTTTTGTAGGGGACATGCTCTTATAAGATGAAAGTGTACTTTTAGGGATTCAATGCATAGAAGATTATTATTTTACTAGATGGTTTAACAACTTTACGTCACATTTCAAATTTAAAAAATGATAGAAAAAAAACATTAAAGAACTACTAGTATTTTCTAGTATAAAAAAATTAAATTATTTGGAAGTTAATCTGATGTGACTTGATCAACTTGATGGAATAAAAGACAACTTGGACAATCTGTAAGAACATAGTTTGATTCACAAAAATTTGCGTTAATCTACCAAAAATAGCATTGAAATGACAATATATTGGATTAATTCAGATCAACTTGAGTTAATCTACCAAATTTGCGATCTGGATTATGAGACCATGAAATCTCATATAAAGAAAATAAAAAACAATTATGAGACCATAATAATCTCATAATTAACTCCATGTTGAAAAATAGAATTGAAGAAGTTAATGAAGAAATAGAAAACTGATATGAATTAACTTGTCAAACTCGTGACCTGATTCATGAAATCGGGATAACCTTATAGACATTAAAAAAAAGCAATTGACCTAAGTTAACTCGAATTAATTTGTCAAACTCACTACAAAGATCATGAGATTGTGATAACCTTATAAAATTCAATTCAAAATAAATTATAAAGCCTAATTATAAATAAAATCATTGTTAAAAGGTTGAAATAAAAAAAAATAATCTAAAGACAAGACATAATAAAATGACATGAGTCTACCTTGGTTGGCCCACAAAACATGTGACCCGAGTTATAACATCAAGATAACCTTATAGAAAGCAAATTAAAATAAATCATGAAGACTAATTCATAATCAATCTAATGCTGAAAGATAAAATAAAGACCAAAAAAAGACTTAAGCAACTAGATTAACTTGCTAAATCTACGACTCGAGTTGTAAGACTGAGATAACCTCATACAAAACAAACCAAGAATAAATCATGAAGTCTAATTCTAAATCAATCCAATATTGAAGGATAAAATTGATAAAAACAATCGATTAAAAAAGACAAAACAACAATTGAGTCAACCCTCTAAACCTGTGACAAAAGTTATTATTCTAAGCTAACCATGTATAAAGCAAATCACATTGTGAAGCATAACCTCCAATAAACTAATTATTGAAGTACAAACTTAGGGAAAGAAATTTAGATTTACAAGAAAAAACTATTGAAAAGAATAGATTTTTGTGAGGCGGTGGATATTTAGAAGACCACCTCTTTTAGTTTATACTAGGGGTGAGTATTTTCGGTCCGGTTCGGTTTTTATCAAAAAAAAATAACCAAACCAAAAAATGTATTTAAAAAAAAAACTGAAACTGAATTGAACCTGTTAAAAACTAACCATTTTTGGTTCGGTTCGGTTTTTATGATTAGAGAATTGAAAAAATCGAATTTTTTGGGCTTTCTGAGGGCTTTTTTCCACTAAGTATTCAGCTGTATTAAATTATTAGTGTTAATATTGTTTTTTAATAAGTTTGTTTTTCCTTTCTAATAATATTCTTTTGTTTTGTTTAATTTAGCATGAATCACAATAATTTAATTACACGTGAATAATTTAAAATTTAAACTCTGCTTTAAGGTTGGTGCTTGACCACCTGAAGTTTATCATACTGCTTTTTCTCCTTGACCCGATTCTCCTTCTGCTCTGTTTCTGTAGTCTGGAAAACCCATGTAGCATCTAGAAAATTAATCCAAGAATTAACAACATTTGTCTTTGCCTGACAGGATGCAATCGACTTTTCTAACTCTTCTTCCTACAATTATAAAAAAATGCTCAACATGATATAATAAGGATTCCTCATATGCTCTGTGATTTTCTTTTGGGAAATTCAAGTAGTTTAAGAGTTCTAATATGTACAAAATATAGTTCTTCTGACAAGGGAAGATCAACAATACCTTGGCTTTCAGGTGAATCAAAATCTAGTTGCTTCATCAAAGTTCTCTCTCTCTTCCCTGGCATTGTGAATACGTGCCCGTGCCAAATTCAAAGTGTTATTGACCTACAATAATGCCAAAAATGGTTATAATCCCAGAAAAAATAGGATAGATATCCTAAAGAGTTGATTTCACAGAGTGAACCAGTTCTCCCATCGACATTACCAATTCAACTTCATAGTTTAAGCACACACAAACAAAATTACAAGATCTAACATCCTACACCAAAAACCCAGTCTCGCCATGTGAACACCAAATAAGTAAAAATTACAGTTTTAACATACATAAGATACAAATTGAAAAGTGGAATCAGAAAAATCAAATTTACCTCTTCACCATAGGTCAAGAGAGGAATTTTAGGAACAATAGAAGCGGAGTTGAACTCAAATGGTGTGGTAAACCCAGAAACATTGGATTGGGAAGACAAGTGAAAAGAAGAAAAAATTAAAAAAAAAAACAAGAAAAAAACACTAAAAAAGAGAGGCTGGTGAATTGTAGAGGGAGGGGATGAGCGACGAGTAGAAATAAGAGAGGCTGGTGAATTGTAGAGGTAGGGGATGACTGGTAAGGATGCTTTTCTTGGTTTAATTCATGGTCGTTGAATGCACAATGCAAAGTGCAGAGGGAGGCGGCGACGGCTAGGTTTAGGAAAGACTTTGAAAGTGAGAAAGTTTTCTATTTATAGTGCAGTGCTTAATTGTGAACCGATTCGGTATGGTTCGATTTTTTTGGTTTTTGCCTTACAAAATCGATACCGAACCGAACTGGATATGTTTTTAAAAAATATAATCGGTTTAATCGGGTTTTTTTATCGGTTCGGTTTTCTCAGTTATTTTTTTTCCGGTTTTCTCGGTTTAATCGGTTGACTGGTGTTTTTGCTCACTCCTAGTTTATACTAGTTATTTTACACAAGGTTGTCAATACCGTTCCGGTCATCGTTCCGGTTTTTTCTATTGGAACGGAACGTTTCGGTTTTGGAGCATTGCGATGTGCCGTTTCGGGGTTGTACTGTTCATATATAATTAATTTTATATATATATAATTAAAATATTAATTTAACAAGAATAATTAAAATTCAAGATAAATTAACTTTAAATTATACAATATAAACACAAAGTCAAACAAATATAATCTCAAAATTATAAAAAAAAAATCACAAGTTAATCAAAATAAAGAGGATTTTAAGGCCGGAACGGTACCGAGACGTTCCGGCCCGAATTTCCGGAACGGGCTGAAATTAAAACCGAGACAAAAACGATGTCGTTTCGTCTTGGTTTTTTTAACGGCACGGAACGTTCTTGCCGTTCCGGCCGGAACGGAACAGAATTGACAACTTTGAATTTTAGATGTGCTCCTACACAAGCCAAATATTTTTCTTCCTACAAAACAAATTATATATTGACTTTTTCATTGCATATTTTATACATAAAAATCATATTAATTAAAAGATTCATCCATACATATAATCAAATAAATTGAGAATATCAACAGGCAGATATAGATCAAGGTATTTAATATCCCAATATGAGATATTTACTCTATTGTGCATGTTTAGTTTGTTTATTCAATTTAGTTTTTTTATCTAATCAAATGATAATATAAATAGACACACGCATTAAATTGATTAAACATTATGAATAAACATTATGCAATGTTATGAATAATAAAAATATTATTTTAAAATAAGTGTATTTTTTATTTTCAAAAATAAAGTTATACAATATTAAAAAAATATGTATGAGTAAGAATAATCTTTTCAAAAACTAGATACACACAGCACCATTTAAAAAAATATATCCAAAAAATGTTGAAAAATAACTAAGAAGGAAATATTAATTGAGACATAAATTTAAAAATTATATAAGAAAAAAACATTAAAAAGATATCAATTGAAAAACAAATATTTGAAAAAAAAAATAGATTTCACCTTTTGCTCATGATTTTCGTGCATGTTTATATAAGGGAAAAAATATCTTCTAATAGGGTTACACAAAATAAGGGTGAAATCCCAAAAGATGGGCTTTTGAGAATACAATAACAGATGGAATTTATGTTTGGTGAGCTGATGACTAGGATTGAAAATTTAGAGACTAGGTTAGATGAAGGACTTAGTAAAAAGGATAGAGAAACTAAGATGGAGGAGAGCTAGTAGGAAGTTACTATGTATAGGTTTTTGAATGGCTTGATTGTGACATGGCTAATGTTGTGGAGCTTCAATCTTATATTGATTTGGAAGAGGGTGCATTTGGCCATTAAGGTTGAAGGATAATTGAAAAAGAAAGGTAGTACACAATCTGAAGCTTATTCAAGGTCTTTTTTGGGTTGGAAGTTGAATTATAAGAGAAAGGGTAATGCGCATTTGAAGCTCTTGGTGACTTCTAAAGTTGTCGAACCTACCTCTATAAAGAGGCAAGTTTCAATCAATGATCAAAATGTTAAGGGAGAAGTCCAACCAAAGCGTGATCGTGATATAAAATGTTTCAAGTGTTAGGGATTGGGACATTATGCATTAGAGCATGCAAATTATCGAGTTGTGATTCTAAAGGATGATGGAGAGATTATATCCACTAGTGAAGTGTCTGATTGTGGTGACATGCCACCACTTAAGGATGATAGCAATTCAGAGTATATTGTTGGTGATAACATTTTAGTGCTAAAGAGAATGATGTGGAGCAATAAAGAGAGAACATCTTTCATGCTAAAGGTCTCATCAATGATAAGGTATGTAATATGATCATTGATAATGGTAGTTGTACTAATTTTGCTAGTGTTACTAGGGTTAGAAAGTTGAGATTGAATATCATAAGGCACAAGAGGCCTTATCAACTTTAATGGTTGAATGAATGTGGTGTTGTTAGGGTGAGTAGACAAGTGATTATTTCTTTTTCAGTAGGCAAGTATAAGTTAGAAGTGTGATGTAATATTGTGCCAATGTATACAACTCATCTGTTATTAGGGAAGCATTGATAATTTGATAGAAAAGCCAAGCATAATGGGTTTAAGAATAGGTATTGATTGGAGAAGGATGGTAGAATTTATACATTTTCCCCACTAACACCACAACAAGTGTATAAAGATCAATTCAATTGAAGAAAAGTTACGAGAATGAGCACTTAGATTCAATCAAAGTGGAAGACCAAGCTGAACAACATGGTGAGAATATGAGGAAGAGTGAAAATAAAGTTAGTCATGAGTTCAAAACAAAAGGGGACAAAGTTTTGGCTCTTATGAAATTAGAGGAGGGTTACGCCCAAAAAGAAAAAAAAAAAAGGGAGGCCAAAAATGGAGAAAATAAAGAAAGGGCGAAAAAAGAAAAAAGTGTAGGAAAAGTGAGGGAAACCTTAATTTCATTGCAAAATCTAGCGATCTTAAACATGTTTATTTTTCTGAATTGCCTATGATTTTACTTGTGTATAAGGAGGCATACTTTACCTTTGATAATTTGGATTCTTGTGTTATTAGTGATGTTAAAGTTCTTTTACAGGAATTTGAATATGTTTTTCTAGAAGAGATTCGTATTGGCTTGTCGTCAATTAGAGGAATAGAACATCAAATCAACTTTATTCTAGAATCATCTATACAGAATAGGCCAGCATATAGGAGCAATCCCAAAGAGTCTAAGGAACTCCAATGACAAGTGGAGGAGTTGATGTTGAAATGATACATTTGTGAGAGCATGAGTCCTTGTGTAGTTCTCATCCTTCATGTACTAAAAAAGACAGGATTTGGCGAATGTGTGTTAATTGTAGGGATACCAATAACATCACTGTAAATTATTGACATTCTATTCCTATATTAGATGACATGTTGGATGAATTGCATAGTACTAAAATGTTTTTAAGAATTGATTTAAAAAAACTACCTTTAAAACTAAATATGGTTTGTATGATTAATTGGTTATACCTTTTGGACTTACTAATGCACCTATTACTTTTGTGAGATTGATAAACCATGTTTTACGTATTTTTGTTGGTAAGTTTATAGTTGTCTACTTTGATGATATTTTGATTTATAGTAAAGAGTTTGATTAGCATATAGATAATTTGAGACAAATTATTGATGTGCTTAGAAAAGAGTCTTTATTTGCTAATCTGAAAAAATATGACTTTAGCATGGATAGGATTATTTTTCTTGGATATGCTGTTAGTGCAAAAAGTATAAAGATGGATGAGGTTAAAGTTAAGGCTATTCAAGAATGGCCTACACCAAAATCAATAACAAAAATTAGAAGTTTTCACGGTTTGGCTAGTTTCTATAGGAGGTTTGTTAAAGACTTTAGTCCGCCAGCCTCTATATTGACTAAAATCATTAAGAAATCCATAGGGTTCAAGTGGGGTGAAGAACAAGAAAATGTATTTAGCTTCTTAAAATCAATGTTAATTTCAATACCATTATTATCTTTACCTGATTTTAATAAAGCTTTTGAGATTGAAAGATATTCTTTAGGAATAGGTATTGAAGTTGTTCTGATGCAAAAGAAATAACCCATTACTTATTTTAGTGAGAAATTAAATGGTGTAACCCTTAACTATCCCACTTATGACAAGGAGTTGTATGTAGTAGTGAGAGAATTGGAGACTTAGAGACGTTATGTACAACCCTTTGTTTTATATATCGATCACTGGTCATTAAAACATTTGAAGGGTCAACATAAGTAAAATAGGAGACATGCAAAGTGGATTCAGTTTATTAAAATTTTCCCATTTTTGATTAAATATAAGCAAGGTCAAGACAATGTGGTTGCAAATGCTTTATCACGAAGGTATGTTCTTCTTAATACTCTTAATACTAAATTATTAGGATTTGAGTATATTAAAGAATTGTAACTTGATGATATGATTTTTTTCTATATATGATGAGTGCAAAGTTTCGACCAAGGATAAGTTTTTTAGCCATGATGGATTTTTGTTTAATAAAAATAAATTGTGTCTAATTGTTCTATATGTGAATTGTTTGTAAGGGAAACTCATGGAATGGATTGATAAGGCATTTTGGAATTGCTAAGACTTTGTACTTTTTATATGATCAATTTTATTGGTCGAATATGAAAAGAGATGTGCAAAGAATTTATGATAGGTGCATAACATGTAGATAAGCTAAGTCTAAAGTAATGTCTCATGGATTATAAACCTTTTTACCTAATCCTAAGGAACCTTGGGTTGATGCTTTTATGAATTTTATTTTGGGTCTACCTAGGTCTAGGAAAGGAAGAGACTATATTTGTTGTTGTAGGTAGATTTTCTAAGATGACATATTTCATTGCTTGTCATAAGACTAATGAGGCAACAAATATAACTGACCTGTTCATTAGAGAGGTCATTCGGTTTTATGGTGTTCCACCGAGCATTGTGTCTGATTGAGATGTTAAGTTTTAAGTTACTTTTGGAAGGTTTTGTGGGGTAAGATAGGGACTAAGTTTCTACTACTTCTCATCCACAAACAGAAGGCCAAAACCAAGTTGTTAACCAAACATTAACTAAATTGCTTAAATAACCAAGTTGTTCAGAATTAAATTTAATCAATGGCTACCAAAATTTAGTCAACATGAGTTTAAATAGTCTTTTAAAAACTAACCCTAATGGACCCTTTATGTGGACTTAAATGAGGTCCACTCAAAACTGACCCAAAACCCTAAGTTGGAAAGCCCATGACTTAATCCAAACAAGCCTTGGATCCTAGCTGAAAACAAAATCTTAATTAAGCCCAAACAAGCTTTGGGTTGTAGCTATCAAAATTAAATAAAGCCCATAAGTCTTATTTATAGCCTTCCATCCAGCCCCTTAATCCTAGAAACAAAAGGAAAAGGTAGCCCATAAGTCCTTACTGGTGTTTCTAGGCTGGTTCACATCAATCTTTCTTTGTTTGATACAGGTGGTAATTCGAAGTCGAATCCATTTAAGGAGACAAAGGATGATGCGATCAAAACACCAAAAGATCAATTGGAGGTTCCAGTTGGTCAAGTCACAAGGCTTAGAGCTAAGAGGTTCAAAGAGGCTTTCAATAGACTTCTTCAAGATATATGGGCTAAGGTAGTGATGCGAACCTCGTGATCACGTAGTCACGCAACCCATAACCAAGAATGAGATATAATCCCGGAAAGCCGAAATAGGTCTGATAGGAGTGTGACACAATGAAAACCTGCCTCAAGGTACCAAGACTATTGGAATGAGTAGAATGACACCATGAAGCAAGCTAATCTTTGATAAGTCAGATTCAGTTCGTTCAAGAACTAAGGAATGCAAGAATCACTCTCACACATAAAACTGAAAAAATTCAGAAGTAATGTTCATCAATGGCTGCCGAAGTTTAGCTTATGAGTTTATATAGTTCATGAAAATAAACCCTAATGGACCTTTTTTGTGGACTTTAATGAGGTCCACTCAAAACTAACCCATAATCCTAAATTGGAAAGCTCATGACTTAATCCAAATAAGCCTTGGATCCTAGTTGAAAACAAAGTATTAATTAAGCCTAAACAAGCCTTGGGTTGTAACTAACAAAATTAAATAAAACCTATAATATTAAATCCATTATCTGTCATGAGAAGAAGAGAAGTATTATAGAGCTCATTCAAGGCTTATTTATAGCCTTCCATCCAGCCCTTTAATCCTATAAACAAAAAGAAAAGGTAGTCACCCATGTTGTTTCCAAGTTGTAGTAGAATTCTTTTGTGTCCTTTGTTGTCCTCATTTCATGGCCTAAATAAGGTTGCATTAGACCCCTCCTGCACATTGATAAGATATATTAGGGTCTCCTCTTGATACTTCAATGGTCCTTGCAATTCCGACTTCATTGAAACTTTTAAAACCAATGCATTTAATGCCTTTTTCAATATCTTTGTCTTAGATCGGGTCATTGGACCATTTGGAACATGAAATGGGTCCTTTATGGTGTTTCTAGGCTGATCCGCATCAGGTAGACTTCAAAAGGATATTAAATAATGAGGAGCAAGCCAAGATTAATATGATTCATGTTTAAGAGGGGGATTGTTAGTGGAATCAAGACCATTACACAGAGATTAGGAAAAGAAGGCTAGATGTTATTAGTTTGACCTCTCACTATCTTTTTTTATCATAACTGGAGCTACATGTCAAATTTTGAGTTGATTCAAGTTGGGATAGAACCTAAACTTCTATACCTTTCCATTGGTATATGGAATACTTTCTAATTTGTTATGATGAGAGAGAACCATCTATTTGATGTTGGGTTTTGCTGCTACCAAGTAGAATACGGAAATAATTGAACTTCTCTTATTAAATTAGATGGGTTATTGAATTTTTTTTATTTTTTGAGGAACACTTATTTGCGTTTCGAGCTTGTTTATTTTAATTAGTTTTGTCTATTTTTAGCTTAAGTTTATTATTATTTAAATTGGTTTTATAAATGACCATTAAGGAAACTAGAGTTTTTTTTTTATCTTGGGATATAATACTCTTGAGAATAATTTTTATGGCAAATTTTCTCACTAATAATATTTTTATTTTTTCCTAACTTGGTTGCTCATCTTATTTCTTCATTAAGCTTTCAACTCTTCAAAGAATTGATTAATCTTTGTTGTGAGTTTATATAGCCCTTTTGCTCGTCTCCAGGTGTAGGCATTGTGATTGAGTTGATTTATAATCTTGTTTCCTTGAAGCAGGTCGTCTATTGTGATAAGTTCATCTTATTTATATCAAACTTGGATTAAATAGATATTGGGTTTGTGAATTCCATTCAATTCCACTAGGATTCACACCACCTCTCATTTTAGATTATAAAATAATGTAACTATATCTATAATAATATAATGATTGCTAGTTTTTTTAGCATTATTGTAATTATAATTTTAAATTAGATAATGATATAGCGCTTCACTGCAAGTCAAATCAATCTTTTAACATAAAAAGACATTTCTTATGTGATTTTTAGTATAAATTTTTTTAACAACATTGGGTTGACACAATGTGACCTAATCAACTTGTTGGGTCTAATGACAACTCAAATGATTTATAAAAATATAGTTTGACTAAAAAAAATAAAATGACAAATTTTAAAACAAATTGAAATAAGATTTTTTTTTAAAAAAAACTTTCGTTATATTCAAAGAAGAGGAAAACACAAAGAACTAGGGGCATACCCCCAGGGACTCTTAGCTTTTGCCATATGCAAAGCTAAGACCAAAACTAACAAACAAAACTAAGTTGTAGTTCTTAAATCAAGGGAGGGATCACGATGGATGTTCCATCGCTCTCGAATCCTATCAGTTACATGTTTGGCTATCTCATTGCACATTAGGTGCACTCTTATCAACTGAATTATTTCCTTGCTCAGCTCCTGAGGGGCACGGTGAATGTTGTTGAAGGTTCTGTTGTTCCTTTCATACCACAGGTAATAGACTGCCACTGATAGGGTTGTTTTAGCTATATGGCTCTTGATGTCTTTTTGTTGAAAGGGCGATGTGGCCCATTGAAGAAGGTGGTCCCACTGCATAGATGGCCATTGAATCTGCCCATGATTTGAAACTCTATCCCACACTTCCTTCGAATAATTGCAATGGAAGAATAAGTGGTTGTAGGTCTCTCCCGGCAGCCAGTAATCATGCCACAACGAGGTGTGTCTACCATTTCCTATCTTAACTGTGAAGTCCCCCCCACACCACTCCCTGCTTTGAAGGATTTTCCTCCATACCCAAGTAGGTTTTGAAGGAATTTGAATTTGCCAAATCGACTGACCCTTTAGCAAATAAGTGTGAATCCACATGCCCCATACCGATTGCCTTCTAGATAGCAGATTCCATAAATGCTTTAACGTGGCAGCTTTGTTCCACTCTTTAATGCACTTAATTCCCATACCACCCTCTTCTTTTGGGTAGCAAACGTCGGCCCAAGCAACGTTGGCCCCGGAGCGATCAAGCCTCCCTTTCCACAAGAAACCTGCCATCATGCTCTCAATTTTCCTTATTGTTGCGCACGGAAGGATGAAGATGGTGGACCAGAAGACCTGGTAGGAGAAGAGAACCGATTTTATTAGCTGTAATCTTCCTGCATACGAAAGGGTTGCACTAGTCCAGAGTTGAATCTTCCTCATGAGCTTGGCAACCAGCGGAGCACAGTCCATATGAGTCAGCCTGGACGTTATGAGGGGCACACCCAAATACTTGACTGGAAGAGTGCTGAGCTGCATTCCACAATCTCTCTCAATGTCCTCTTTCTCCCGGTCTTCTATTCCCGTGAGGTAAAGGGCTGACTTGGAGTGGTTGATCGTGAGACCCGAGTGCTCAGTGAACTCGTCCAAGGCTTCCCTGACTACTCTGACTGTCTCCCTGTTGGCATGGCAGAACACTAAGAGGTCGTCCGCAAAACACACATGAGTGATGTTATTCTTTGCACATCTCCAATGGTATTTATATTGAGGCCGCTGAACTGTCCTCTGCATGATGCCATGTAACCCCTCCATAGCAAGCACAAATAAGTACGGGCTAAGAGGGTCTCCCTGACGAAGGCCTCCAGAAGAATTGAAATACCCATGAAGCTCGTCGTTCATATTAACCGAGAAGCTGGCTGTTGAGATGCACTTATGGATCCAGCTTAGCATGATGGTTGGAATACCTATTGCCATTAGACCATTGATGATGTAGGACCAGCTGACTGTATCAAACGCCTTCTTAATATCAATTTTAATGGCGCACTTGGCAGGACCCTTGTCTGTATGGTAGTTATGCAAAAGCTCTTGGGAGAGCAGAATTGCATCCGAGATGTGCCTTCCTGGAATGAAAGTTGATTGCTCCTTACCAATGACTGAGGCTAAAGCTGGCTTGATCCTGGAAACTATTATCTTGGCAATACATTTATAAGTAATATTGCAACAGGAAATAGGTCTGAAATCACTCATGCTTTCAGGGTTTTCAACTTTTGGAACAAGCGCTATGACAGTTGAGTTTACACTTCTCGGGAGACAAAGAGTATTGAAGAAGAACCTGATGGCTGCTATGAAATCTGACTGGATGATATTCCAGCATGTTTTAAAGAACTTGGCTGTGAACCCATCTGGCCCTGGGGCCTTATCATCAGCAATGGAGAAAAGGGTTGTTTTTATCTCTTCGGCTGTAACGTCCCTTGTCATCTCCAAGTCCTTGGACTCGGTGGTTGCAAGAGGAAAGTGGTGTTGAGTTGGCTTGTTGTTGTTGTGGCGCTTGTTTAGGAGGTTTTGAAAATAGTCTGCGGCCATTTTGCCTAGCTGGTGGGGCTCTGTGATGGTGGTACCTTCATCATTAATTAACCTGTGAATAGTATTCCTGCTCCTCCTGTGGAGAACTGAACGGTGGAAAAATTTGGTGTTTCGGTCCCCTTGGCTTAACCATTGGATGCGGGACTTCTGTCTGAAGTAGCTCTCCTCATCACTAAGAAGCTGGTTGTATTGGTGAGCTAGCCTTCTCTCCTGCATTCCGAGACCTGCATTTATAGGGTTAGCATCTAAATCAATTTGGCACTTGCCCCATTCTTTTCTTGCTTCTTCAACTCTCCTCGTGATATGAGAGGAGTGAAGCAGATGAAATTCCTTAAGCTTCTTTTTAATCCTTCGAAGTTTGGTGGTGAGCTGGTGCATAGGGTGGCCATCAGCTTCTTTCATCCAAGTAGCATGAACCATAGGGAGGAAGTCCTCTTTCTCTGCCCAGAGATTGAGGAACTTGAAGGGCGGACGGGGCTTAATCTCTACTGTGGTAAGCATTGTGATTGTTGTACTATGGTCAGAGATGCTCCTCAAAAGGAAGTTAGAGTTTGCCATACTCCATTTGATGAAGAAAGTTGCATTACCAAAGGACCAGTCAAGCTTTTTGTGGATCGTCCCTATTGCTTGACTGTTATGCCATGTATACCTAAGGCCAGTTTAAGGTATTTCCATCAATTCAGCATTCTTCATGCATTGACTGAAATCTTCTTGGTGGTCGTGCCACACTGTGCTACCTCCCGATCTATCATTTCTTCCCATTATCGCATTGAAATCTCCTTGTATCAACCACGGTTTGGAGGAGAAGGCAAAGTGGTGCTGAGTAATGTAATTCCAGAGATCCACTCTTCTAGTTGGAGTGTTCTGGCCATAGATGAAGGTAATTCTGAAGGGGGAGGAATTGTTTAAGGATCTCACTTCACAGGTGAGCCATTGAGGAGAGGAATGGATGCTAGTTAGGTTGCATGTTGCCTTGTTTCAGCCGACAAGAATTCTGCTAGGGTTCCTTCCATCATCATTAGAGAGGTGACCCCAGTTATCTAGCGATAACCCTTCTATAACTGAAGGCAAGTTAGAACTCGCAATCTTCACTTCTAAGAGCCCGATAATGTCTAATTTGTTTTTTTTGGTCCACTCACGAACCATTTTCTGCTTATTGGGGTGATTTATACCCCTAATATTCCAACTTCCAATACTTAACATAAATTTATTAGTGTGGGGCTGCACAGACCTACTGGTGGCTATCCACCTTCTTATTCTTCCCACCTTTTTTTTTCCTTATCGTCTTAAGGGGTGGGGATGGGTTCTCCTCTGCCTAGCTATGTTGGGGCATTCTTGGCACCGTTGAAGAAGATGATGTCTCTCCCACATCTTCATTCTGCCCACTGTGGCTATGGACAGTGTCAGCTCTGTTGTCCATGAAAACGGCCTCCTTTGCTTTAGCTTTTGCCTTGGTTGGATCAACCTCCCTTTTTTGTGTTAAGGTGGCTGATTTGCTAATTGCTTTCTCTGCTGGTTGTGCTGTTACTTTAGAGATGTCAGGTGGGTCAGGCCTGATATCGTGAGTTAGGGAGACAGGTGGTGTTATTAGGACATGTTCTGTGGTTGTATTGGGGGGGGGGGGGTACGATGCGTTTTGGGGTTTTGACTTGGCTCCAGGGACAGGTCGGTTCTGGGATGAGTGGGGATTTGGGGCTGTGTGCAGATTTGGATGGTTGACAAGTCGTTTCCTTCCTTCACCAGTTGGGGGTCTGGCACCCGAGTTGCATCTTCTCTTTCAATGCATGCATGCCTGAACACCTTACAGGTGCTACACCGAGCAGGCTTCCACTCGTAGTCAACTTGGATGGGAATTGGGGAAGTAGACAGGGGGGTAAGGACTTCATATTGATGGATATACGGGAGTTTTGCATCTATCTCCACACAAATACGAGCATATTCCAACCTTGAGCAATTGTGAGTTGGTTCATCATAAGATAGGGGGGTGCCTACCATACTTGCAGCCATGCTCAGGCCCTTAGTAGACCACAATGGGAGGGGCAAGCCTCTCAGACGGATCCACATCGGAAGGGTTGAGATTTTGTTTGAGTCAAATTGGAACCTTGGGCTCCATTCTTGTAGAATCAGGTGTTTCCCTCCAAACAACCATGGTCCTTGCTCTAGAACCCCTGACAGTGCTTCTTGGGAGCTGAACCTGAAAAGGATGAAACCATTTGCTGTGGTAGTGACGGCTTCTAACCCACTGTCCTTCCAGACTCGCATTGCCATGGATTTGATGGCATGGTAAGGGAATTTGTAACCTGGAAAAAAAACCCACGAGGCATCTCTCCCATTGGTCTGAGTTTTCCATTACCTCCTCTGGTATTACAAGTTGATGCCCTGAAGGGGGACGTGGCAGCGGTTCCAAGGTGAACCTAGTTGCCGCATTGGTCACCTTCACCTTCTCGGCCCACGATATGGGGGCTTTCTTGCCAGCATTTTGGTCCTGCGGGATGTTGGGATGCTTCCCTATAGGTCGCTTCCCTACATTTACCGATGGATGGTTGAGGGTATGGGACATATGGTCTGGTTGAAAGGTGGTAGAGAAAAAAGAGGGAAAGAAAGGGAGAAAAAAAGTGTAAGAAAACGAGGCTAAAGTTGGAATGGGGCAACGGATGGTGATTAGCAGGGAGACGAAAGAGATGAGGGATGGTGGTTTACGGCGGCTAGTGTTTGGAGATGGTGGTTACGTTTAGGCTAAATGTGAGGGAATTTGGGAGCCCCTCTCTCTAGACTTCTCTCTCTCACCACATAACATGCTTCACGCCAATTTAGGTAAACACGGATTAACCTATCAAATCTACCTCTCAATTAATGAGACTATGAACTCTCAATCAACATAATATTAAAGGATGAAATTGACAAAAAAAAATCAAAGAAAAAGCTAAAAAAAATTACTCAAGTAAACTTAAGTTTAACAATTAGATTTGTGACATGAGTCATGAGATTGGGATAAAACAATAGAAAAAAATCAAAATAAATTATAAAGTTTATTCTCAATCAACCTAAGATTGAATGATAATTTTTTTTAAATCAAATAAAAAATTACTTAAGTTAATTTGGATAAACTTGCACCTTGAGTCATGAGATAGAGAATACTATTTACAAGTGAATATGCATTTTGAAAAGCACCCTTCTACAATACTTGAGAGTCTGCTTTACAATGTGGTAGTGATTACTTTTCAAAATGCTTTTTGCTTAGAAATGTATTGAAATAATATATATTTTCTTATTTTTATAACTTATTCTTGATATTAATGTATCAAAATAATCTAAAAATACACAAAAAAATATTTTTAAGCAACAAAAATTTAAACTTTTGCAAAAGAGTTTTGCCATCACAAAAATAAATATCAATCATACGTAGTAGTTTTTTTTGTTTTAGGGCGTAATGTGTTTGAAATTGATGTAGCTTCTGTGATCCCAATTTTAAAAAATATTTTAAAAAACACTTTCAGCTGCTGCTAGTTTGATTAAAATATGTATTTGGTTAAAACTACTGTTGAAATTGTTATTGAATAAAAAAATAAAAGGTATTTGGTTTAAAATTGTTATTAATAACTTTAAATCTATTTCACAACTTTAAATTGCATAAGTATATGATTATTGATACATAAACAATATTGGAAGATAATATTAAGGTCCTAGTTCATATAATAAATATGCTAATTACAAAGTTGGTCCAACTAAAAGTCTAAGCATTCTTATTATTATGTCCAAAAACATAAGCTAGTTTATCATCTCATTAAACTAGTTATAGTGATTTTATGGTTACGTGATTTTATTGATGTTTTCTACAATCCTACTATCTTTTCTACTAATACATAAAATTTGGTTTTTTTTTAGATATACCAGTTTGTGTATATGTATATAGCAAGCAATTTTGTACTTAATGAAGAACAAAATCAAGTACTAGATAGTTTTGAAATGTAGTGAACTTGTTATTTATCATAAATGAAAGAGTCTACACAAGTCAACAACCTCAAATCCCATCTTAAAAAAGAATAATAAACTACTAGAAAGATTACAATTTAGACATGGAGATATATACAAAATATTGTCTTTGTTTTCTAAATGTTAATGTTATAATTTCTTAAGAAAAAACAAAAATTAACCACATAAGAACAAATTCACATTTAAATTTGTATATAAATTCATGGATTCTATGGCAACATTTTTACCATTCATATTCAATGCATTGAAAGATAAACTTATAAAGAGAAATTAATTTACTAAAAGGAACAAAAATAAACAATAAAAAAATAAGGATTAAATTGACATTAAATAATACTTTGGCATTGGAAAAACTAAACTTTAATGATTTTTTCTTATGGTGTTTATCCTTCTTTTTTTAGAACAATTAAATTATTTTGATGTCATTTGAGACAAAAACAATATAATTATCTTATAAGGGTATTTGATTATTTTTTATTGGTTTTTTTTATAACTTTTGAGGTTTCTTAAGTATATTATTGTAATTGTCAAATATTAAATATTATTTAAAAAAAATGTTAGCGAGTGAAGCACATATTATAATGTATGAGTGACCCCCATGTTATTTAGGCACCAGATAAAAGGGTTGTCCAAACACCAAATATAACCTTACAAAAAGATATTTGTAAGATCTTAATGCCTTCTACATGTTTTTGTGATGGATTTATCAGAAGTGTTATTGGTTTGACACTTGATCCTTTTTTTTTCCTTCTTGTTTCTCTCCCCACTTTGAAATTTGCACAACTCATGCAAAATTTCTAAGCAACCCCTTCCATTTCTTTTTATGTCATATTTGGTTTTTATCCTTTTTCTACTATTTTTTTATTTTTGAATAAATAAAATTGCAAATGTTTTTCAATCTCACCCTATAATTTTTCAATTTATAAATAATCTATCAAATTACAAAAATAACAAATCTAAATCTCACCCATACCATTTTTAAATATATAGATAAGCTATCAAATTACAAATATTTTTTAATCTCATCTTCTACTATTTTAAAATATATACATATCTATCAATTAAAAGTATTTCTTAATTTCACCCTTGCTATTTTTTAATATATAAATAATATATCAAAATACAAATGTTTTATCTTTGAAATTACACCCTCATTCTTTTAGTTTCTATTTATTTTGTTTGAGATTATTTTAATTTGTTTTTACAAATCTGTATCAACTTTTATCCCAATTGTTTTTGTTGCTCTTTTCTTTTGTAAGTTTTTTTATTAATTTTTTTTTCACGATTTTAATCTCTAGAATTAAATTTGTTGAGAGTCAAGTTTCTTGATTGAGATCAGGTTCAGGATTTCACAAGTTATAGGTATTAGAGATTATACTATACTAGTTTTAGAAAGTTTGTCCAAGCTTAATTGATTTATTTTTTTATTTTTTAAGCTAATATTTTTTTTATCTTGTTTTTTCTTCTTTTTTGTGATTTGATTTTATTGGGTTAATCCTCCTCTATTTGTTTTTTTCTTCTAATTTCACCCCTATCATTGTTTTAATCTATAAATAATCTATTAAATTATAAATGTTTTTCAAGTTTAACCCCCATGATTTTTTAGTCTTTCAAATTTTTTTCTCATTCTTGTAATTGTTATTTATTTTATTCTGAATTTCTTTATTTTTTTAAAAAAATATCCTTATGTTTTTTCTCTTAAAGTCTCTTTTTTTGTTATGTTTTTGGAAGTTTTTTATTAATATTTTATTTGATTTTATCATTAAAAAATAAAATTGTTGAGAGTTAATCTTCTTAATTAAAATCATCTAGAATTTAACGAGTTGCAAGTTTTAATGATTAGACTAGATTTAGGAGTTTCATGTAAGTTGAGTTGTTTCTTTTTCTTTTTTGCTTAAACTTGTGTTTTTTTAGTTTTGCTTTCTTATTATTTTTTCAGTTTGCCTTCTATTAATTAGATTAACATTAGTTTTTTAAAAATCCAAATAGGCTTAGGGTTATTCTTTTGACTTTTTTTGTTATTTCTTTTTATCATTTATTAATTGTTGTTGTGTTTTTTGTTATTATTTATATAATCACTTGAACCAATGAACAAGACATTTTTTTTTACTCTAACATTTTTTATAGTATAGAAAATATTTTCTCTACACATGGTCAAACATAGGTAAGAAACCATTTTCTTTCTAAGCTTGAAGCTCATTTATTTAATTTTTGTCTCAATAAATCCCTTCTTTTTTTACCAATTTTGACTTATAGGATGTTGGTGGAGCTAAAGGAACAATTAATCATGATAGTATTAGAAATAATGAAATAGTCTTTTGAATATCAAGTATAAAGCTAAAATGTGTGGCTTTTTCAGTGTTCAAAAAATTACATTTCATCATCTCACATAACAATGTTTGTTTTTATTAAAAAATCAATTTTATTCTTAAATTTTTATTTTGCACAATTGAGCCTTTTTTAGCTCAAATTAGCACTCAATTGTACTTTTTTTTAAAATGGTTGAATTGAAAGTTTGAGGAGTATAATGAGACACAACTAAATAAGATGGTGCTTTATTTGAAATGTACATTTAAGTCTATTATTTTTTTAGATTAAGGTGATCGATCCCTCTAATTTTAGAAAAATAAATTTTGGGACCAAACTTCATTTATATTATTTTCAGTTCTTTTTGGATGAAAGGAGAGAGTGAGGATCACTAGATTCTTGCCTAGAGAGATAAAGTTTTGTTGCTATAAATTTAGCCATAAAACAATAGATTTTTGTTTCAAATGGATTTTTACAATGAATGGAGTCAAATTAGGTGTTTTTAACTTGAAAGTGTCAAAAAAATATATCTAAGCTCAAGAATGTTTTAGGTTTTGAAGCAGTTTTTGCATTTTCAGAGGTTATAGATAGGTTTAATATATTTATGAGGGTATTTCTCTAGATGTTTTGGGTTGAAAATGGATTTTGTAGAGAAAAAACAATCACTCCAATTTTTTGGCAATTAATTATAGTGACCAAAAACTAAGGATTACATATGACACGTCATCTGTTTTCTTAAAATTAAATTAGTATCGATGATTTGTCATCTACCCTATTGATTTATATATACAAAAATATGGACCATATGTGAGCACTTTATTCATGACCAAAAAATAGGTCTAACTTTATTCCTTTTTTTTTTAATTTAGAAGTATATTTATATTTTTTTAAATAAATTTTAAATTTATATTTTAGTTCTTTATGATTTTTGTTATCTTATTTATCATTTTTATATAGTGATTATGTTTTAATTTAATGGATATGTTTAATTTCTAAAGATATTAATTTATTCCATTTATATTTTTTTTAATATTTTATATATATTCAATTTGTTTTATAAGGAAAAATATTTATTTTTTATCATATTTTGTCATGTCAAGTGTTGTATAGTATATTTTTGTTTTTATTTCATTTAATAAATCTTATGTGTGTGTCAATTTCTATTTAAAATTGATTTTAAGAAATAAATTTATTTAACACAACCAAATAAATAGCTCATATTGCAATATTAAATGTCTTAATCTATATTTTTTTCTTAGTTTTTCTAAAAACAAATTTGTTTAAAAAAACCATTTTGAACCCAAACACGTTTTACAGTTTTTAAAGGGTGTTTTTTCTCTCATTTTTTTAATTAAACTTGACTATTTTTTCATCTATTTTTTTCTCATACATTAAAAAAAATAGTTTCAAAGAAAAGTGTTATTATAAACTTTATAAAGTCCATAGATATGTTTGGCATATTTAACTTTTGTTTTCTTTTTTAATTGTTTTTTAACATCTCAATATTGTGTTGGTATTTGATTTTAAGATAATCTATTTTTATTATCATATAGTTAAACAAAAAATAATTTTGAAAAAAAAACCCATTAGAGTCCATAACTCGATTCACAAATTTGTTATGCTAGCACGAGTTATCCTGTTCATAGGTTTAACGAGCTCATCCACTACTTATATATGCTTTTTTCCCTTAATTTTTTGTGTTGATTTTATCCTTCAATATTTGATTGGTCGGAATGCATGACTTATTTTTGTTTCCTTTCTATAGGACTATTATTGTCTCAATGAGTGTTTATTTTTGTGTTGGTGCTCAATTTTATGACTATATTTTTATCATATAATTTTAAAAAATATTATTTTCTTATTAAACTCAATGAAGTCTATGACATGAATCGCTAGGGAACTGAGATCGTTCCAATCTGTCATCATCTCAATATTTTTTTAAAAACAATTGTCTTTTTGAAGTTTTTTTAAAAGTTAAAATCATGATGTTATAAGTCATTGAGATTGTATTTTGACCCATGATGAAATCAATTGATTTAATTCAAGATAACCCTTGTACAACTTAGTTTGAATTAAGTAAAGAGTTAAGTTATGAGATTTAAAAATTGATTTGTTTTAATCATGTTTAATAACATATTTTAAAAAATTCTTCATGCTCTTAACCAAAAAAAAATTACATTTTAAAATATTGATGTGACTGCAACGGAGTGTGAACCAATTGACTAATAGTTTTTTTTAACCAGCCTGGGGTAGATTCAAAGCAAGTCTCTAGTCATGAGTTAGGTTCATCTAATTTTTTTATTTTATAAAAGAAATAAACACAGTATCATTTAAAAAAATAAAAAAATAAACATGTTTGATTGATTTTTTTTAAGTTTACTAGGTTATGAATTAACTCAAGTTTTTCACCATATTATTTCATGTCTATTCTTTATTATTATTTTTTAAAACTTATCCTAATTTAAATTTTGGGTCACCTAAATCTGAAGTCAACTTGTTATTTATAAGAAGTGCTTTTATTCTTGTTGAACATTATTAATTTAATCATTTAAAAAAAATTTAATCAATCTCTTCATCTTATTATTTTTTCTTTTTAAATAAAAAGGAATATAAAATAGCAAATTATAAATGAATTAAGAAAATATAGAGAATAAATACATATAGTTTTTGAAACAAATAAGACTCTTTATTAATTAGTTTTATTTTAAAAATTATTAAATTACAGTGACGAAGTTATAACTTGGTCCTTGGTACTTGGGGTCGAGAGAGGAACAGAAAGAGGGGAAGAAAGAAACGTTTCACTTTATTTTCCATGAAAACAGAAACAAAGACGGATAAAGCAAAAACAAGATTCAGAGAGAAAATGAAGGGCAGTGTAGATTTGTGAGTATAGTAGTAGTAGTAGTAGCAGCAGAACAAGAGTAGATCCGAAATGGGCTGGGGATTGGGGAGCATATTTGAAGGAATAGTGGTGGTAGGATCACTGTGTCTATTAGGATGGGCAGGTCTTTGGTTCTTAAACAGAAGACTCTACAAAGAATACGAAGAGAAAAGAGCATTAGTTCAGATCATTTTCAGTGTCGTTTTTGCTTTCTCTTGCAATCTCCTTCAACTTGTCCTCTTCGAAATCATCCCTCTCCTCTCCAAACAGTCTGTAACACTAACTAATCTTCAATTCTTTATTGTTTCTATTTACAGAAATTAATAATTGGGTTTTGTTTTTTGGGGTAAAATGTAGGGCAAGATGGATAAATTGGAAGGTGGATCTGTTTTGTTTAATAGTGTTACTTGTCTTCATGTTGCCGTATTATCACTGCTACTTGATGCTTTGCAACAACGGTATGTATGTGTGTTTCTTTGTGCCATCGCATTGATGAATTTGGTATGATATAGACATGATATATATTTTCAGGTGTGAGGAGGGAAAGGGCTGCTCTCGGAGCCATCATATTCTTGTTTGCCTTTCTCTATGCTTTTTGGCGCATGGGCGTTCACTTTCCCATGCCTTCGCCTGATAAAGGTTCTTGTATAGCCCAAATGAGAATGCAAGTTTTCTTTTGGTTCCATATTTCCATTCTCTGATTACACCAAAGATGGGAGTGAATCTACTTTTCCCCGAGTTCATGCTTATTTCCCTATGTCTTTGTTACTTCTTTCACCTTTACCTTGTTGTTACTCTAAGAATTTACTTATTGATTTGGAGGTTGGGAAGCTTACCTGCATTTTTGGCTGCTTTTATGCTTCTTAATTTTTCATTTCCAGGTTTCTTCACAATGCCTCAGCTAGTCAGCAGAATTGGGGTTATTGGTGTCACTGTTATGGCTGTTTTGTCTGGTTTTGGAGCTGTGAATTTACCCTACAGCTATTTATCTCTCTTCATTAGGTAATCAAATAAAAGAATGCTGGTCAATGTTTCTTTCCACAATACTTTTCTACCATTTGTGTGTCTGTGTGATGGCACTACTTTTTATCTTAAACTAGGTGTATACTATGTACATTTTTCTAAACAATTCGCGGATTAACTACCTAGTTGCTTGTGGAAAGAGTTGCTTTGGCTCAAATTCTTTTGCTTGGTAGCCCTTCCATTCTTCTATAGCCAACATTTTTATGATACAACTATCTTTGGATAGGCAATAGCGGAGGAAGTATAAATGTAATATGTAGCTTTGTTAGAGAATGTTAAGGTGCCGGGTTATTTAACAATTTTTCTTTTAATATCAATATAGTCATCTGTGTTGACAAAGCAAGTGAACATGTTTATGATTTGCAAATTAATCAGTGAAGGGCACATAGCGTTTACCTATTTTTTCCTTATGCCAGAATAGCTGAACCCTTCACCTGTAGGATGTCACATGATTCATGAATCAGCATTGTCAGATATACTGCAGGTGAGAGACAGACCAAAGAGTGAATTGAACATTGATGTAACATTGTCAACAAATAATCTCATCTGTACAAGAAATATGGATGAAGATCAGAAATGGAAAAAGAGGATGTGTCTCGGTGTAAATTTTTCTTTGGAGAATAGGTTCAATGGGTTGCCTGTAGTATTATTTTAAAGCTTCCTCACTTCTGTGGATGGGATTGTGCCTTAGTTTTTTCATGCATCGTCAAATTTAAGGTTCATTATTGGTAAGAGTGGGTAGGTGGGAATTCATTACACTTTGGTAAATCATAAGTGGTGGAAGCAAATTTCGCTGGATTTGATCAAAGTATCTACTGCACACCTACATTATGCAAATGGTTTTCAGAATGTACTGGTTCCAGATTTGCTTTCCCATGCTAGCTAGTATTTCAGAAGTGTCAAAATTACACTTGAGTTTGCTGCATTATGTACAGACAATATCTTTTAGATATTCACTACATATTATTGTGAGACATATAAAAGGTTTTTTAACCAAGTTGTTTGCTTTTTGTGTACCAAACTAGAAATTAGATATTCACTATTGTGTGACATAAAAAGTGTTTTAACCAAATTATTTGCTTTCTCTGTACCAAACTAGAAATTAGATATTCACAGCATATTATTGTGTGACATGTAAAGGGTTTTAATAACCAAGATGTTTGCTTTCTCAGTACCAAACTAGAAATTAGATATTTCATGGCTTTGTCTACAAGCATTGCCATGTAGTTTAGTGCTTGACTTGGCTATATTATTGAATAGATATATGGAGCTAAAATCATTCAGATTCACTTTGTCTGTTGTTTATTCAATAATGTAATTGCTGGTTTTTGTTTCTAATGACTGTATATGTTGAACATGGTAGAGAAATTGGGGATTCAGAGATCAAAGCCTTGGAAAGACAATTAATGCAATCCATTGAGACTTGTGTTGTGAAGAAAAAGAAGATTGTCCTTTCTCAAATGGAGATGGAACGAATTCAGGGATCGGAAGAGGTTTCTTATCTTGCTATTTTTCTTCCTATGTTCCTTGTGCTTTGTCATTGCAGTGTTTCTGTTTCCAGCAAATGGTGGAAATCAGGTCTTTAAAAAAATAATATGCTTTGGATGAGATTTTATTTTCATTTTTTTAATCAAATGCAATTTCCAATTTACATGCTCTCTTTCTTAATGTTATCAAAGCATCTATTGCCTACAATACAATGCAGCTTTTTATTAGTGAAGTAAATCTGTAGAGAAAATGCCGAAAAAGTATCTCATTTTGAGAGGTTTGTACTGGAGCAACCAAGACATTACACAAATAATTGTGTTCAAAATTTACTTTCTATATACAGTTCTAAAGTTAGGCTGGATAAAACACATTTAAAAGAGAGAAAACTAGAAACATGGGCAGAATGTTAATCCATGTACATCAGAAACAAATATGTTATTAGGGAGAGTGTAGCGATTGACTGTGTATAAAAAAAACATTATAATACATGAACAGAAAAGAGAAAATCTTATTTGACATGTTTATCAAACAATTATGTAATGCTAGGGGCAGAAGTGGATAGTTGTCACTACACTAGGTGGTTGTTGAGAAAAATGTATAGCATTGTTTAAATGACCTAAAAAAATGTGCTCCTTTCCTCAAGTTGTTAAACCTTAGAATCATTATTCAGTATCAATCCACAAACTAGGAAATTCTTTTATTGCCCTAATGGAGTTCTAGTGGATATAATATATATTTTAGGGAACATTTAAGAGATAACTTGAACTAATTTTGTGTCATCTCGTTATCTTACCACCTATCAATTACCTAAATTATGCATCTCCTTAGACAAAAAGGTCATTTCTAGACTAGACATAATGAGGCTGGTCTAGACATTTATGTTCCTCCAGGTTTGAGGATAAAGTGTAAATTATGCTGCAACCTCTTTTCCCTGAAGTTCTGACTTTGGGAAAAAGCAGTTGTAGGAATTCTGCTTAGAATTAATGATCGGAAGATAAGGTATTTGGTTTAGGCCCAGACTAGATGCCAAACTGAGCTTGCTGATTGTCTCACATTTTTATGACATCACTTGGCTCACCATCCCATTTGCTCACACGTGTTGGCAAGTTTGCAAGTAAATGCACTTGCTCTTGCACATGAATAAACATATGTATATGTATTTATGGGGACACAACTGCCATCATGTTTTATTTGACAAATATCTTCCCCCCTCAAATATTGTAGACCTTATACTTTACACATTATGGATTTTATCACTATCAATCATTAGAATTCCTAGTACATAGACATTCTCACTCATGGTTGTACATCGCAGAAGTCAAATGCTAGATCTTTCTTCAAACGGATTGTCGGCACAGTTGTACGATCCGTGCAAGATGATCAAAAGGAGCAAGGTCACTGTTGCTTTACCTTTCCTGGCCATGATAATATTGTTTGATATGTTTTTCTTAAGTAAATATCTAAATGAAAAGACGTGGTTTTTCACAAGGCTAAGAGTTTGAGGGGTTTTGTTTTGCTTGCTACTTTGTTTGTATTTACTTTCAGTGGCTAATAAATTTGTAGCTATTTGTAATCTCATGATATTTCTTTTAATTATGTAATTAGTTGCAGTTATTATCTAGATATCATGTACAAGTTGTTACAATTGTAAGTAATGTAATTTTAGTGAACTGGTGGTGGATATTTTGATCAGCAAGGTGGCTGAAGTTACTGAGTAATTCATGTCTTAAAAACTTCCATACCTCTTCTGCTTATGTATAGTTGTGTCCACATTGTTTTCTCCCCAATATAGCTTTTGGAACATGAGTTTTGTCATTGTTGTAAGTCATACTCTTAAGTTCTAGTTATATCTTGGAGTTGGAGCCTAGGAAGGGGAAATATATCAAAATGAAGCTCAGAATAAAAATTAAAGAAAGAGAATGAGAATTTGGCCTTTTTATCAATAACCACGGGTTGTGGTTTTAAATACAATGATATTAACTTGAGCACATCTACTGACACACCAGCACCACCATACATCTGCCGCCACCACTTCCAATCTAGAACACCCCCTTTCAAATCCGACAACCAGCATGACTTCCACCACCAACCCCCTATATCACCATACTGTCAACACCACTGCAATCCCAGTTATATATCAAACACAGTGATGACCATTCATCAATCCCCATTCCATCTCCCTGTTTCTGTGTCTGTTTCCCTTTTTTGATCTCTACTCCCTGTTTTTCATTCCAGTTAAAATAGAGCCTTAGATTTCTTAGTATAGTAATGGGTTTTGTTGTAGCATCCATTATATAATCATTCAACTTTGAGTGTCCACAAGCTCCTTATAATTCATAGTTACAGAGTGCTTTTTTTTCCCCTTTTCAGATATCAAGACTATGGAAGCAGAGGTTGAAGCGTTAGAAGAGCTTTCAAAGCAGCTATTTTTGGAAATATATGAGCTTCGCCAAGCTAAGGTTCATTTCTAGTATATTTTCTGACTCTAGCAAATCTAGATCATTCTCAATTTCTCTCTAGCTCATGGATGAAATATTGTTATTTAAAGTGGGAGAGTTATGAGATGGAGTTTCAGAAGGTCATGACCCTTCTTGAGAGTATATTAAATGACACTGATGTCTAACAGGTCAAACAGTGACCTTTAGATATCTTGATTTAGACATATTAGACTTGCCAAACTTTAAAAGTAATGAAAATTTGCCATTTCACAGCTGAAATTAGGGTGTTCTGAATCTTTGATTTATTTTGGTCTGAATTTGGAGATAGGGAAAATAGTAGTCATGTTCAGAGAAAGGAGTTTGGTCACTTGAAGAGAGGGTATGTGTATGTTGATACAGGGGTACTTATATGACTAGGAGGATGTGTTTATCTCCATTTTTTTTTGTAACAACAACAACAACAATGACAATAATAATAATGTACATGTTTTATGTAATCTATGCATTTCCCTATAATGTTTTTTTCTTACTTCTTCTGAACAACCAATTTTTTATCTGTGCTTCCTTAACTTTGCAGGAGGCAGCTGCTTTTTCTCGAACTTGGAGGGGTCACATGCAGAATTTACTTGGCTATGCATGTTCTGTCTATTGTGTGTACAAAATGATTAAGGTATGGTTAAAACATTCTTTGATGGTAGAATGAGGTCTTCTGGATGCCTTTTGTGAGCACACTGATTTATGCACGCCAGTGTGGCAATAATATTTATCTCATGTGATATTCAGTTTCTATTGTGTTTCTCACTTGGAATAAAATCAAAATGCATAGTAAAAAAAAGCCCTCGCTGCTTGTTAATACTAATGTTTTTTAGGGCTATGTGCGTGTGCTGGGGGGACGAAGACAAATGTCACGTTAAGGTCCATTAAAATTATTTCAGATAAGTGTTTTGATTCCTGGGTTTGAATTTTTAATGGGTTGATTTCCTAGAAAGGATAGGTTTGTGAGAAAAGTAGATAAATTTTGAGTGGTAAGATTTGCCCTGGGACCTTAGCAAATCCCTTGCCACCCCTTAGTGCTTGAACTAAACCCAAAAGTGTGTCACCAATTGGGGTTTCTTTTTCTTTTTCAACCCATAAACAAGTTTCCGATACTTGTAAGATTTGTATTTGGACATTTGACATCTAAGATTTGTCTTCCTTCAGAAAATGCCTGTGTGAGTGTATAAAACTGAATTTCATATTTGAAAGCAAAATTCAGATGACATTTTGCTCATTGCAAACTTCTTGTAATATTGACATAACAAGTATTCTTTATTGCCAATTTTGTTTCCACTTCTTCCAATTTCAGAACGCAAGCATCAACCAATTGCTATGCCTCAAATCTATGAATTATGTTTTTTTTAAGAAAATATCTTAATTCTTCCTTTGGTTGTGATTAGTTGGAGTTATCATTTTTATATACTTTTGAATCCATCAAATTTTTATTTTTATGAAATTATTAGTTATTGCTCTGAATTATTCATCAAATCTTGTACCCACTTAATGAAGGATATTGGCCACCCCAATTTTTTATTTTATGGACACGATGTACAAGTGCCTTTTGAAGATCTTAATTTGAATTGCTCTTCAACTGTGTGAGTTGAATGAATTCCAGTAATGGGTTTGATGTGCCAAGTCCATAATGATTTACTAAAAATATGGATTAGTACTAATCCAAATCCTGCAATGATGTCATTAAATTCAGATTATGGTCAAGTAGCATCAGATTTAGGGAGTTGCTTTTCTTGATGTTCTTAGTTTTCTCATGTGAGATGGATTATTATGATCTCTGTAATATGAATGAGTTTAGTGGAAGTTCACTTAATGTGAAAAAACTAAGGTTTACCACCTATAACCAAAGAAAACAATTGATCTGTCATTAAATTACAACCTGTCATTTTAGGGAACACAATAATTTTCTTTATAATTTCTTTTACTGTTTTCAATTTCAAAATTCTGTTGAATTTGATGCTATAATCTTTTCCTTGGCGATGTAAAGAACTTTTTTAGCTGTTCAGTAATAGGCTTTTCAAAAAACTAAGTTTTACTTCCTATAACCAAAGAAAACAATTGATCTGTCATTAAATTACAACCTGCCATTTTAGTGAACATGATAATTTTCTCTAAAATTTCTTTTACTGTTTTCAATTTCAAAATTCTGTTGAATGTAATGCAATAATTTTTGCCTTTGGCAATGTAAAGAACTTTTTAGCTGATCATTAATATGCTTTTCCTTTTCTAATTTCAATTCAATGCATGAATAAAGTGAGGTGACTGATTACTCTATTTGCTTGGTGCAGTCTTTGCAAAGTGTTATTTTCAAGGAGGTAAAATCCTGCCTCTAAATGATTCCTTCTGTTGACATGTTCAACTTTGTAATTCAATGTGTTATTTCAAATCCCTAAATCATTATTCTCGTATTTAAACTGTGAATAATTAAGTAATGTAAAACAAATTCCAATTAACGCCAACTTTTTTATGCAATGCTTATATAGTATACTCTTTTTACAGGCTGGCTCAGTTGATCCTGTGACAAGGACTATTAGCATATTTTTGCAGTTCTTTGACATAGGAATTAATGCTGCATTATTATCACAGGTTGGTTATAAATTTTGCTTGTAATAGTAAACATGCTATCACATGCATGTAAATCTTCACTATTCAAGCTCCCAGCATGTGCTGTTCGTGACCTGCAACCTTTTGTAATGGTAAAAGGTTATCATTGCATTTTGTTATATGTAGGATCTCTGGCTTAATAAATAAAGTGACAAAGTAAAATTCCAGCAAGATAGAGCCACAAAGTTATCTATCAACAGTTGGGTCAGTTGTGGCTGTGATGCATTGCCAAAAAGGTCTCAGTTTTATGGTAGGATTTAGGCAGTTTAAAACATGTCTTTTTTGCTGGAGCTAACTGAAGTGAGAATGGTAAGTGAACCTTACATGATGTTGACGAAGTGTGGCAGTACCGGGTAGTCATAAGTAACTTGCTTGGTTTTAGAATGATGAGAATTGGTTTTATTGCTCCATGATTGTACATTCTTAGAAAATCCAAAGATGATTCTTGCCTTCCACATAATTAACTGTTTGCTCATGGTGGATGGTTTAAATTATTTTAGAAAGCTATATTCACATGATACGAATATTGCTTGACCCCCTACTTAAAGTTAGTTATGTGATTACTTGCATGTGTAAAATCACTCTGCTGATTTTTTACTCTATTTATGAGCAAGGAGATGTTCTGTTACCAGTATTCAAGTGTTAAAAATTGTATTTTTGTATGCAGTCTTTAGTGTTTCTTCTGAAAGATATTTTTTTGAAAAGAATTGTATCAAGCATTACATGGCTGAAGCTGTTGTCTTTCATATTTTTATGGTGTATAAGAAAGGAGTGATGTTGTTACCAGTATTCAAGTGTTAAAAATTGTATTTTTGCATGCAGTCTTAGTTTCTTCTTAATGGTATATTTGTGAAAAGAACTGTATTAAGTATTGCACGTTGAAGCTGTTGTCTTTCATATTTTTATGGTGTACAGTACATTTCCCTGCTATTCATTGGCATCTTGGTCGTCATATCAGTTCGAGGATTTTTAACAAATCTCATGAAGGTAATTTTGAGTACCATTTCCTGTTTTGTTAATTTGTGTACTGGAGATTTATCTTGCCTTGTTAGGACATGAACTCTTTGAAGAGAGCAATCTACAAGGCTTTTGTATTTTTTTTTTCCTTTGTTTTATTATCGGATAAGTGAATAAATAATGGAAGGAAAAGAATTCTGGAGGGACAAATTTGAGTCCAAACCTTATGGATTACTTAAACTATGAATGGCTTTAATTAGTCCAGGTGAATGCTGAATTCATATTACAAGATACTCTCCAAACTCCATGAGTCTGTAATGATAATGATTAGCAACTAGACTTGTTGTCCTCACCAGATCAAATCAATGCACAAGCCTAAAGTAGTGGAGTTTTTTGACATGACTGCTACAGATGCATGCTTAAGCTGTTATCAACTAACTTATGGCACAAATCTGTGTGAAAGCTGATGGTTTTGTAGATGGCAAGTAAGATAGCTTATCTTAGTAACATAAATTGTTTGGCTATATGCAGTTCTTCTTTGCCGTTTCCAGAGTTGGGAGTGGATCTTCAAGTAACGTTGTACTTTTTCTGTCTGAAATTATGGGAATGTACTTTGTCTCCTCTATACTTTTGATAAGAAAAAGCTTAGCAACTGAGTACAGGTATGCTAGTTGTTGATGGAAGGTCAAATAACTGATCTGGATATTATATTTTGTTAACGGTCTATTTGTGATTGTCTATCCAAGTTTCTGTGATTGATTTAAACATGCTATTAATTTTGGCTTTCTAGTGGATACCTTGGCACTAAAACTAGAAAATTTTCCCATTCCCTATTGTCATAATGAAACAATAACTTTCTCAGTGTGGGAAAGTTGGCAAAATTGCAGCTGTGTCACAATTTCCCTGCAATTAGAAGAATTTATGCAGTGCATGATCAGTTCCTTAGCAAATAGCTTGCCTTTAGCATTTTCCCCTTCTTTTGCATATCTGTGAAAGAAACTGCTGAACATCTTTTGGATATCAAGCTGAGGACCCAATTTCCTTTATACTGAAATTTCCTTAGTATATCTCAAATAGTCTTATATGTGGTTGCTTAAATGGTCTTGCATTGCCAAAGTATGTAATCTTAAAATCCCCAAGTTATTCTTGATGGCTCATAGATTTGCCTGTTTACAGTTTACAACAAATTTTGTACCGTGAACTGTTTATGCTCTGCATGTAACCACACATGATCTATGACCTTGCTTGGAATCAGATTATTGAAACCTTTTAGTTTCTGAAAATTTCCCCCACCTGATCTTTTTTCTTAAATAAAAGCGACAATGAAAATGCTAAGTGAAAAGATTACACAAATACAGATTAGTTTGTGCTCCTTGCTAGTTATTTTTTGCTTAGTTGACTGCTTTCAAAGCATTATTGATTTTGTTTGAACTGGTATCTATTGGTAGGATAACCATAACAGCTGTCTTGGGTGGAGAAATTCAGTTTGACTTCTATCACCGGTGGTTTGATGCGATCTTTGTAGCAAGTGCTTTCCTTTCTCTACTTCTGCTTTCTGCACATTACACGTCTCGCCAGGCTGACAAACACCCAATTGATTGATGCATTCATTGTGTAAGTATGTGCTAAATGAATCATTTTTTGTCCCACATTAAACATCTCATCCCAAATATGTACTGTTGGATGACCAGTTTTTAAGAAACTACAAATTTGACAGTAGACATTTATGAAGCTAGAGATTTTTAAGTATGTCATAATCAATACAAAGAATGCATTTTTTATGCCCCTGGGTTTATGTTGTGTACTTGCTATGAGAAAAGGTTGAAAAATGGAAAAATGCATGAGACAAATCAAATTGTTTTCTGCCATTGCATGTTTAAAGGAAGAGAGAGTTGACTGTCTTCCTTCCCCAGCACCGGCCCTTAACTAGCATCTCCTGAAAGCACTTGTGCTAGTTGAAACCCTCCTGTGTTTCTTGCATATACAGTAACCTCATCATTATTGTAGAGTTATCATGCCAAGTACTCCATAAGCAGACCACATATTTAGCTACTACTATATGTCTCATGCAGGAAGCATACTTGTAAGATGATGACTACAATCCAAAACTAGTACCCGCTGCTTCAGACTCCCACTCACTGGATTTCCTTTTCATCACCTTAAACTAAACTGGACCACCTTTGGTTATACTGTTCTGATAAAAAGTTGTTTATGAATAACATATTGCTGCTAGCTGACTGCAAGATTAGGATACACTCTAGCTTTATCATGAGCACACCAGCGTTCCATGTCCAATATATTCCTGTGGATTACAAATTGAAATAAAGCTAAAACAAATTTGAAGAACAGAGTTGATTTCTGTTTTGCAATTCATTTCAACTGTATGGTCATGTGATCTGTGCTTGAATTAGTGAATGAATTTGGATAGATTAGTGGTGAAATGAGTCGAACTGAATTCATACACTAATTGCACTGTGTTGCCAATTTTATCATCATGCATGGGTCATTTAGTCATGTCATTGGTTATTCAATATCACAAATGCAAGACCATCCAAAACTGTGCTTCAATTATTTTTGGAAGATATCAGTTTCTGACAGAGGAGTTAGTGTCAGAAACGAAGAGTCCTTGGTGGGATGATCTTGACGTCTAGACTGCAGCAGTTTTGCATGAAGGGGCTCTAAAAGTTTCTGATGTTCTATCTTCAATGATAATATCAAAGCATACTGATGGAATAGTGGCTAGCATGCAAGAATACAACATGTATTCTGGCATGTCAAGATGATACCGGCTACTAGATATCCTATGGGTAGTGGGTTACTCTGGCAGATTCCACTTCAATTCTGTATTGCTAAAGGGCAAAAATTGTGACTGGAAAAAGAGATGAAGGCGTGTAGATCACCCCAGCCAAGGATGTTTCTTGGATTCTGCATAGTTGTGTACTACAACTTGACTCGTTAGAAATAGAAAATGTGCGTATGCATGCAGCAAAAGAAAATGGCAATAGGATAAGAGTGACGGCATTTCAATTATTCTCCTATTTTGGTTTCTTCGTAATTAGTAGTGTCCAATGCTCGCTCAAATTAATATTTCTGGGATGGCTGCAAAGATGTTCAAGTTGTAGTGAAATTGCCTTAAAGATGAATGCTTAGATTACTTTAAAGTCCGGTGGATCTTTTGGAATGTTTGACCATCCTTCCTAGGGTCACCAGCTACTTGCCTCGTTAAAGACTTTCATATTGTTTTCCTATCCAAGGAGACTAGGAGTGTAATTGTTGACAGCTTATTGCAGGCTCGAGACAGATTTTGTTTCCAAGGTCAGCAGCGGCAGCTGCTCTGTGCCACCGTAGGATTTCGGTGTTCCATTTGTCGTGCATATGAGACACGTGTAATGGAAATTAAGGTTGTGGTCAACTGTATGAATGATGGTGTTTGTGTTTTGATGCATGCTTTGATCCGGAGAAAAAAATGAAATAAAAGTCTGATTATTATTATTCCACAAATGAAAGGGACTCCTTGTGGCTAGCCGATTGGGGTCACTGCCAATCTGGAGACACGTTGTTAACCTTTTCAGCTTTAGTCAATGATGGTGTTTATTCAAAGTCCGGTCTATTTATTTATTTATTTATTTGATTGAAATTTCAACATGGGAGCGGTGACCGCCGCCGATGTTGAGCCTTGCCAGTTGCCCCACCGGTTACATCTTCAGCTCCAAAAATGGCTGGAGCACACTCAGCTTCTTGCCACAGACAGGTCATGCTAGCATGCCTGATCGACGTTTGTTGCTCAAATGAACTTCATAAATGAGCTGCAGGCAGGCAGGCAGCCGTGGCGGCATCTGATTCCTACTTTGAAAAAGGCAAAATATAATAATAAATGAAAAAAGAGCATCAAAAACTGTCCCGGCCCATCAGAATTGGGGGTGAAATTTACGCAGAGGCACCCACCCCAATCATTATCTTCTGAAGGGACGTCTCTTGCACACTCTGTCAGGAAGTGTACGTGGTGTAGAGTAGAGCCTCATCATTATCTTCTCAAGTAGAGGGTGCGAATATTTGAAGGAAAGACAACTTCTTCTTCTTCTTTATGAATTAATTTCCAGAAGAACTACTTGTATTTGAACAACACTATAAACAGTCTCAAATAATCATGATGTCATATTATTTTTATATTTAGACACTGTCAAATTTATTTATGTGGAATGAACATGGAAAAAGTGAAGGGCCTTATTTATATCGAGTTTGTCGATTTTCTTACAAATCTGTAATTCTTAAAACAGTCTCAAATAATCATGTCAAGTGTAATTTCTCATTACAAGCAGTTCTGCCATATTCATTGCATTTTTGTCGTTGTCAGTTTGGTTTAGTTAGGGATCGGGACATCGGGAATGTGTTGCCATCCATGCCTTGAGGCTACCAAGAACACAACTCGAGTGGAGACATGGCTTCCATCAAAAAGAACACAACTCGAGTGGAGACATGGCTTCCATCAAAAAGAACACAACTCCAGAGACATGGCTTCCATCAAAAAGAGCACAACTCGAGTGGAGACATGGCTTCCATCAAAAAGAGCACAACTCGAGTGGAGACATGGCTTCCCAAATCCTCAGATACCTACCTCAATTTAAACAAAAGTTTATAGTCTAACCACATTCACTTCATACCAAACATTTTTCAAAGCCCGAGCTTCATCTACAATAAGAAACAAGCTCCATCAACCACTTACGAAAACTTTACAAGCTTCTTCAATGAAACCAGACTTAACAAAACCAGTGCAAACTCCAGCTCACTTATACGCCAAAGTTTTCCTCCAATAGCCACCATTCTCTTCATTCCCTCCCGTAAAAGTGAACTGACTTCCATCTAAAATGGAAAGAATCACATACTGTAATTTGAGTATATGTGTTAAAGCAGTTGAACCATGCCCCCATGGAACATTTGAGTTACAATTAAACAGCCACACATTTCTTTCATCTAAGCAAACAATCAAGTAACCAGATATTGGGGTTTACACTACACTCTGACTTAATTGGAATCCACACAAAACAAAAAAATACAGAACTGAGCATAATGAGATGAGTAACCAGATATTGAGGTTTACACTACATTATTAATGGATTAAAAAAAATACTATTCAACAACGAAACCAAAAAAAAACAAAGAAATCCACAGAACTGAGCATAATGAGATGTAGACCAAATCATAAAGATTTTCAATGTTAATTTGCGGTCAGTTATGATCATCTGAATACCTTTTACAACTCGAATACAGAATGCTACAAATAGATAATTATGGGCTTACAATCACATGGTATCACATGTGTCCAAGCTTATGTCTTGAGAGCAGCCACCTCGTATAAAAATACTGAAGGGTGCCTTCAAATTCTTCCTCTCAAGATCCTGCTTCAATGGAATCACATCGGGGATAACAACCCATCTTTTATGTTCCTTGAAATCAATAAGCATCAAAATAAAAATAAAGTACAAGTTAACATTGTAAAATTCTCGATAAAAATGATAATGACAAAACAGGTGTCACCTTCCCAATCAATTTAACATATGGTTTTGTCTGTATGTCAAAGGCTTGCACCAAAGATAGGAATGAAACAGAGCATTAACATCCCATTACAGCACAGTTTGCCACAAAAGCACCTGCTCGCTCCTTGACAGCAAGAACATTCCATTCTGATCTGTCCGTGCTTCTGTCCTGAGGATCCCATGTATGTAGCACAATAACTTCACCTTGAGGACCTCTATGCCCTCCAATTACTAATAAGCTGCTACCACATGCTTTAAATGCTAATCCCCAGCCATTAGAAGAGTCGGCCCTAACTGGCAACCTCTTCACAACACTCCAGGAATTATTTGTTTTGTTGTATCTTTTCACCTCGTTGGTTGCTTGATCAGCAGAATAAAGTTGATTATTTACAACAGCGACCAGTGGAGGAGATCGCATTGCAGGATGACCTGCAATGGAAAGAGGGTACATGTTCTCTATCCTCCTCCATGTCCTTGTCTCAAGGTTATACTCCTCGCCACAATTTAAGCAGTCTGTTTGGCTTGACATGCCCCCAATGACGTAGAACTTTCCATCCATAAAAAAGCCTGAACACAGCTTACGGGGCAAGTTCATATCTGGCAATGTTAGCCAAGTACCGACTTCAGAGTTATAAAGCTCAGCAGATCTCATAATGCATCCAATTTTGTCACTTCCTCCAGCAACGATAGCAATTTCACCAAGGCTGCTTGAACCAAACAAACATCGGGGTAGGTTCATTGGAGGGCATCTGGACCAATCATGGGTAAGCAAGTTATATATCCAAACAGCAAGCCCTGACAACTCACGCCCGAAAACAAGTAGCTGAGTCCCTACTGCAAGAGACTCCTTATCTGCGTAAGTGAAGCAGTCATCGCAAGGCATCCTTGGTAACCGCATCCATCTCTGCCTTGCAGGATCAAACGCTTCCCAAGGCATCAAAATACAAGCTAAATAAATCCAGTGTTCAATAACACCAAGCTGCCACCTCACTTTGTATAAATACCCACTTTCAATCAATGCTTTGAATTTCTTATTTAGACAAGCCAAATTGGGGTAATCTGATCTGCAGATCCAAGCCAAAATATACATTGCAGCATCGTCATAAAGACCAGGCAAGAGACTGTCTTCCGATGCTTGCCTGTCATGATTCTCTCCCTTATCCATAGGTTCATAATCAACATTCAAACTCTCCCTCTCAAACAAACCACTTCCAACATATTCTGAATTGGTATTATTTCTCCCTGATAAAGCATAAGCCAGTATATGCAAACTCTTCTCAAAAAACTCTAAGTCTTGCTCTAAGTTGACAGGAGGCTGCGAAATAACACAATTTTGCAAGCCAACCATAACCGATGAATCACAGCCTGGCCTCTCCGCCTTCACTTTTGGTTCCTTGATAACATCTCTAAAAACCATTTTTTAAAAAAACAAAAACTGGGTTGGTTTTCCTTCTGCCACATCAATCAATTAAAGCAAATAAAAAAAATGTCAAAACAAGTTGTTGACTAGCATAAACTGCAACTAACTAAAAACAATAACTTCAAATCCTAACAAGTCACAGCAAATCGAACTTGACAAAAAAAAACATCAAATGTAACATGCGATAAATCGAGAAGCAAAGGCAAGAAAAACCCATAAGGGATACAGATCGAATCAAGCAACGAAGTCAAAAGCATCAATCTTTAACCATAACCAAAATTCAATTATCCCATCAAATCAAACCAATACAAATTTCAATAACGAAAAAAAAGACTTTATTTGTTTGTGGGTCTCACCTTAAGCAGCTGAATTCTCTATTCCACAGATAAAACTGCGGCCGATCAGTGTAAAGAAGCAGCAGTTTCTCTCACTGTAATGCTCAAATCTTTTTTCCTTTATGAAGTAAAACACTCTATACCTTTCTCTATCTTCTATTTATCCATGGTTTTCTTTATTTTTATGATGGTAAAACATGAAAAAGAATTGGGGGGAGTATTATTCTTTGATGTTTCTCTCACTACAAAAATAGATAGGGATTGTTTTGAGGAATTTTAATGGTGGAATCCATCCATCCATCGATGTTATTAATTAATTAATAAAAAAAAGGAAAAAGGAAAGGAGAGCAAGCAAGGGAAGGGAAGGGAAAGGAAAGGAAAGGTTGTTGGTTTTATATTTTTATATTTTTATTTTTAACGTTTTGTTTTTCATGTTTCACTGCCTTTGTAATTTGCTCTCAGTTGCTTTCTTTCTCTCTGTTTCTTTTTTTCATTTTTGACCAGAGAAGGAAGAATGCGTCAAATCAAGTGAATCTGCTTCTTCTTATGTGCTTCCTTCCTCTTTTAGTGATGTGCACGTGCTTCTTATTTCCTCCTCCCTTCTCTCCTCTCTTCGGCAACTTACATGCCTCCGGCAATGCGTCTTTACTATATTGTTTGTTAAATATTTTTTATAAAAAATTTGTGTTTTTTATTTTTTTTAATTACTTTACTGAGTTGCTATTAAAAATAAAAAAATATATTATTTTAATGTATTTTGAGCGAAAAATATTTTGAAATATAATTTTGCCTCACTTCCAAACAGACATTTAGAGTGTGTTTGACATTGTGATAAATTTTATTGTTGTGGTTTATGAAAAAATATTTTTATACAAAAAAACACACTTAGTTTGATAAAATATGTGATTGTTGTTGGAATTGAGGTTGAACAAAAAATAGTTTAATGTGTTTGGTTAAAATGCCTTTTAAATTGAGGTTTGATGATAAATAAAATGACTAAAAATAAAATATATTAATATTGATTGTTTTTAATTAAAATATTGTAGATTTAATTACTATTACATTATGAAATAAATAGTATTTTATGAAAACATTCTTTTTATTATCCTATTAAACTATATGTAGTTCCATAATGTATAAAATCCATTTGAAAAGGCCTATGGTTTCTATGATTTTTGAGCATGCATTAACATCAACTAGAAAATCACCATGAACAAACTGGGTTTACGATCAAATCCTATAAATGTTATGTCATCATGTGAATTTCATCTAATATAATTATGTATTGTCATTAATGATATTGCAATTTGAATTTGCGTTTTGTATGGATAAACAAATATATTTTGTAAAATTCTCCAATTTTATTTTCATACTCCAAAAAAACATTCAACCACATTATGCAGTGATGAGTGTGTACGAATAAATACATCTTCCTATCTTCCTGATTTGTTGGTTGTCCATGACCCTTAAATCTTGTAAATAATACCCCTCACATTTATATGGACTAAATATACATACTCATTGGGATATATAACATCAATCAAATAGTATTCACCTTCAATTACAAACAACATTTTAAGTTTGCCATAATATTAGTAAATAAAAAAGGAAAATTATTATACATATATCATCACTCAATTTCTATCATGTAACTACCTTTCAATGGTCTAGAAGATTTTATATGTTTGTTATCAATATCCATAAGAAGAATATGTGTATCGTGGGCATTGTATTCTCAACTTACCTACATAAACATGAATTGCATGTCAAAACTACAAGTAGTCATTACGTTTTGAGTCGGTACACCTTTTCTTCTAATATATGGAATTTGATTTATGGTTGACATACAAGCTCGCATATGTGTGCAATTAATTATACCAATACAATACTACATGAAAAACAATTAAATGTATATTGTCATTACTTACTAGCATGCATGAAACAATTTAGTTACACAAATGACAACATTAACTAGTATTTTTTTTTCTTTAAATGAGACATATATCTTAGATTCATTGTAATTTCTCATAGAGTGTTTGTAAAATTAAAGTTTGTTGGTCTTATGACATCTAACGTGAACAAATATATTGTTGTTAGGACTTCTTTAATGCATCTACTAACAACTTTATCTAAAATGTTAAAATATCTTTTGAACCTCCCTATTTGATGCTCCTAATGCTATTATATATAGAAATATAGCCACATTTTCAATAACACTTATCTTTCTTGAATGTTCTAACTCATATTATGTTTCTAAATCACTATATAGGTTTAACAAAGTTGATGTGTTCATCCTAAACATGTTGACACATTGTTTTCAATATCCTCTTAAAATTTCATTCACCTAATGCACGCTCGTGTTGTATAAAACCATATATAATTTTATTATGCATACAATGAGATCCAATCAAATCAGATTCCTAATCTAAAAGCTATTCCCCAACTTGGACTCCATCATGACTTCAAAGTTCATAATTTCTACTTTCATAGCTTGTTCAATCCTTTCAGCCACCAGCATTAGGTTAGTAAAGTGTCAGGCTGCATTTCTAATTAGGAATTCAAAGTAAAAAATCTTAAATAAGGTAGTCATCTTTTTCTCTAAAAACAAAAGATCCAACTAAATAATTACACCTAACCACCTTTCGGTGTATTCTCGAATCAATTCCCCATTACCTATTTTCATACCTTGATGAAAGCATCTATGAGGTCTTTTCACTTTTGAATTTTTATGTTGTTTAGTCTTTTATATCAACCTAATGTTTCCCCACTCAAAATATCCTAAGAGTAATGCATAAGAAATTTCTCATTTTGCACTACCTTTTTCATGCAATAAGACTTGAGGTGAGTGATAGGACACTGAAACCTGAGATACTTTATAAACTTGGGCATACAGAAATTCTTCGGTACAACCGTATTTAGGGTTAAACACATATCAATAGCTTGAACAGGACCATACAAGTTCATACCTTTGATAGCCTTTATTCTAGCTTTAAACGCTACTAGTATAGAATGATCAATATCCTCAAAGATTTTTGTCTTACGGGACTCATTGGTAAATGTATTCATAACTACTAAGGGCAATGCAGGTATTGATAATTATACAAATGTTATATTATTTTGAGGTTCTTAAATTTGTCCACACATTGTTTCTTCAGGCAAAATTATTGCAAAAATCACATGTCAATTAAACGAGCCTTCACCAAAGAGGTGTTTGCTTAAGCAAGCTAGCAATGCGAGCCTTGTTAACTTTCAGGGGATCTATCTCTTTTTGAAAGTGGACATCACAGTAAGCGCGATCTTTAACTACTCTAGGTATTTAAACTTTGTGGATTGAGACTTTTTAGGGACATATATTTCAACCTATTTATGTGCATATAACATTAAAACATGAATTTATTCATGTTTTATAATTGTAAATGTATATACAAATACATCAAATATTTATTAACATATTCAAAGATTTATTCCATGACTTCTTTGAGTATAAGAAAAAAAATTGTTTGATGAATCCATGAAGATCTTTGTTAGTCGTATCATCTAAGACTTTTACTTATAAAATAATTCATGGTCTTAACAAACCTTACAAAGCTTATGATTATTAATAAGGTCTTCTTTAATGCTAAATGAATTATTTGGGTGTTTATATCATAAGAGCAAGTTCTAAGTCATTATATGAAGGGTAAACTTACCATCTGCTCTTAAAAAGATTTATGATCTGCCTAGTGATCACCTTTTTATAAAGGTAATATAATGGTTTAAAAGAATGGTTAGGGCATAATATGATTGTTATTTCAAAGTAAACGCTCAATTTATAATTGGATGTTTATTGAATTTGAACTTCAACCGAAAGTAATAAGGTAGATCGTTACTCCCCAACTTAATTTAGAATTTGATTTATTTAAAAATTAAAATGCATGAAGGAATTACTCTATAAAAATACATTATAAAATTAAATTATATAGACTAAAGAAAATAAAAAAGAAAACAATCAAACAAAAAAAGGTCAATCCTACCAGAAAAGTCCTTAGTGGAGTTGTCATCATATTATGACATGTATGAAATTGGATGACAGTACGACCTCCTGAAATTGAAAGGATTTATGAGTTTAATTATAAAGTTATTATTAGAAGGAGTCACCACCTATGATCATGGTCATTAGAAAACATATGGTGTGTTAGATAAGAAAATTAGCTGTGCAAGGAAAAGCACAATCACCCTATCTAAAATAAGTTATATTGTTGATTGATTACTAAGTCATGTTTCTATCCATTGGTATCACATAACAATCAAGAAAAATCTCTCTTTGTGAGAAAGTCTCTATCTTATAAGGTTAAATCTTAATAGTTTTAAGGCTTTAAATGGATAAATATTTTTTGTTTAAAGAAAACTTTTAGGCTATTTTGTAGGCTTCAAAATAGAAAAAAGGAAAACATGTAAAACAAAAGGCAAATTAGATCTCCATCTCCATCTCTCTGTCTCCTCTGATTCCTTCCTCTTTAACTCTTTAGTGTATTTCATTACTTTCATGCAAGGCTAAACTACTTTTTTTGGTTGAAAAAGTACAACAAAATTCAAGAATTGTGAGATTTATTCAATCTTTTTTACTCTAGTTTATATAATGAATATGAATGTTTTATATGCTTATTTCCTATGATTGTTTAGTTCTATTGTGAAAGATGAACTCTAATACTATTCTAATCAATATAATACTAAGTTTGCTATTAAAACTAGAGTTGTGATATTAAACTTGTGAAAAGAATAAGTTCAATAATTATAGAGGATCCATATTGTTAATTTTAAAGAAAATATTCAAATAAATCAACATAACTTGCAAACAATTATGTTGTCTAGATTTATCAACCTATCTAATTCTTAAGGCCACCATTAAATTAAATTGTTAGCATAATTTTTTGGTTGTTTAATAGTTAGAGTTAGTTATACCAGGGATCGATTGATTGACTAATATTAAGAAAAGATAGATATTCAGAATATAAATTCATGTATCATATTAGTGATCAATTTTGATTTTTGTAGGTGGATGCGTACTTGAGATCAAAGTTTTTCTCTTTATAAGTTTTCGTTTTTATTTAATTTGTTAATTAATTTTTTTTGTTTCCAACCTCCCCCCCAATTTTAGATAATTTAGCATAAAGACCTGGACTATACATTTTTTGTGGGATCAACCTCTTCCTTGCTCTATATTATCATGTTTGTATAAGCTAGGGTAATTAATTTATATGATTGGACATCACAACAAATTAAATACGATAAAGCATTAGTAGAAACATGTTAGACATTTAAGCATTAGGTCCATGAATAGTGATTTGCGTGTAACAAGATTGAGATTTTTTATAATCAACACACATTCTCCAACCACTTGATATGTGAGTAGAAATGAGTTCATCATCTTTGTTCATTTCTATCATAATTCCTATCTTTTAAGACACTATAAGAAATAAGAATTGGTGTCACTCACTAACTGATCATAATGGGGTAAATGACTTTTGTATCCAATAGTTTCAAAATTTAAACTTGAGTATTAAATTTGTTAAAAGTACTAAATATGATAAAATGTTAAAGGATTTGATAAAAAAATAATCAAATAATGATTAAAAACAAATAAAGAACAATGAAAAGAATAAGAGCCACAATTAAAAGAAAAAGAAAATAAAGGACAACATTTAATTTTGCTTGGGCTGACACATTTTTCAAAGGAAAAAGAGAGAAGGAAAAGGAGAAAAAAACCCAAATACCACTTGACCATTGTGAAACGTCTTATACATGTTATCCCATTAAATGTGTTTGCATGTGATTCATCGATAAAGATGGCAGTTGGCTATTTTTAGCTATCAAGAAATATAATTTTTGGTCCTAAAGGGAGTGGATGCCTCTTACATGCTGGCATATGTATTTTTCTCTCTTTTATATATAATTTATCAAAAAGCCTAAATGCTCTTAACCCTTTATGATATTAACAAAACAAAATCCACAATAAAAGGATCAAAATCCCCTTTTTATAAGCTATATATTGTTTACTTCTAAAACTACCTTAGTGATGCAATCCAACCATCAAATGATCAATTAAAGGTTCCAGTTGGTCCAGTTACTAGGCTTAGGACTAAGAAGTTCAAAGAAACATTCAATAAACGTCTCAAGATGCATGGGATAAAGTGGAATTCAAGAGAATTTGTAATAATACAAAGCAAAACCTGATTAATTTGATTCATGTTCAAGGGGGGCTTCTTGGTGGAACCAAAACCATTACACAAGGATTGGGAGAAGAAGACTAGATTTGGATAGTTTGACCTTTCATTACTCTTTTGGTCATAAATGGATATACAAATAGATGTTTATTGTGATTCTAGGTGGTTTGAAAACTAGACTTGCATACTTTTCCAACGGTATGTGACTCGTCTTATAATTCATTAAGACAAGAGAGAACCATTCATTTTAGGTTCAATTTTATTGTTTTCAAACAGGATACAAAAACAATGAACATGTCTTATTTAATTAGTTGAGCTACCAAACTTATTTATCTTAGAGGAAAAATTTTGTTTGAGTTTTCGCCTTGTTTATTTTAATAAGTTTGGGTTAGTTTTAGCTTAGGTTAAATATTATTTAAATTGAGTTTATGTGGGATCTATTACGAAAACTAGAGTTTTGACTTGGAGTCTAAATACTTTCTAGAAAGTAATTTCACCAAAAATTTTATGATAATTTCAACTTTGTAGCTGAATTTTTGGTTTCTCAATTTTGGTTCTTGATTGAACTTTCAACTCTTCAATGAATTGACAATTTTTTGTTGTCAATTTATATTTCATTTGCTCGTCTCCAAATTTAGGCATTGTGATCAAGTTGGTTTATAGTCTTGTTACCTTTGAGCAAGTCTTCCATTATGATAAGCTCATTTACATCTTAACAAACTTGAGTTAGATTGATCTTGTGGTCGCGAATTCTTTTAAATTCCGCTAGGGTTTACATCAGTTAGTAATTGTGTTATGTTAATAAGAAAACTGGAAATGTCCATGCCTAGACAATTAAGCAAATTTAACTTTTAAGGGCATTTTAGACATCACATTGTGCAAAAGAGGAATGAGAGGTTAAAAAATTGTTATGCCCCATTCAATCTAGTTATGATAAATGGATTTCATGAAAAATACGAGATTGCCTTGGAAGCAAGTTGCATGATTTTCACCATAGAGGAAAAAACATAATTTTATTACGCGAATCTAGAGTAAAATAATAAAATGTGATTGTGTACACAATGATTTCCTTATCACTTTTAGCTCTTGTTTCAATATATAATTATTATTTAAATTATTTTTCAAATCCTATTGTAGATTTTAGTTTGATGAATGTGTAAGATGAGAAAAAAAAGCCTTTCCTTAATTCTATATCCATCCTTGTCAAACTTACTTTATTAAAATACAAGAGTGAAAATCTTGTTATTTATATAGTTTAACTCTTATGAAATTGTAAGTTTGATCAAAGTTGCAACTCATTACTTGAACCAAAAAGCTCTTTACAATATCTAAGTGTTTAAAATATTATTTTACTATAAAATTTACTAATAAAAGTTACTCTTAATGTTGTTGTTTGTTCATTTTTTCTTCTACAACGCTCATTCTTTTTAGATTTTGGTAAACTATATGTTTTTCACTTATATAGTTCATTTTTTTGGCAATTGTGAACCCCTATCTCTTTTTATTCCTTTTCAATTTAAGTTTAAGAGTGCAAAAAGTTTCATATAATTCTAAATTTGTTAAATGATACCTTGGCTCCCTTTAAAATTTCCTTTTTATTTGTTTTATTTTTTAAGAGTTTTCGGGAATATTATGTTACCATACAATTCACTAATAAAACACAATTTAACAAAAGGCCATGCCCATGGATTGTTTTTTTTTCTTGTCATTTAATTTTTTTATTTGTTATTTCTTCAATTTTATCCTCAATATTAATTTTTAATGAATTTTATTATTTATTTTTCTTTTCAATTTTATCATTTAATATATGATTGATTTTGAATTGCTTTTCATATTTTATTTCAATTTATTTTTTATAGGGTTATTAAGATCTCAACTCAAATAAAGGTCTCAATGTTTTGTTTATTCTCATTTTGTTTTAGATTTATAATAATTGAATGCACTATAAAAAAACATTACTCAATCTTGTTATATTTCTCAAATAATATTATAGGTTTTTAACATTTTATTTCTAATTATTGTATGTCTAGTATGAAAAAAACTCATGAATATTTAATTAAAATAAAATTTATGTTTGGTAAACAATTATAAAATATTTTTTATATAATTGTATCACATTTATCAATATTGTTTATACTGTCATATATAAAATACTTAGACTGTATTTGAATGTTTCATTTCAAATTTTGTTTCAAGACCATAATATATTGTTTTAAGAAACACTGATTGCAGGCATCTTGACATTAGATTGATAATTGATTTAATGAATTTTTTTTTATTGTGTTATTAAATAAAAAATATTCTTAAAAATATAAATTAATCTGAGATTTTTCAAGTTTAACCCAAAGAAACACATGAATGATGAGATTGCAAGAAAATTGTGGAGAGTGTCGCATTCTTGTGTATTGAATAAGTGATTTTCTTTTTCATTTCAAGGAATCAAATTATCAATTCCTAGGGATTCATTAAGGAAATTAGTTTTGTTAAATCCCAAATTTCTTAATTTATAATTCATGAATCGACTTCCACTTTGTTGTTTTTTTCCTTTCCTTTTCATTTTGGAAAAATATAGGAAACAACATAAGCCAAATACAAACAATCCCTTAAAATTGGAACTCATGACTTGAATCGAAAAGGAAAAAAGAAAAGCAAAATCTACAAAAAGAATATTCTTTTCAGTCCCTTAAGTTTGATCAAAGTTGCATTGTAATATTTTAGATTTGAAAACCTATAATTTAGTCCCTCAACTATTGGTGGTTGTTGTCACACAGTTCGAAGCCCATTTTGTAAGTTACTTGTAATTGAACTAAATGGATAAAAAAAATGACATTTTAATTGACAACTTTTTTAATTGGCATAGAAGTCAAACATATTTTTAGAAACAAAGTGATCGAAGGATACATTTTGATTTTGGATTAAGGAAAAAACTAAGAGAACGACAATTACAAATTAAGGAACTGAATAAGTTTATTTCTTTTTTAGATAGGGGACTTCCTCATAATAGCTTTAAAAACCCAGAAATTAAAACGAAACTTATTTTTTGCATGGAGAGAGAAAAAGAAACGGAGAAAATCTAGAGAGAGAGAGAGAAAAAAAAGAAAAAGAAAAAGAAAAGAAAAAACTTCAGTCCTCTTGTGTGTGGGAGGGTGAAGATAAATAGAACAGACACAGACAGAGAGACAGAGAAGCAATCAAAAGCTTAGATAGAGAGAGAGAGAGAGAGAGAGCACGAAGAAGTTGATTAAGGATTTTATTAGAATTTATTCAAACCGACCATTTGTATATTTTCTTTCCATAATAATAATAATTATAGATAAATAAGTGTATTAATTAGATCCTGTTGTATGATTAGAAATATAATCTGATTGCTGTAGTTTACTTCTGTGTGATTGATAAGGTGAGAAGAGAGAAAGGGCAGATTAGATAAGAATTTTTGTGAATTTGGAGAAAAATAATTGAGGGATTGATGGTGCTGGGTTGTGGTGGATTGTGTCGGTGGAGAAGGGGATGGCAGCCAAGCGAAGAGGAAGGAACGTCCAAGAGTTGTATAACGCGACGGAGATAATTGGGGTACCAGAGGCATGCTCTCTCTCTCTCTCTCTGTTTTTTTTTAGGGTTTCGTTTTTTACTTATTTTTTGTTTGGTTATTTTTTATTTTGAATTGTTTGATAAGTCTGGCTTTTGGGTTAGTCATTGGATTGGGTTTTTTTTTGGATGTTTTGTTCTGTTAATTGATTGGTTCTGTATTAAATCTGTGTATTTGCGATGTGTTTGGGATTTTTTTCCTTGTTTAAATTGTGGTTTTGACGGTGTTTCTTAGATCACGTCAGTGTTGAGGGGGAGTCATCGTATGCAAGGGTCATTAGACAAAACTCAGAAGAAGTATATGGTGAGGAGAAAGGGTAATTTGCTTTCTGTTTGTTTACTATTTTCTTTAAAGTGAACACTTACAATTGAATGAATACCTGCATAAATGAATGAAATTGAATATCGCTATCGGGTTTGTCATCTTGGGGTTGGTAGCATTTAAGCTCTATTGACTCTTTCTTTCATGGAAGTTGATGCAATGGAGTGTTTGGTAGCACGTAGAGCTGTATAGATGCTGTCCATACATTTTGCTGAGACTGGAGTTGTCAGATAAACGCTCTAGACCCAATTGTATGCTGCCATGTTTTTTTCCATCATCTTTACTGTGGACTAACAACACTATAACTTATGGAGCATAGCTAATCTATCAAATGCTGAATCAAGTTTGAACTCAGCCATTATTCCCAAGTCCTGTAAAATTGCCATATATTGCTGGTACTCTCAAGTCCTATAAGATTGTCATATATTACTCATAAATCATAAACTTGCCAATGAACTTGGTCAGATGACGACCGACCACTGCTGCAAAACTAAGGCTTGAGAAGTCTTGAGGTTTAGGAGGGAAGACTTATACTAATATTACTTCGGGTGCATTAACTTTAGGGTACTAGCTTTACATTTTTGTTTTTTGTTTTCCTCTGACATCTTACTTCCATATTCTAATTCATGTCTACATGAAAATGTGTTTACTTGTTGATTCCTTTTATAACCTTCTGAGGTTAGCAGTTAAATGCTGCTTGATCTATTTTTTTATTCATTTTTTTCCTGTCACATCAATTCATCTTACCATTCTTAGCATTGATAGGAAGTGGGTTTCTAAAAGGAGTAATGATCAGCTGCTTATTATATATATATATATATATATATTGCATATGTGTGTGGTGTGGGTGAGAGAGAATGTTTTGATATTCAGTGCACACATTTGGCTTGTGTATGCTACATTGGCTCTCCGTGTAAAAGAGCACTTGGCATTTGATAGGAACTTGCTTTCTTATGTTACTTCACAAGGGTGTAAAGATGAAGCTGTCATGAAAGGAGATATCTCTTTCAAAAGGACAAGTCTTATCTTAGTTTTAATTAGGTACAATGCTGGCTTAAGAAATCTTGTGAAGTTATTTTGTATGGCATATAAACCACCTTTGGTTTCAAACTAAAGACAGTGATGGTTGAGGCTCCTTGGCTATTTTAGACTTAGATAATGGAATGCACTCCCTTATTTTTGTCTATTTGAATAAATGTCCTCGATATGCTTGAAGTTCACAATTCTGGACTCTTTTAGAGGCTAATAGGAGAAGCCTTCTGGTTTGATTAAGGAGACACTGAGCGGAAAGTCAAGAAATAGTCATTCTTGGAATGGTTGAAGCTTCCTGCAATTACTTTTTTGCTTGCCATTTTCTTTTTTCTCTTGGCTTGTGTTAATAGAAAACAAGGATTGGGCATTTATGATTTTTGAGGTATTATTAACGTGTGGAAAAACTATTCTTCTATTGTATCCAATGGAACATAGGTGTTCAAAATGTTTCCTGAGGAGGATGAAGCAATAAGACCTTCTGTTAATAAAAAGGATTTTGGAAATGCACTTTGGATAAGGCGTTGTTATACAAAGAAGTCATTATTAAAAGATTATCCTAATAACACAAATGCTTAGTACTCAACAAATATAAAATAATTTTATGCCTCAAGTAGCATTGTCATAATCCAGTTGGTTTTATTATACCAGTAAGATGATTGTTACAGGGCTATCAGCCATGGGAAGCATGCAAGTAAATTAGTTACCACTTTTACATATGATAAGAAAACCCCAAGAAAAGTGCTTATTGCTTAAATGCAAACCTTAAATAGTCTTGGCTGGTTTTAAATGTATCATGTGCATGTAAATTTACCATTTAAGGAATAGCTAGAGTGCCTTTTTGGTTTTCTTCACTAAGAAGGCAAACGTTACACCCCTGATTTTGTTCCTATCTGATTTTTTATATTCTTTTAATTTTTATTAGGAACCATCACAGGCTGAAAAAGGATTAGGCAAGCCTTCGATGAGACAGAAGGTTCATATGAGAGCTGAGTCTGGGACTTGTAACGTGTGCTCTGCTCCTTGTTCATCTTGTATGCATCTTAAGCTAGCCTGTATGGGATCAAAGGGTGATGAGTTTTCTGATGAAACCTGTCGTGTAACCGCATCAAGTCAGTATTCTAATAATGATGATGATGGCGATGGTATAGTCCCTTTTAAAAGTAGAGCACTTCACAGCTTACAGCATACCACTAGTGAAGCAAGCAACTTGCTCAGTGTCAGTTCAAGTCATGACTCTCTGTCTGAAAATGCGGAAAGTAAAGCAAACATAAGGGCATCTGATGCTGATGCCTCAGCTGAGTCTCAGATGCTTCCGAAATTGTCCTCTGGTAGAGCTGTTGCTGAGGATCATATTTCTCCAAAACCACAGTGTCTTTCAGACCAGAAAACTCTCTCAAAGAAGCATGGGGATTCTAAATCTGAAGAGGGCCATGATGATACCGTATCATGTGTTAGTAGAGCTAGTGATGCAAGGAAAGTGGTTCGTTATCCTAAGAAGAATTTAGACAGGAATAATTTATTGTGCAGTTCAGATTTAGAAGTGGAAGGATCTGGAAAGGCACTATTTTCTCACAATTCAGGCTCATTGGAGACTCCTTCAAATGATGTTGATGCTGGTAGTAGCTCACCAAAGGTCCAGACTAAGTGCCTTTCCTTGAATGCAAATGGTAAATGTTTCAATGAACATCCATCCTTACATGACCCTGGAAAACCATTTGAATGCCCAGTGGAACAAGTTAACCTGTCATTGTCAAAAGAAGCAGCATGTAATATTGATTGTGGTGGCAACTTGGCTGCACATGACAACGTAGATAACCATGCAAATGGTAAAAGTACCATTAATGCTGAGAGTTCCAATATTTCATGTAAAATCTATTCAAAATTAGAACCGGAGGCTGACAAGGATAGTGGGGACCAATCAGATGAGGGTTTTAAAGGTTCTGAGCAAGTTGGACTAGAGTCGAAGTTGAATGGTTTGGATAAGTTAGCAGAAATGCAGGAGCATCCTTTGCAATCTGCATCCATAGACGATAGTGATGAATCTGAAATTCTGGAACATGATGTGAGTGATTGCTCTTATACTTTTTTTTTTTTATTAAGGATTATACATGAATCAGCTTAAGGTGTGCTTTTTGATTGCTTTTGGAACTTTTTTTATTCTCTTATCAATTTATACTTCTTGCGTTCTGGTGGCTTTAAAGTATTTTCTCCTATTCAATTTATATTTATCGAGCTCATACATGTGTGCGTTCCCATCTCTCTGTTGTATCTATTTTCTGTGATGTGCTCCTTAATTTGTCTTCCTTTGGGTTCCCCTGTCCTTTCTGAACTGCTTTGCTTGCCTGAAACAGGTAAAAGTATGTGATATTTGCGGGGATGCAGGTCGAGAGGATCTGCTTGCTATATGTAGTAGGTGCACTGATGGTGCAGAACACACGTAAGAATTTACAACCTTTCATCTGCATTTTCAGTTGACAAAACAAATTGGTTATTTCTTACCTTTCCTTTTCCTTTTCCTTTTCTTTTTAATCTTACATTGCATTGTTTCTAGCCCAAGTTTTAACATGGCTATTGCCACTAATCAGCTATTGTATGCGAGAGATGCTTCAGAAAGTTCCTGAAGGTGATTGGCTATGTGAAGAATGCAAGTTGGCTGAGGAAACTGATAATCAAAAGCAAGGTAAAGCTGAAATAGCAGACCAATGTTTTTTTTTCCAGTGATTAAAAAATCAACTCTGGACACTTGTGTTTTCTCAAATTAACATCTTTGCAATATTAATTGAATATTCAGATGCTGAGGAAAAAAGAATGAATAATACACAAAGCTCTGGCAAGAGACAGGCAGGAACTATAGAGCTGGTTTCAGTACCCAAAAGGCAGGCTACTGAATCAAGCTTGGCATCACCCAAGTCATGTAGTCCTAGCAGAATAGCTGCAGTATCTCGGGATACTTCATTCAAGAGCTTAGATAAGGGCAAAGTAAAGATAGCTCATCAAACATCTTTTGGCAATCGCTTTAGTATTGATACCCGGGAAACTTCTCACCCTTCTTTGAATGGTGCACGTGTTCAAACCCCCAAGGGTAAGAATCAGAGCCTTGTTGACTCATTTTCATTTTTGGTCATATTTACACCATACAATGTATAGAGCCAGTTTCAATTTTAATTTACACGTTTATGGCAATTTGTTTTTGCACACTTACAACTTTCGATACAATCCACATTTAATGTTTCACCAAACAAACAATAGGTTTAGGTTCCCATTTATGTAGATCCATGTTTCAATTTTAGATCCATTGGACAGCTATAGGCTTGCTATCCAATATAGGTCCTCGATTTAATATTTGTTTATATTTTTTTGATGAACATAACTGTTGACATAATTGGAATGCCTATTGAAATCCGGTTGACTTGTAATCTAAATGGATCAAGAATTAGGATGTGAGTGGTGGTAGGAGAAAAACTAGGTTACACAAAAAAGTTATCAAGTAGTGTAAAAAGAGAATATTTTTACACCTTGTGTAATTTAAGGTTATGGTTGCTGTGGGGTTAAAGATTGGAGGGTTAGTGTCAAGTGATGAAGTGTTAATGGTGTAAAGAAGTGTTTGATGTCCTGTAGGTGTAAAAAATGTTATTGTGGGGTCCAATAGATTCCAAATCAAAATTTAAATGAAATAATTGAAAACTACTAGTAAATAATGTGTACTGGTGTGGCATAATAATAATGTGAGTGGAAGAGTAGGAAAATGGGTGAAGGGTTCAAGTAACAGAGAGGTGATGCACAAAAAATAAAATAAAAAAATAATCCCATCTTACATCCTTTCCCTCATCCTCCACTAGGTTAATATATGAACCTCTTATGGGGTTAAATTTTAACCCCTTTAATTCTCCTCATTTCCTTAATATGTTCCAAGCAAGATTAGCCTAAAAACAAACATAATCTAAACCTGATGTGTACAGTTGAATGAAGTCTATGGCTTTGCTCTTTCTAATGTTTCTTACAAACTTGGTTTTATTATGTCAAGAATCAAGACAATTTATTTTTTGTACAGGTACCTTATTGAAATCCAACTCATTCAACACCGTAAATTCCCAACCAAAAGTGAAACTTGTCAATGAAGTTCCTCAAAAGCACAAGGGGACCAGAGAGAGTTCTCTTGATATAAAGGAGAGGCCTGCTAGAATGATGAGTAAATCTATGTCTTTTAAATCTGTGAACTCAGGCCGACCCGTCACTATTGAATCAAAAGTTAAAATGGTTTCATCCAAATTGTCTCACATTCAAGATGCAAGAGGTTTAAAACAAGTGAAAGACCAGAATGCAGTTGATAGAAAAAACTTGTTGAGGCTGGACCGCCCTTTTGGTAGTTCAATGCCAAATAGTGCTGTTGTTTCAACACCTAAGGTTGATCAAAGGATCACTCCTCGTGGTGAAAGTGCCATAGCATCATCCACAAGCATGAACAGAGAGTTGAAATCCACACAGTCTGATGGAAAATTGGGTACCTTATCAAGATCAGCTAGTAGTGTAGGTCGTAAAAGTGCAGATATCCCGGGTACTTCAGGTATTTCTTGATGGTCAGACATGACAGAACATAATGGTGTTTCATGGTGCCTGTTTGTATTTTGTGATGCACATATTTTATTTTTTATTTTTAGCTAAAGTGAGCTAAGCTAAGCTATTTTAATGTTTGCCAATGCAGTTCGAGTTTCATCTACACCTGGAAGTAGCAGTGCTTCTGTGGAACAAAAATCAAACCAAATTGGCCCTAAAGATGAACCCTCATCCAGTTCTTGGAATGCTGAGAGACTGTACAATAATGCTAATGAAAATTTGCAAGATGGCTTACCTCAATCACGGGAATCATCAACTCAAGGTGAAAAGGTTAGGGAAAGCTCTGTCAGTCACTTGAGGCCTACTAGTACCACTGGGTTGAAAATTGTCACTTGCCAAAAATGCAAGGAAGTTGGCCATGCTACAGAAAATTGCACTGTTGTTAGTCCTATGACTTCTGGTACTGATGTACCAGCTTCTAGAACTGCCAGAGAGGGGATGAGCAAAGATAGTAAATTGAAAGCTGCAATTGAGGTTGCTATGCTTAAGAGGCCTGGAATATACAGAAAGAAAAAAGAAAGTGATCAATCTGATGGAGTGCCCTTGTTAAATGTGGATGCAAGTAGCGAGATTCAAGATCAGTTTTCAGTTTTAAATAAGATGAGTGAAGGAATACTTGAAGGGCAAGTAAACCTTGGTGTTTCTTCCTCTGAGTTCTGCAAATCAGCAAATATTAATAATGTGAAGCAGCTTAATGAGCACTCCATTGATACTGTTAGTCCATCCAAGGTGGGGCAATTGGATTCCACTGCCCCTTATTTGGGAAAGCCTGCTCATGCTTCAGTGGAGCAGTCTGCCCTTGTGAAGATGTCAGCCATCCCAGAGCATGAATATATCTGGCAGTAAGTTATCTTTGCTAATGTGCGTGCGTTGACATTACATATTCTTGCACTTTCTTTCCTGCACTTGTTTTAAAAAAATGCAATGTAGGTAAGATTTTGTTACATAAATACAGGGGGGCGTTTGAAGTGCATAGATCTGAAAAATTTATCGACTTATATGGTGGAATTCAAGCACATTTATCGACTTGTGCATCACCTAAAGTCCATGACATGGTCAACAAGTTTCCCCAGAATATTAACTTGGATGAAGTTCCTCGCTTAAGCACATGGCCAAGACAGTTCAACATCAGTGGTGCTAAAGAGGAAAATATTGCTCTTTACTTCTTTGCCAAGGATTTTGAAAGGTTAATATATGCATATCTTTTCTTATTGAGAGTGGATTTTTATGCATTTATCTGTCTATGTATTTATTTGGTTTTTAAACTGCTCATGTTACAGCTATGAGAACTACAAGGGATTGTTGGACAACATGATTAAAAAGGATCTGGCCCTGAAGGGATCATTTGATGGTGTTGAATTGTTCATATTCCCATCCACTCAGCTTCCAGAGAACTCCCAGCGTAAGAATATTGGGAAATTGCTTTCTAAACACTGATTCTGTTGCACCATAATCGTTTTGTGATAGGATGTGTTTTAGACCTTGAGGTTTATTCATGGTGAATTTCTGTTGGAATGAGATCATTGTGAGACTACACCATAAAATATTACTCTGTGGATGTTGATGAAACATCCTATCCCGGTCAACTGTCTGATTTTCATTTGTGCAATTTAGCTTGCAGCAAAAACATTGCTAATTCTCTGTACATAATAAAGGCTGGTTCTGACTTGGCTATATAACTCTACTTCCCTTCTCTCTTTTGTAGTTGCCTGGTATGATCTTCCTGGTCATTTTTCTTTTTGTTTATTACTTTAAATCACTCCTTTCTAGTGTAGCCGCCACTGTTGGTTGTGCTGATTCCTAGTTAACATGTTCAACTTCTTTTCTGGTAGGAATATGCGAGGAGCTCGCATGTATGCTTAGAGGTCATGGAATTAAAAAATAATTTAGCGTGATTATTATTTGCAGGTTGGAATATGTTGTATTTCTTGTGGGGAGTGTTCAGGGGAAGGAGATCTGATTCAAATTCATTTAAGAAGTTAGTTATTCCCAGTTTGAATGTGGTGCCCAGGGACAAAGACATTCCTGCTGCAGTGTTGTCTTCACTTGAGAATCTCCGCTCATCTGAATGTAATGTTAAAGAAACTTCAGCATGTGACAGTTCTTGTGATGTGCCTCTTACATCAAATGCTCCTGAAAAGCCATGTGTGCCCTTAGACATCATTTCTGATAACAATGTATTTAATTCACAAATGATCCAAGAGAAGCAAGATGGGAAACATGACTCCAAATCCATGCCTACTCCATGGTGCCCAGAAGTTAGACGCAGCAGTTGCTCCATGGTATTTTTTTTGCCTCACACACGACGTACAAGAAAACACTTATCTGGTTGATATTACATCTTGGCTTTATCTATGTTGGAGTCTGGGTGGAATGATGATTACTATGTCTAGTGTCTAACACACTATAATCCCACCAATAAACATATGATGCGTCAAGCCTGACTTCCTCTATTCCCAAAAGAGAGTGTGTGTTTGAGAGATTAATTTTTGAATTTTCTATAACTTTTTTACTTGACATTAGCCACAGCAATTTAGGAATCACATGAATTTCTCAAGTTTTTCTTGTCTTGTGACTTTGCCATACATTCAAATATAAGTGGCCACAACATTCTGGTTTCTTTTATCACCATGATCCAATCAGAACATTTTGTATGCATGCTACTTCAGAAAGGTGGCATGCATGACTTGAATGTGACTTTGGGATTTGTGATTTGTTGTAATACTATATGGAATTTTGTTCTAAATTACCTTTTATTTTCTATTTTAAACTATGCCTTTTCTTGAATCTAATAACATTAGAGTTTTGAAGTACATATTTTCTTTGTAAAAGCCTTTTTCATGACCTTAGATATTTAAAATCTGGATGGGTTGGTATAGATCATTTTTTGCCGATGCCTAGTTATTTTGTATAAAAGGTAAATGTCATGTTAGTTTGAATAATTTTTCCTGATAGCGTGCGTGCATATAAATGATTTTGTTATGGAATGTGTTTATTTTGGCCAAGGACCAAATATTTTGTGCTCCTGAAAAAAGTTCCCCACGACCTTGTACAGTCTTACTGTGCTATTTGCTCTCCCCAAAGTACTCAAGACTCTAATATGTTTTTATTGAAATCTCAACATTGTCTTTTTAGTCTGTGTTTGCAATGAATCATAAGGACCTATTAATGCTCAAATCTTTTGTCAACTCCAAAACTATTGGAACCTTATGAATTTTGCAATACTTCTGGGCTTATGCTTCTTGATTTGGTGCTAGTTTAATGAGAGATTTTGAATGTGGGCTTCTGGTAGGGGACTTTATTGCAGTTTGACTGACATGGTCAAATTTCTTGTTTCATGTTTGCTTGTTTTGTTTATGTTTATTGTGCATGACTTTTATACATTTCCTGCTCTTCAAGGTCCTTTTGTCTCCCTAGGAAGGAGAAGAAAGAAAACTTAAAGTCAGATATTGTGAATTAACTTAAGTGGGGTTCAAGCTCTTCTGAAATGTAGGGAAAAAATGTCATAAGATTGCCAAGTTCACCATTCTTGCCTTTAGGATACAGTGGTGCCAGAATTTTTTTTTCACAAAACAAACTTGTGTATTTTTCAGTTTTCTAGAAGACAGAATGTTGTGAAAACGTGTTTGCTATTCACCTTTGTCTTTGATACACCTGCTTTTTAATTTTGCATTACTAAAAGTTGCCCTCCAAATTCCACTTTAGAAAGAAGGGCCTTGTTTAGTTCCCCTATATTTAAACTCAGTTATTTATTATTTTGAAGATGATCCTAGCGAGGCCCTTGTTTCTATGTTTGAAAACTATGTACTGAGTTAGTGAACATGTCTTTCAGTTTTCTATTTCGGAATGATTTTAGAATAAAGATGTATGCTGGGGGAAAATCTGAAAAGTGCTATCTAAAAGTGAACATAACTCCAAGTCTCTGGGAATAGTTACTAATTGTTTACTTCTATTTTTCGTTCTTGTTCTATCTGCATATTGGTTTCGTCGGAGCTTGTTTTAAACTTCTTTTCACCTTCCTTTACAATTCAATCAATGTTGAGTCTCTGGGAATAGTTACTAATTGTTTACTTCTATTTTTCGTTCTTGTTCTTCTGCATATTGGTTTCGTCGGAGCTTGTTTTAAACTTCTTTTCACCTTCCTTTACAATTCAATCAATGTTGAGTCTCTGGGAATAGTTACTAATTGTTTACTTATATTTTTCGTTCTTGTTCTATCTGCATATTGGTTTCGTCGGAGCTTGTTTTAAACTTCTTTTCACCTTCCTTTACAATTCAATCAATGTTGACTGTTCTTTTCACAGGAAGAAGTTGGTCTTCCTGAGTGCAGTATGGATGTGGAGTTTAAATCTTTTGCTGAGGTAACTGGAACTAATTCTAGCTCTGATGTGGAGGAGATACAAATGCATGAAGGTACTTCATGTTTTGGAGAAGGTATGACATCTTTCAAGATTTTTGGTGCTGGTAGTCAAGATTCAGGTGGCAGGATGACTTTTGGTGAGGAAAAAATAGTTGATAGAACATACTGTGATATAAATAATGCTAAAGTTGAAAGGGACTTGAATGAAGATAATGTGGATGTGGATAAGGAGGCTTCTTCTGAGAAAAGCCCAAGGAAACGGCCATATATTGATCTGTCAGAAACTGCACCACTGACTTCGAGAAGCACGGCTCATAAAGCTCTGTGGAATAAGGCAGATAATAACAAATTAGTAGATGGAGAGAGTAGTAGGAAGAAGCTGAAGACAGGTTTCAGGGGACTATATGGGGTTAGTGGTTCAAGAGATGGAAATTCTTTGAGTGGTAGTTTTACATCTCAGACATGTGATTTGGGTTCCAGCTCCTCAATTGAGGAGAAGAGCTATGACAAAGCATCTGCTGAAAAAGTTATCTTGGAGGACCTGGGAACTAGTGAAAGGTATTTCTTTCCTTTGGATTCACATCATGTCAAGGATATGTGGTATCCTGGTAACTCCATGCCCTGGAACTCATCAAATGATGAGGATAAAGTTCGTGATGCGACTCCAAATCTCGAGCTTGCCTTAGGGGCCGAGACAAAATCCCCAAACAAGGGAATCCTGCCTTTCTTTGGTTTGGTAGAGAAAAATGATAACCAGAACAAGCCTTCAGACAAGGTGTTGAGCAAGGAAGAAGACGATGGTGTGTCTGCTTCCCTCTCTCTTTCCCTCTCATTCCCATTTCCAGACAAGGAACAAACTGTAAAACCACCTGTTTCAAAAACAGAGCAGCTTGTGCCTGAAAGGCGTCATGTGAATACTTCACTGCTCCTCTTTGGGGACCTTTCAGATACATAGAGCTATGGCGACTCGCCATATGTACAGTGCCCTGCATGGGATGTGGTTAATGTGTTCAATCACACTCGAAGGTCTTCCGTGGGCTTTTATAGGGAAATCAATTCCATCTGTTCATAAACCCACACAGGAGTAACAAATAATTTTTCCTCTCTTACCTTTTCTGTTAGCTCTTTTGTGTCTGGAGTGCAGAGTCACGGCTGTTTTGTATATAAAGAGATTTTTAAGCCGGCACAGTTTAAAAAAATGCCATGAGATATTTGCAACCTCATGATTTTCCGACTTGCTAGATATTTTTTGCCATCTTTTCTGCTTCCCGGTATTGGTTCAGCTGTCATAATGAACTGTTTGTTGCCAGGAAAATTGTATTAAAAGATGATGCATGCTGGCTGGCTTGAGAGGCAGCAGCAGGGATGATGAGGTAGATCACCCTCTCTTTCTATTCTCTTTAAAAGATCATACGCTGTCAGGGCAGATTCTGATTGGAGGAGCGCCGGGTGTATTTCATAGAATGCATCTTGTAATTTGATCCATCGCCATTGAAGATTGATAAACTTATTTTGAAGCCAACGCTCCAACATGTCTCTCGACAGAGGAGTGAGCAATTGCTGGCCCGTTAGTTGTTAATGCTCGTGCTACTGGATTCGTCTTCTATTCCACAGGGTAGACGTTATTAATGTTTATTCCAGCAGTAATGTGCAAGCTTATGATGAAATCAAAAGCCCTCCCTGGGTGTCCTTGAAGAGAGAAGAGAGGTGATGTTGTCTTGTCAAAAAATGGTTTGCATGCCTATGTTGAATATAGGATCTTTTCAAGTATTAACACAATTATATCTTACATTCACTCCTCTCCTGGATCATAATAACATTCTTTCTAAAAACCAATAAGGTTACAAATTGTAACTGTACATCAATTAATCTCTCTCAATCAAATCATTCAATCTTTCTAAATCAAGTTACCAAATTTTTCACCCCCCTTTAAATTGATTGATGTTTAATCACATGCTGGTCAAGTGCTCTTGAAGAGAATGAAAACCTAGTTCATTGTGCCAAGTGTGCCCATGAGAGACTAGATTGGTAGCAATTTGAATGTTATCAACGAAGTAAGCTAAGGAATACCAAGTTCACTTAACACACCCCGGAGCCAATCAATCTTAGAGCATATGGATGACATAACTCTATTTGAACTTGGTTAAGGATTTAAGACAATCAGTCCAATCCATATCACTAAAACATTTCAACCGTAAACATGTATCAATAAAAAAGAACAACATACGACTAGAAGTACCCTTCAAATAACAAAAGAAATATTAGGTCGAGTAATTGTCAAATAATTCTAACTTTTTACCAATTACTGATATGATGAGGAGTATAGCAAAACTTCTTAAACTAGGAAAGTAGTGCCTATTTCTTAAACATGTTCACTGAAACTCGATAAATTATCAAAATTAGGAAGATTAATTGAATAAAGATCATGAGAAGTACAAGACTGAAACAACTAAAATAATTTATTATTGGATAAATCTGTGTAAAAATAAAGTCAAAAGGCATAATTATATTTTTATGGGTCAATTTGATTTAATCGTCGGCCAATTTAAAGTGTAATTATGTTTAAAAATTAATTTAGGGTCCAATTGAAGGATAAATTAAGTGCAAGGACTTAATTATACTTTAAATGGGTCATATTAATTTATTAAGCGCTTAATTGGTGAGAAATTAAGTTTGGAAGCCTAATTTGGGTTAAATTGAGAAGATCAGAATTTTCAAAGATGAAACTTTTTTGGGTGAAATCGGAAGCCAAAATTGAAGAGAAAAAACATCGTTCTTCCTGATTTTCCCGTCGAAAAACTCTTTTTGTCACAACCCATTTTTTGTTTGTGTATTTTATTTTTTGAAAAAAAAATGTCAAGATCTTGTCGGCAGCCATGCTATGCCCATGCTGGCAGCCATGCAACCTACTCCCACTCCCACTCCTGCAACACATAACACACCATCCTTGTAGATCACTCCCATACCTGCAAATTGCACACTAAGTCTATAAAAAGAGAGCAAATTTACAGAACACAGGGGGAGACCATCGTTAACAGGAGGACCATCACTAACAGATAGAAAAATTGAAACAATGGAGGACGAACATAGACACAGAGGCAGACGACCGATCCCAGGCAACCACAAAAACCCGATGGCCCCTCGTCCTCTTACTCGACATCGACAAGATTGTCACCCCTTAGCACCAGCAGGGACACCATTACCGGTAGCAACTCTCTCTCTCTCAACTAGCAGCTCTCTCTCTCAAGAAAACCAGTCACGTTGGAAGCTCTCTCCTCCTGCAACAACCGATCAACCACCTTGCGTCCTCTTCCTCGGCACCGGCAAGATTGTCATCCCTCGGTGCGGGCAAGAACTCCATTACCGACAGCAACTCTCTCTCAGCTGACAATTCTCTCTCTCAAGAAAACTAGTCCCGATGAAAGCTCTTTCTCCTCCTATAGCAGTTGGTCGACCACTTAACATCATTTTCCTCAGCATCGACGGCTTCTTCTCCACGTTAGAAGCTCTATCGTGACCTCCAGCAGCAGCAACCAACCCTGGCAAAGCAACAACAACAAACTCCAGCACAGACCAACAAGCTTCCAGTGCCTCTCCGGCCACCATAGGCCACCATTTTCGACGCTACCACAACAGGAAGAACCACCTCAGCCTTCTCTACCCAATGGTAGTGGCAGGTGAGCCTCTCGTCTCCCTTTCGTTAACCTCCTATCTACTGTTCACCAAATGGTGAACAATAGGGGGAGTGAATTAAATCACTCCCCCGCTCATTGTTCAAAGGGTGAACAGTGGGGGTGCCGGGCTGGACTTTGTTTCCAGTCAGGCCACCTGGAATAAGGTTGGTTGTCAACCCATTTGGACTGGAAGCCTAGTCCGAAAGGAGATGGACTGCCAGCCCACTAAGGGATGGGCCGGTCGGCCCATCTCAACTGGGCAGCCAACCCACACACAAAAATAATTTAAAAAAATACAAATTTGCAAAAAAAAATCTTTTTTTTTAAAATGTTGTTTTCATGTATACGGCCAAATTCCAAAGTTTTTCTAAGCATATTTTTCATTACAAAAAATATATGGCATCTTTCACATATTTTGAATGAAAATTGGATATGAAAACCAATTTATGATTATCTATTAGAATTTGGCAAAAATATCAAAATAATTTAACAATAATTTTGTTTTACCCATCACAGTGTAAAATTACATTGTAAAATACAACTGCAAATAAAAAAAAGTTTTTTTAAAAATGTAATGTAAAGATTTTAAACTTTAGAATGATCAGGTTTTTAACTTTCAATAAAGTGGAGTCTCCCTCATGAAAAGAGATCTACTTCAAGCCTTAGAAAATACCAACAAATAAAAAAAAATTAGGGAAAAACAATCAAATAACAATACAGTTTACCTTAGGTAGGGTGCACTGGGGGTGATGTGTCTTCCCTTTGCACAACAAGTCCCCTTACCCAGATTCTCGCAGATCATTAAGTTCCCCAGACTCTCGCAGACCATTAGGTTTATCTAGGCTTCCTAAGCATAATTTTTGTTAAAAAAAATATATGTTGCATCTTTCACATATTTTGAACAAAAATTGGATATTGTAACCAGTTTATGATTATCAATTAGAATTTGGCCAAAATATCAAAATAATTTAACAATAATTTTGTTTTAGTCATCACGGTGTAATATTACATTGTAAAGTACACCTGCATATAAAAAAAATGTTTTTTTAAATACGGTGTAAAGATTTTTAAATTTAGGATGGTCAAGTTTTCAACTTCCAATGAAGTAGAGACTCCCTCATGAAGAGAGATCTACTTCAAGCCTTAGAAAACACCAACGAATAAAAAAATGACTTAGGAAAAACAATCAAACAACAATGCATGCCTTAGGTAGGGTGCACTGGGGGTGATGTATCTTTCCCTTGCACAACAAGTCCTCTTATTTAGACTCTCGCAGACCATTAGGTTTCCTAGTGACCTTAATACTAGGTGGCGACTCCTAAGAATTAGTCATAATTTTTACAACTATAAAACCCTTCTTTCACCGCGCACCGTCTCCCCCTCCAGGGATGGCGGGGCGCGAAGCGCAAAAAAAAAATCATCGCGACAACATTATTGAGATGTAAATTTGAAAATATTTTCTTGAAAATTAGACCTTTTCGGCTGAGTTCTAAAAATATGTCATTCAATGCAATGATGCAATTTATTTGGTAATTTGTTGACAAACAACGAGGAATATACAGGTTAGCATTGTAAGAAAGAATAAAAACATATCAATATACTCAAATAAAAACATATCACACATATATCTTTTTAATAGCTTTTAGTTGCTCTTCAACCCCATGATACTAGCTTAAACTATCATTTTTCAATTATCATATAAAAAAGAGAGTTTTATGGAATATTCTTTTTTTTTAATGTCTTACACCCTTTTTTCTCCTTACCTTTACTTTTATCTTCCCATAATATTTTTTTTTAAATTCTTCTCTCCCTTTCAATTATGGCTAGGTTTTTTTACCTTTTTTTTTTATTTTCTCCTCTATTTATAATTTAAAAAATTATTAGGAAGGAATATAATAATAATTAATGATTATTTCTTATTGAATAAAAAAATTATTTTAAATACACTTAATATTTTTTGTTCTATAACTCCTATATTTTAATTTTTTCCATTACAAGAATCCTGAAAAGTCAAATTAACCATTATTAGATTAGGCTAAATCTTTTATTTTACTTTTTAAACATAATCTAATATTCTCATTAAGTTCAAAATCTCTTCTTTTCTATAAATATTGATTCCTATCATATTTTATTATTTCCCCTTTATTATATTATATTATATTATATTATTTGATTTCTTATAACTTGGTCTTTTTTTGCATATTATTTTCACCTACCAACCTTTTTTACTTTTTTCTTTTAAAAAGATATCAACAAGATAAAAATAGGTAAAAAAAATAAATTGGGTGTACGAATGGCTGAAATTCATGAAAAACAATTTCTAGATCTAGGCGATTTGGGTAGTTAGTAACTAGATCATCACTATTTTCATTAGGTTTTTATGATTGCTATTACAGTTAAAGTTTATACTACTCAATGTTAGTTGGTGTTTTTTTCTCCATAAAGTTATAATTAGCTACACTCCCCCATGTATTCCCATTTAAAAAAGTTGTATGAGATGTAGAACATCTCTATACATGATAAGAAAATATCTCCTCAAATTTTAATGTCAACTTTTTGACCTTGTCATGATTAATATATCTTTTTCCATAGTATCTATGACCAATTCTAGCCTCTATTATGGTTCATTAAGATTTGCTTTCTATAATTCATTTTTACCAAAAGGTCTTTTTATCTTTAGGGGTATTCATTATCGTTGTTACTTTAAGAATGAGTTTTATCCATTTTTATCTTTTTTTTTCTAGAAAGTTAATGTTTCAATACCTTTTAATCTTATTTTTAAAGATTTTGTAGTTGTTAATGTCATATCTCAATGAGTCATGTCTCTTGTAGTATGTCTTCCCTATGATATGGTTGACAACAAGGATCATGTGCTTTGAGAAAAGATTGATTTTGCCCATATATTAATTGGTTGAAGATGTATTCAGCTCTTTTAATGTCAAAAATTAATATTTATTCCTATGAACCACTTTAGTAGCTTTTCTATATTTTCTGCAAGGTTTGTTAGCCTCTTAGGCTTTTCTTAATACATATATTTTGAATAGTCTTCCCTCTTTAAACTCTATGACTAATATGAGTTGATGTTACAACATTTTTTAAATAGTTAATTGGTTTTTCCCCTCGGTGACTTTTTTTTACACGTTTTGTTACCATTTTATATTGATTAGCGCTATTTATAAGGGTGTAGATATTCAAGTACTTGGATCACTATGAACCTTTTCTTGATATTCCACCATATTTGGTCCACAATGAATTCAATGCATTCTTGCTCCATTATAGCTATAGTACATTCAATTTTTAAAGTCCTAAATTAAAAGGCATAACTCTCTATATACCGCTTTAGGTCTTCGCCCATTGTGGAAAATTCCCCATTGCTGCCTCCCGTAACAATCTGGTCATGTCTTAGTCCTAGTGTGGTTGATCATCGTCTCGAACCAGTCACTAATCATCGCCTTGGTAAGTTATTGCCTCACTAACTAGCTAATCAGACGTGAGCCCTCCTCCGATAGATTTTTCCTTTTGCTCTTTAGTCTACAGGGTAGTAGCAGCCGTTTCCAGCTGTGTTTCCCTCCCAAGGGCAAGTTCTTACACGTTACTCACCCATCCGCCACCTGGACTATCCCAACTAAGTCAACCAATATGATCTTTGGTTTTGTTATGTAAAAATACTTGTGAAAACAAAAGTCTATATTTCTTACCAACTATTAATTGAGTTGGATGGTAACATAGATAATCAATGAAAAGCTATTTTGGACAATGATGAACCAAACAATTATTGCATCACTACCATATTGATCAATGAATTTAATGATATGCTCTATTGTGTATTGGTTCTCTCTCTCTCTCTCTCTCTCTCTCTCTATATATATATATATATATATATATATATATATAAAGTCAGATACTTTTATGTTTATGGGAATTTGCTGTACACAAGCATATCAACACATCTTTAATCAAAACCATTTACCACAAAATACAACCAAAATACCATATTATTTGGTTTTTTTGGATATTGCACTAATTATTTTGATTTCCATAATAAAAACCATCAATATTAGATTCACTTATAAACTAGCCATAATACATTCTATTTATATTTATAGTAAAGTTCTTCATTAATAAAATAATCCCTCTTTCATTAGGAAAAATACTTCAAGTCCAAGTTCATCAAGAAAAGTCTTTGTTCCTAATTGAAATATGTCAACACATTTCATTCTTGCTTAGAATACCACACTTGTAATTACCAATTACCAATTACCAATTACCAATTACCAATCTAACCTAAACTAACTCGCCAATGTTAGCCATAACTCAACAAATATCCATCATGCCTTAAATTTGAACACATTATCTTCTACTTTAAACTTATTTAAATGAAGTATGGATTTCCACTCTTCTTCACATATGTTTTCATTTGTGAATCTTGTTTACCATATCTATAAATAAAAAATCATTATCTTTTTAGATACAACCACACACCACTCTTTATTTACTTTACATTTTACTACATGCTCCACCTCAAACAATAATCTTCATTAACTCATACAAATTATTATGCATAAGCTTTCATTTAATCACTATTAAACTTTGTGATTAACTCTCATGAATCCACCTTTAAAACAATACTTGTAATCACATGAATCAAGTCTTATAAGTGAAATCATATTCTTCTTAAAGTTTAAGAGATCCCAAACATCATTAAAAATCTCCATCATACTATCATGCATCTTATTATCTTTCACTCTATCAATTCCATGAACTTTTACATCATGATTATCCATTAATACAATGAATTCTCTATCATAAATCTCATAACTACTAAACCAATCCTTGTTAGCACAAACATGAAAGGATTAGGTAAGTTTGAGATCTATGAGTCCAATTAATCCTTACCTTTATAAATTGTGAAGAAGTCATTTTCATAAAATTCACTAACCTTGGTGATACTCTTTATGATGTTTTTTTTTCCATTAATTCTTTTAGATCACTCTTAAACCTCCTATAATAAAATTGGAACTTAATAACACTTCTTAATATCATCATCCTATAATAGTTTGAACTTAATCTCAAATTCACTTTATAATTATTTTGCAAAGGTAGGTTAAAATAAAAAAAATGATATGTTAAAAAAAAGACATATTGGTTACTATAGTCCTAGTTCAAGCTAAACTTAGCAACTAAAGCTTTATTTTTTGTCATTATATAAGGAAGGATTTTGAGGTTTAATAAGATTGACATTTTATTTAGGATCAATCATAGATTGTGGGGTTTCATATAGAAGTGTTGTGAGAATAAAAAAAATAATGAGCTATAATAAAAGAAATTGTTAGTTTGAAAAAAACATTTTAACCAAAACTTTTAAGAGCATGCCTTTTAGATGATGTAGTAGGAAGGTTGGTTGAAGTTTTTCTCTTGCTCTCTTTCTTATATGGCTTGTCATAAGATAAAAAACTTCATTCTATCTTCTATATTAAAGTTGTTTAAGAGTTTTGGGATTTTTATAAACATGTCAAAAAACATTAACTAATGACCCATATTGAATGAGAACCCTATTACTTGGCAATAATTAAGATGATATTTTAATGCCTTAGTGACTTCCTTTACTTGGACTAAATTATAACAATTATTATATTTGGACCATATTTGTTCACATAATACAATATAGGTAAGGGTATGCTATTAAGGAATCCCAATTGTGTAACCACTAGAAGAGGATTGTAATGCCTAAAAGAACAAGAATTGAACCTTAGAAAATAGGTAGTTGCCAATACCTTAACCCATTATAGCACCTCATAAATACTTGCTTTCATCACAAAAAGCTAGTCTTCACACTTGGTTTGACATTCCCCTAAAGCTATTGCTAAAGCTATTTGTATTTTTAAATAGGATTTATTGAGTTTTTTGGATTTAAAATAAACTAGGTATTTGCCTACCTAGTATAGCAAAAGCTATATTTTGTTTTTAAAAAGAGAGGTATTTCATTATCCTAAAAGTCCTGGTGCACCTTCTAGATAAATAAAGTTCTTCACCAACTAGGTAATTGAAACCCAATATATCCAAGTAATAAAGAGTGATAGTTTTTAATTTATACCTGAATATAAAGGTGTGCTATGTTTAGATTTTTTTTTTAAAAAAAGATGGCTAGAATCTTTTTATTAGGCTTGATATGATTCTTGATAACTGAATCATGTCAAAAATATATTAGAACCTCCATTATATTTCAAAATTGTTCTCATCTATTTACCCATTTATTATAATCTACAAGGACAACACTTGGCTATAATGGGATATCCTTCTTCCATATGTTCAAATTAGCATGCTCATCTTGAAGGGAGATTTCTTAATATCTAAGATAAAATAATAATCTTATTTATCCTCAAATATTCTTATATAAATTGGAACAATACACACACTTTTTGTGTTCTAAGTAGAACTCATAACAAACTATTTAATGTGAGGAAGACAATCTACAAAGTAGTAGTAGTAGTAGTAACAGTAGTAGAATAGGAGGGCTGATTTTATAGCAAAATTTGAAGATGTTATTTTAGTCTAAAAGAAATAAAATTATATTAGGTTTTCTTGATTGAATCTTCATAAAGAGATCTCTAAGGCTATAGGAAAGTTTGAGACATCTATAAAAGATGAAGAATTATGATTAATTCGATAAACTTAAACTTTACACATTAAAAGCCAAAATATGTATAGTTTCAAAATTTAAAGATTCAATGTAGTAGTTAACATGTAAACCATATTTTAAAATATGATAAACTAATTCTAGGTGAATAGTGTTATTTGCTACATTAATCTTATTTTAGTATAAGTGTGATGTGGTCAATATTCCTTCATTTGATAAATAATGGAATACAAGGAGTCTTGTTTACATAAAAAAATAAACATACATTTATAAATCATAGAGAACAATGATTGTTCATGATAAAACTAGGGAAAAAAGTTAAAATCAATCATGAATCAAAAGGATTAACTAAGCAGAAATACTCTTTAAATCAACTAGAAGTATTGAAGAAGTAGTCGACCAAACAATTAGAAGTCATGATCAAGAAAAAAAAATGATTGACTAATAGATTCAAAACAAGCACACATAACTAAAAGATATAGTTATATTAAGAGAATGAGCCCTTAATAGAATAACTAATCAAAAGTCACATATTAGCTTAGGATTTAAGGAAATATCAATACAAGAGGAGTTTAGTTTGTATTAGGATTTACTATTCTATTTGTATAATAATATCAATATCAATATCAATACAAGATTATGATTACCTTATTAATTATTTTGCAAAATCTATAATAATATTAATTGGGTCATGCACTATTATAATTTAATTTTTTTCTTGTTTCTCCAAATAGTTTTTATTGCTTTCTTGATTGTTTTTGCTTATGATTTTCCTTTGTCTTTCCAATATTAAATTATTGCAATTTATTTCCTCACACTCTTGTCATTTTAATATTATAAACAACAAATCAATCTTGCTTTTCTATTATCTTCGTGATAATACACCACTTAAAATCATATTAAATATAGAAAAGCTTTTTGAATCACTCATAATTCATATAGTAACTTAATGACACTTTATTCACCATCAAAACTCTAAAAATGCTTAAAACTAATATATTACCTTACTTTTCTTTTCATTTCTTATTATATACTTGTAGATAAAGTAATGGAAACTTTTAACGATTATTATTCTCATTCTAACCATTAACAATGAAAAATAATTCAATTTTATGTTACTTAGTTTTTTTAAATCGTAAGGGGTATAACTTATCTAGATTCACATGAAATTATTGATATTCTAATAACTATTGATAATTACTCACTTATATAATTTAAAGTATATATTAAGAATAAAAAGTTTATATTACTCACTAATATAAAATTATTATGTAATTAATTTTTCTAAACTAAATAAAAAGTTTTTTAAAAAAATTATATTTTGTAAAAACCTTTTTAAGCTTTTGGTCATCATAGGATTACAATGACTTATTGTAAAGGTTCAAAGTAACCACAAATACGTTTTCTTTATAATAATAATAAGAACAACACAACAAAAAAAAATGATGATAGAAGAGTATAAATCTAAAGACCTAGGTGCAACAAAAAATTTATGGTGTTAGATAAATAATTAATAATATTTTATTAATTATTTTCGAGATTCAATTTTTTCTTAAAAAAAACACGAGTGCAAAAAAAAATATATATATTTTTATAATATTTTTTGAATAGAATTGGACAATTATACATACAACTAAATGAGATTGTGATTTCACTGTTCAACAACATTGAATTTATTGTGGACTTGAACAATGAATTTTACTTTCTCATTTGCATCTTTGCATTTTTCTGCGACTATTCATGATAATTAATTTCTAATTAATTAGTATGAATAGTACTTCTATAAGTGTGACCAATGCAAAGAGGTGCTTCCTAAAGTCTGCTTCATGGTAAAAAAAACCCGGAAAGATAGCATCGATTCATGGCTGACCTGACCAAAGCACAGAGCCTGCTTCCCAAAGTCATTTCAGTCCATTGATTGTCTCTCAAAATCAATTAATTAGTTTTCTTTTAACAAAAAAAGGAGTGTAGTTTTTCTAAGCCAAAAAACAGGATGCCATAATGTGAAAGTTTTATCCATGTCAAGGTTTGTTTGGTTCTGTCGTTCAATTTGTTTTTTCTTTAAATTATTTATTTATTTTTAAAATTACTAAAAAAGCTAAAACAAAACAGGTATTTGAACAATGTTTTTCAATGGTGTTTTGCTTTTCCGTGCATAGTAAAATAACCATAATACCCATAAATAAGACAAAAATGCACAGTTACCGTCGGGGGCATTAAGGTTATTGCACATTTTTTTCAAATGGCTAATTACCGACATACCTCCTAATAAGACAAAACTGCACAATAAATCAAAGGGCATAATAGTCACTGCACATGTTTTTTTAAGTGGCTAAATACGTATATACCCCCATATAAGACAAAAACCAAGTGTTTGTTATAGGGGTGTGACAGTAATTTACCATTTTTTAATATATATTCTGACACGGTACTGTTGGTGCGTCACTAGACACGTCGTACGTTTCCGCACCCATGCAGGTTTCAGACGTCGCGTGCGGCGGTTTCTAGCGTTCAAAAATACCATATCGATATCTTGAATTATTCTCTGCCATGTTCTCTTCCTCATGATACAGCGCGTGGTGGTCAAAGATGGATGAAGACGTGTCAGTGGTTGGTTGAAGTCCCCCCCCCCCCCTTTCTCTCCCCTGCGTGCCAATGTACCTGTCAGCCCCCTCTGTTTATTGACCTTTCATTGTAGTCCCTAATCTTTCGATTAGTTTTGATGGTCTTTATTGTTTTGTATAAGTTTTGATTTGTATCAATTTGGTCCTTTCATTGCAATTGATTATATATTGAAGTTTCATTTCGGTCCTCAGTCTTTTAATTTCCCGAATGGTTTGAAATTCTTAATATTTTCGGTATCAGAGTTTTGTTTTGTTTCAAGTGTATACTTCAATTCAGATTGATTATATATTTTAATTTCATTTCGGTCCCCGGTCTTTTAATTTCCAGTTTTGTATTAGATTAGTTAATTTTTTTGGTATCAAAGTTTGATTTGTTTTAATTTTGTCATTCAAATGAAATTTATTATATATGTGTTTTCCATTTCGGCCCTTATACTTTTAATCTTGGATTTTATTTTAATTCCTTTATTTTTTTTATATTTTTTAAATAGTTCCTATTTTTTTCTATGTTTATGTACATGCTCTTAATTTTTGTTTTTAAGTTTTATTATTTCCAATGTTGTCAAGGTTTTTTTTTTTAATGTAATGTTTAAATTTTAATTTGTGTTAGTAATCATTTGAAAATTGATATTTATTATTTTTCTCTTTGTTTTTAAAATTTGTATTTTTATTTATTCTTAAAGTCAAATAATTTTTTAAAATCTAATAATATTTATTTTTGTTTTGTCATTTATGTGATTTTTTAATTGCTTTTTTTGTTAATATTGTTAGGTGTTGAAATTTCTAATTATTATAGATAAGGCATTCAAATTAATGATAATGATTGTTTGTAAGTTTTTTTCTTATAAATATGTGAGACTAATTATATATTTTGATATTTATTTAATATCAGCACCTCAATATATATATATATATATAAATAAATGGCCTAGGTTTTTATGAAGAAAAAAATAATTTCAGTATCAGAAATACTTTTAATATAATAATATGAGGAATAAATCTTATAAAATAAAAAATAATTTAATTTCTTTTTGTAACAATAATTATGGTGCCATCGATAGTATGAGCAATAATAATTAGAATATGAATTATTTATAATAATATTTATAATGACAATTACAATAATTGTGACAATTTAACAATCATGATAATAACAATGACAATAATAATCAAAATAATTCATGAGTAGATGTTATTTTTCTTAAAGGTTGACTTTTATGACTTTTTTATGTATGATATTTCATATCTAACATTACATGAACAAAAAATATACGAAGTCACACGTAGATGAAAGAGGTTGAAAAATTGGGGCAAATTATCTACAATGAAAAAATATATGAGTCAATTGCCCTCCACTTTGCCGTAGCCATAAACAAATTTTGTAAAATGCAAATAAATAATAATGGTCTTATATGTTTTTTTATAATGCTATATATGTGAGCAAAATAATCAGCCTACAAAACTTTTGGTTCTTACTATAGCAAAAATATTTACAATGATAATAATAATTATTATTGTATATTAGGTTTTTATATATTAATTTCATTATGAAAATGCGTTTAAAATAATAATAACGATTAGTTTTTAAGGATGTTTCTCTTAAAAATAATTATATATTTTGATATTTTTTAATTTTATTATGGAAAATACGTTTAAAAAAATGATAACAATTATTTTTAAGGATTTTTCTCTTAAAAATAATTATATATTTTGATATTTTAATATTAACACCTTAAAATATATATATAAAAAATGAAGGAAGTTTTTTGTTAAAATTCTCAAACTAATTTAATGTTATTATTCTGAAATACTTCAAATATATAATATGAAGAACAAATATTGGAAAAAAAATGAATTTCTTTTTATAATGATAATGATAGTGACAATGATAATATTGTCAATGATGATTAAAATATTAATTACTTACAATAATTGTTCCAATAACAACTTTAATAATTGTAAAAAAATAATAATCATGATAATAACAATAAGAATAATAATTAAGATAATTCATTAATCGATGTTGTTTTTGTGAAAAAATGACTTACACAACTTTTTTATGTATGATATTTCATATATAATATTATATGAATAAAAAATGTACGAAGCTACATTCAGACAAAACAGGTGAAAAACTTTGGTCAACTTATCTACAAATAAAAAATATATAAGTCAATTGCCCCGCGCTTCGCCACAGACAAAACCAAATTTTATAACATGTCAAAAAATATTAATGGTTCTTGATTTTTTTAATAATTTTGTACATTAGACCGAAATAATGAATCTACAAGACTTTCAATTATTTAGTTTTTTAATATATTCATTTTATTATAGATAATGCATTTAAAATAATTAGAAATATTATTTAAAAGGTTTTTTCTCTTAAAAATAATTATATATTTTGATATTTGTTTAATATTAACGCCTTAAAAAATATAACAAATAACTAACAACTGAAAATTAATTATACATACATAAGAGAAGGTTTTACTTTCATTTCACACCACTAAAGATAAGCTTACTCTGTTTTTTAATCAAAGCTACATTTATTACAAAGATAAATTCTACTAAAAATTAAACGTCAAAATTAAGAGTATAAATACATAAATATAAATAAATTATTTTGAGTTATACGAAAATTACTAAAAAAATAAATGTATCAAAACTAAATCAAGAAATAAAAGAATAAATTATTTTTTACTTGCAACACTTTTAATTGTTTTAATTTAATCCTTCGGTTAAAATTATTTACATATTTTGTTTTCATTTCGGTTACATACTTTTAATTCTTTTATATATATATATATATATATTTCTAAATAATCTCTATTTTTGTCCATGTTTATATATTTACGCTCTTAATTTTTGTTTTTAATTCTAATTATTTTCTCTTTTGTCTAGGTTTTATTTCTTAGAAAATAATAATTCTTGGATTTTAGGTTGTTTTTGTTAAAAAAAATATTTTTAGAACATTTTTATGTATAATATTTCAAATCTAATATGACTTTGAAAAAAAAAACACATAAACAAAATGGGTTGAAAAATTTGTCCAAGTTATCTACAATTAAAAAATATACGAACCACTTGTACTACATTTCAATAACAATATTCCTTTTAGGAGGAAAAAAAACTCATTTTTAATAATTTTATGTATTAAAATTTTACTAATTAAATATTAAAATAACTAATTATATCATGAAAAAAATCAATTATTTTTTCACATAAAAAAAAACCCAGCAGGTCATGGCAAGTTACCTCGTAAGATTTGATATTAGATGGGAATTACTTCTAGGCGGATAACCCAATGCCGTGGGCGCATTGGGCTCAACCGCAGAACAGTTTATATTATCTTTTTACTGCCCTTGCTCTATAAAAGCAGTGATGAACAAGCGGCTGTTTGAATAAGTTAGAAACCAAATTAATGAAATTTAGCAGAGCATTTCCTCATCTTCGGGCATAATTACACTCCATAATCTATCTCCCTAAAAACAATTTGGCATTTCGTCTCTCTCTAGGCTGCTCGATCTCCATGGCTACTTCTTTTGCTCCTGTTTCAGTCTCATCAGGTATATAATTTCTTCTTCTCTCTAGTTTGTAAAGGGTTGCTTGATTATTTATTCATTTGCTGATAAAACAAAGGAAAATCTTTCTGCTTTTGCTAGAAACAATTCTAACGTTAATTATTGATATATATATATTTTTTTTTGAGAAAGATAATAAATGTTTTGAAAATCTTGATTATGAGAATTGAAGTGCTGCTATAGTATAAGAGAACAAAATTGTGGGGGTTTGCGTTTTATTTGGGTTTGGGTGTAGGTGGTGGATCTCAACTTAAGCCACGTAAACTTTGGTCAACAAAATCCATTTCATTTGCCAAAGCACCGAGATTGGCAATTGGAAGGAAATCAAACCTGGTTGGAAGCAGCCCCATGTTCGCAGTTCGTGCCAAATACAAGTATGCTGTTCTTGCTCTTGATTCCTGTCTTATCAAATCCATGTCATTTGATGTGACAACTCAAAAGCTTGAATTTCATGCCAAGAAATGGCCATGTTGTTCTCCTGTTGTTAATTTCCTATGATGGAAAGTACTTTCAAATGGAGAAATTTCGTCTACTAGTTGTTTCATTGGTGTGGTGGCTTTTAGCATGATTTTTGGATTTGCTTTCCATTCTTTTTATTAGTTGATATAGAGTTTGTTATAGGACCATTTCATTGACGTGATATTCATCACCTAAGTGTAGATTTGTGAATCTCGCAAATTTTAGCTCCAATTAAAGTGGTGATGCCTATGGACAGTAAAACTAATATGCTCATTTTGAACTGGTAGTTATATGTGATTGCCCACATTTCAAGGGTAAAACTTCTTATCCATAGCTAAGGCCATTTTACTTTCACAACTTGGGCATATTAAAGATCAATATTATAGAGTTCTTGACTCAATTGGAATACACCTCCTAAATCCATTCTAACTAGGAAGAATTGAACTCCAATTGCATCCATCTCCTTTTTATTATCTGAGTCTAGCCCCTAGTTGTGTTTATTGAACATTTATGAAGTCAATGCTTTTTTTCCCCCTTAGGAAGCAGTTGTTTTGAGTATCCCTCTACTTTTGCTGATTTAACTCATCGTCTTCATCTTCTCTTGTTTATCTCTGTTATATGCAGTGATGGTAGTAAGGGTGGTGGCAGTGATTTTGCTGCTGGTTTTGTTTTAGGAGGTGCTGTATTTGGAACTTTAGCGTATATTTTTGCTCCTCAGGTGATTAGATATCTTGCCTCAATATTTTGGCTACAAAGTACTTGAATGCTTCTTTCAAAAGGAACTACCATGCTGAATATTGTTGATGTTGACTCCATAAACCAAACTTTTCCTTCATTGAAATGAATCATTGCCATGTCACAACAATTGGCTTGACCATGTTGCATCAGGCCGAGTGTACTCTGGATGTCCAAATGAAGTTGTTGGATGCATAGTGTTTATGGTACTCAAAACATTTTGCTTGTTGCACGGATGTAACATTAGAATCAGTATGATTACCTGTCATTTTTTCAATTTACTTCTTGGTAACAATGTATTTATAGGCTATTTATGACTATTGCAGTTAGCGTTACATACGTGGCATGGTGTCCATGCAATATCCTCTAACTTGAAATTTGTCAACGCTCTGCTGTTTGACATCCTTTTGTTTATCCTGTTCTCAATAATATGACTTGGAGGCTCTCAATAAGGCAGTACATAAGTTCATTTCATAGATAAATAAACTATTAAGTTAGCACATAGAGTGTTTCTTATTCCGTTACATGTAGCTTTCAGTATACATTGCTGTTTACTTTTCTTTCATTTCTGGATGCTACATGTCTAGCTATAATGACTTATTACGACCGTAAGATATACTGAAACTGCAAAGACATAAATGGATTGTCTATGGTTTATCCAATATATTGTCTTTGGATTGGAAAAAAAGAAAGAAAGAAAAGCTGTTCCTTGTTAATCTTATTTGAGAAATGGCTTATGGTTTATTACTCTTTTGATGCTCAGGTTTATTTATTAAGGTTTGTTTTTTGTTTTGTTTCAGATAAGAAGATCGCTGCTAAATGAAGATGAATATGGATTTCGAAGGGCCAAGCGACCAATATATTATGATGAAGGTTTAGAGGTAATTACATTTTGTTCATTCATCATGCATCTTTTCTGGTTGCTGGATAATCTGTACAGAAGTTTAACAATGGATGTCCTTCCCTTTTCTTGAAAAGCAGAAGACTAGGCAGACATTGAATGCAAAAATCAGCCAACTGAATTCAGCAATTGACAAAGTATCATCTCGTCTGAGAGGTGGTAATAATTCACCCCCCGTGCCTCTCGAAGCTGATCCTAATGTGGAAGCTACAATGTGAGATACGGTTCTGTTTGTTTATAATAATCTGTGAGACCACATATTGTTTGAATGTCAGACATGCACCCTTTTTTTTGCCATTAATGTTGATCAAAGATTTCTTTTGTGATTGTTTAAATGATAATATGAACTTTGTGGCTTGCCATCTTATTGATCGAAATGTTTCGAGATTATATTGAAAGCCACATAAAAAAGCCTTCTAAAGATGCTTTAGACTTTTTTTCCTCATGTTTTTGCCCTTTCCCCACTGATCAATGTAAATACAAAAGTTCAAAGGTCTTGTTCATGAGATCAGATGATCTCTCTTTTTGAGCTATGATAACGCACTGATCTTCAAATTAATCCTCAGGAATCATGTGCCTCTCTGTGATAGTACCATGCAGATTTTTCTGTGAACCGGAATAGGCTTGCCTAATTAGAAAGGTTTGAACTCTTCGAGTTTAAAATCAAAGATTCAAGCTTTACTTATTTAAAAATTGTTAGGTTCAATCCCGTCTCGAACTTGACAAGTTGCTTGCTTAATGAGTTTGTAAATAAGTTAGATATGAACTTCAACGTATATTTACGACCATACAAAATTAAATATAAATATAAATAATAAAAATATAATTATGGCTTAAAACCCACTAATTGATAAAAACAAGGTTGTCAATACCGCTGTTCCGGTTTTTCTATTGGAACGGAACGTTCCAGTTTCAAAGCGTTTCGGCGTGCCGTTTCGGGGTTGTATTGTTCATATATAATTAATTATACATATATATATATATAAAATTAAAATATAAAATTAAAATATTAATTTAACAAGCATAATTAAAATTCAAGATAAATTAACTTTAAATTATACAATACAAACACAAAGTCAAACAAACATAATCTCAAAATTAGAAACATCTCTAAAATTCCAAAATATTATAAAAGTAAAATATTCTAAAATAAAAGAAATATAAATCAAACATCTTCTACATTATTAATATAAAAATAAAGATCTTGATCTTGCGGTGGAATATAAGGAAAGTCATCAACTAGACATTCCAATAGTTGGTCATTTCTACCAAGCTCATTCTCCTCATTAAAACATGTCTCTTCATCATCTAAATTTAAAGTAGACAAAGGTGCTTCGATACTCTCCCAACTTATATCCTCTCCATCAAGAAGATTGGGTTTTTCACAAATCCATTCATTTAATATATCAATGTTATCAAGGCTAATGGGATTTAAAGCATCTCTTGTTTTGCTCAAATTCCTACAAAGAATAAACACGAAAGAAATTAAAAAATTAATATCAATGTAATAGAAAATAATTATTAATATAATAGTATTGATATTTTACCTCTGTTGAATCCTTAGATTATAACGAACAAATACTAAATCATTTAATCTCTTGTGCTCAAGCCTATTTTGCCTTTTGGAATGGATGAATTCACATACATTCCAATTTCTTTCGCACCCAGTTGCACTACAACATTGACTAAGAACTTGAATTACAAACTTTTGAAGTTCTTCAGTATCATTGCCGAATTTCTCCCACCATGCAACTAGATAAGAAAAATTGAATAAATCAAATATTATAGATAAAAAAAAGACATTATATTTTAAAAAATAAAAGTTATTACCTGGATTTAACTTTTATCTTTGACGAATAGCTAGGGACATGCCAAAATCACCAGTTGCTTTCATATACTCCTCAATTTGGCCACTAATGATATCTTGAATATCACAATCAAGAACCAATCTAGTAATTGTGCTAAGCAAATCTTGAGTTACCTCTTTTTGTTTTGAAAAAGAAGGCCTGAAAAAATTCCAGGATTAAGAAAACAACCTGCTACATGTAATGGACCATGAAGTTGCTTATCCCATCTAGCATCAATTACCCGAATATATGGTCCATATTGAGATACTCTATTTTTCAACCTTGTTTTGATGACTTCTTTTGCTTTATCAATTACCTCATATAAATATCCCATTGATGGTTTTTTTTCACTGTCTGCTAACCTTAGAACTCGTACTAAAGGCTCGCTAACTTTGACTATATGTGCACATCTCGGCCAAGTCTTTATCCTGTAAAATTATAGCAGCAATTTCCTTTCCAACCTAACTTTTGCCATGACTTGATTCAACCCATTTTGTACAAGTAAACATCTGTTGAAACTCATTCTTAAACTTCAGTAAACATTGGATGCTTAAAAAATGGGTAGCAAACCTTGTTATGCCAGGACGACATAAATCATTTCCATTTGTGAATTCTTTCCTCATCAAAGCTAAAACCCATGCATGATTGTGTATAAACTGGTTATATTTCTTGCATTTTTAATGGTTTCATCAATGATCGGAAAATATCTTGGATCACAAATATTTTCTAGCATTAAATCAATGCAATGAGCAGCACAAGGAGACCAAAAAAAGGTGCCATACTTTTGCTGCAAAGCTTTCCCAGCAGCCTTAAATGCAGCCTCATTATCACTAACAAATTGGACAATATTTTCTTGTCCAACTTCTTTGACAACTTCATCAAACATCTCAAGCAATGTCTCTTTATCTTTTCGAAGACCTGAAGTGTCAACAGACTTCAAGAATATGGTGCCTCTCGGAGAATAAGCAAGAAAATTCACAATTGGTACATTCCTCCTATTTGACCACCCATCTGCCATAATAGAGCATCCATAAAGTTTCCAATCAGCCTTGATTCCTAAAAGATATTCATGGACATCATGAACTACATCTTTCAAAAGTGATCCCCTCAAATCATGATATGATGGTCCTTTAAAACCAGGTCCCATTGATGTTATGGCATCTATCATTGGCTGGTAATAGTATGATTTAGCACCATTAAACGGTACATTAGCATCAAACCACCATGTTGCTACGACTTTTCTTGCATTGTGTTCCTTCTCTTTAGAAGCCATTGCACTTCTAATACTAGGTTGTGAACCTGAGGTAGTTCGTGGAGCAAATAAAAGCAACTTCTTTCTAGTTGTACTTATTCCTTGCATTGTCCCTCTTCTATTTGTTTGTGAACTCATATCACCTAAATGAGGATTTGCATCATCACCCTCTTCAACTTCATCATTGGAAACTGATTGAGAATTTCCAATATCAGTTCTAACTCTCTTTCTTTTCTCTTTCTGCACTGTCAAGTCCTCTATCAATTGGTTCATTTGCCATTTAACATATGGAGGGATCCTTTTACAAGGTTCAACTTGACCTTTAATACCAGCAAGGTGATACTTCAAACGAGTAATACCACCACCATTGATTCGTTTGTTACAATAAACACATATACTTGCGTTCTTTGCACCAACAACCACCTGTCCATGAGCCCATGCTGGATCATCTGATCTTGCTGGAGCTGAAGCTATGGAAGTCCTACCACTAGATGAGTTTTCAGCCATGTAATTTTATCTGAAGAAAAAAAATAACACAAGTTAGAAATTAAAAGAAATTTTATCAAAACATATCCTAGATCAATTGAATATGTACGAGTCAATATCATTGCATCCATCAGCTCATGAGTGTGAAAAATAATCCTATTATGACAGGCCAAGGAACTCTCTCACAAGATTCGTTTACAGGACTTCAAGACCATTAACCCTGACAAATTCAACCTCATTGTCAATGGTACTGTTCCAAATCTAAAACCCAATTGTCTTTTCTTATTTTATTGTTAGTTTCTCTTACCACTCCCCATTATTGCCAGTTTATCCTTCTCGACACAGCAGTAAATGAGGATCTAATTTGACAGTAACAATTCATACACTAAGAAATGGTAGTTCTTGAACAATGGCAGAGCTAAGCTTAATTTGTTCACAATCCTCATCCACTGGTTGTTTCATTATATGCATCTGGTTGTACAAGTAATTAGGAGCAAAATCATGTAAATATGAGATCGATGCCTCTTCTTTTGCTAATATGGGTGCCTAATACCTTTGGTTAATCCAGGAATGCATCAACCGGATCACCTCCTTGGAAAGTATGGGTATGTATTCTTGCATCTCTTTTATTCATTGCATGTATGTTTTAAACAATCTTTAGTGCCCTGTGCAAGCTTTCACGGTTTAATTTGCTTTAATGACTTCTCTGCTCGTTTATCTCCTTCCACTCTAGGTTCTGGAACTTTATATCAAATTTTCAAACTAAGCCTTCTTCTTGCAATACCCTCACAATTATAAATATCTTTATCGAATTTGTCCTTTTTCTCTCTCTAGTTTTTTCCACTCATTATCTTCTCTAATGTAAGGTTGGATCTTTAATTTTTGCTCTAATTAAAGCCGAGCATGTAACCTTGACATTATTCTCGTGAAGCAACTCAAATCAAAACATAAAATAGTAAAGAAGAAGATGAAGATGGTGATTGTAGTAGACCATGCAAACACAAAAAGTCAATCAAAAGTTCCATAATCCTATTATGTGCTAAAGTAAACACCATTTCAATAAATTCAATGATTTGGGTGACTGGAATGTGTACCTTTCAGTTAATGCCATGGAAGAAGAAACATGGGGTTGTTGCTGTGAGAACTGAGAAGATTTGGGGAAGAACTGAAGAAGTGAAGAACTGATGAGGGTGGTGCCGCCGTGTGGAAGAACAAGTTAGGGTTTGAGATTTTGAGGTGAGGGATTACTGGATTAGGGATTGCGAACTTGAGATTTGAGTTGAGATGATGGAATTATGGAAAATTGATTTGGGAATTTTGGGGTGCCGGCTGCTGGGGGTGTAAATTGATTTGGAAAATTGATTTGGGAATTGTTCAGACTTCAGACTTTTAGTACTAATGAGAAATCAAAATGGCGTCGTTTTGATTTTGAGCCCGGAACGGCACACCCGGAACGGAACCGAGGCGTTTCGGCCGGTATTTCCGGAACGGGCCAGAATTAAAACCGAGACGAAAACGACATCGTTTCGTCTCGGTTTTTTTAATGGCATGGCACGTTCCGGCTGTTCCGGAAGAACGACACGAAATTAACAAGCCTGGATAAAAGTTTGATAAAAAAACATAAATCGAAGTTTGTTTATAAAGATAAATAAAATCTAATAACTTGAGCTTGAATGAGTCCAATCTCTCAACCAACAGGTTGAGCTAATCTTCATCATTTATGATCATACAAGTGCATCAACAATGTCTCAAGTTCGATGTCTCCGTCAACTCTTCCGGGGTTGAAGAAACTCAACCTCATGGATGTACAAGAGAGCCATAGTAATACTCTCAAAGATCATGATCTAGTTGTTGTGATGTTTCTATGATAATTCAAATGTAGTTTGAATCTAGTCGTAGAACTCATATATTGGGATTCACTGAAGTTCACAATCTCTGATAAAAATAACGTGTGCATTCAAAGTAACATTAATATGTTTTTTTTATGCCAGAGATACGAATAATGGGGAAGGGGTTTCAAAAGGATCACTAGAAATATGTTATTGTTTTCCATATATAACAAGGCTTTTTATGTTAAAAGTATAACTAATATCAAAGTTTGGTGATGATTTAATAATATAATTATTTGATTTAATCATTTGCAATGCATAATATCAATTATTGACAGAGCTCTTGCATATTCAGAGATTGAATTTTGCAACACATGCATCAATCATACCAAGCATCTAACCTTAAAATAGCTACTCAATAGTTAAAGGTAGATCATGTTGCAAATCTAGTTCATTATAAAAAAAAGGGAAAAACTTTAGGGAGAGAGATTGAAGACTATAACACAAGAGGTAGATAAACTTTTGGCCACTGGTTTCATCAGAGAAGTATTATACCTTCCCTGGTTAGCAAACATGGTTTATGGTTATTTTGACACTAATTTGGTATGGTTTTTGAAAAGGATAAAAAAGAAGAAGCAACTTCTCATTTTCTAAAGCTACCTTTGATCACAAATTGGTAACATAACACTCGTACGAAGTCAGATTTTATAATTACAATACCCGTCTCTTTTAAGAATATGTTCACTCGACAATTTTTTAATGATGTGTTAAATAAATAAAAAACCAATCATTCAAGGTTTATTAGTATACTAGTCATTTACCTGTGTTTTGCTATGGTCATAACCATAATTTTTTCAACACAAAAATAAATATTATAAATTTGGACAAAATAAAAAATATGTGTAGAATTCTTGTGAAGTCCAAGTTTATAATAAAAAAAATAAATTTTAAATCGATATAAATTTATCTGTTTAACAGGTTACAACGAAATCATCAATATAAAGTTATCATCGTCATTAAAAAAACAAGAAGATTCAAATATCTAAATCATCGAATTCACTGTGTTAGGATTAATTTATTTTATAATCTAATTTAAATTAAACAAAATAATAAAATATAAATTGTGGAAACACCTACAATAACTAAACAATAAAAATAAGTTGTTGATTTTATACCTATAAAAGAGAAAATATCATTCAAAATCCATTGATACGTTATCATCATTATCATGACTATAACAATTAAAATTATCCTCACCACCAAACAATAAAAATCATTAAATTACTTCGAAGAATAAAAAAAACATTTTTACAAAAAAATCAAGCAAGAAAACAATTTTTTTTTATTATTATTGTGTAAACAATGAAAGCAAGCCATAAAATTATCTCAAAGAATAAAAAAACTTTAACAAAAAAGAAAACAAAAACAAAAAAAAAGACAAATCAAAATAAATGTTATGAGAAAGAAAATCATTTAATTCAAAGAACAAATAAAAATAACAGAAAATACTAAAAAAAAAGAACAAAGGGAAAAAAGAACAAAGAAAAAAAAAGAAGAAATATCAATTTTTAAATGATCACCAACATAAATTATAATTTCAGGACTGAACCAAATAAAAATAAAATCCCAATAAAAAATAAAATGAAAAAAATTAAAAACCAAAACTTAAAGTATAGATGAATAAATACAGATAAAAAATAAACATTGTCTAAGAAGGATTGAAAAAACCAAAGGAATTAATACCAAATAAAAATTAAAAGAATAAGGGTCGAAATGAAAAACAAAACATGTAATTAATTTCAATCAAGAGACAAAATTGCAACAAATCAAAACCTTGAGAATAAAAATATTAAAGGGATTTTAAAACAAACTCAAAATAATAAGGATCGAAATGAAAAGTAGCATATATGAGCAATTTTAATTGGAGGACAAAATTAAAACAAATTAAATCCTACAGACTGACAATTTACATTTAAGTGCTTCAATAACTTATTTCCTAAGAAAAAGAAATAGCCTTCCATGAAATCTTCAAGCTTTGACTTAAAGGAGCTGAATTGCTGAAAAAATGCCTTCAAAACATAAAACAAAGAATATCAAGGCATTTTATACACAAAACATAGGTAAAACACTAGGTATATGTGAGTGAAAATATCAAATAATATAGTTGTATCCAAAAAAAATAAAAGAACCAAAAACAAACCAAAAATCAAAAGAATAAGAGCTAAAATGAAAAAAATGACCAATTTCAATTACGGGATACAATTGAAAAAAAATCAAAACTTCTATTAAAGAAATCAGGAAGAAAAAATAAATCAAAAGATTAGGGACTGAAATAAAACACCCATAAATATAGAGGACATACATGCATTTTATGCTGCAGGAGAGAGAAAATAGGGAAAAAGAAAAACCGATCATCGTCATTGCTCTGTGTGCTGGAATACGACACACTTACTACCATGAGAGAGAGGACATGACGACGCACCCGAAGACACGATGACCAGATATTTTCGACTTCCGACCAACACTGAACACGCCACGTGGAAGGCACTTTCGATAGAAAACTGTTGGAGCACCGGAAGATGCACCTGCAGTAACCTCGAGAAAGAATAATAATAAAATGCAAAATTACTGAAATACCCCTTGACCTAGCGATAACTACGAAAAACTAGGCATGCAGTACCACAATAATCTAGTGCCAGTTCTTCATTTTTGTCATTTTTAAGGGTATTTAAATAGTTTCATTGCGCACAAAACGTGAAAAAACCTAAATTATCCTCAAGATCAGGCAAAAAACAGAAAATACCCCTAACCCACGTTCAACTTCTAGCCAACGCCTAGAGGTAAATAGGTAATTTCACTATGAAAATAAAAACTGAAAAAACAAGAACATCCCTAAACAATTTACAAATGACACACAAGTCTCTTGAAATGTCCAAAATACCCCTAGTACAAGGGTTAAATTTTGCGGCTCGAGAGGCAAAATGATAATTTTAATGTTGAAACCCACAATGATTTGTGTCTAGGGAAACAGTGAAATATCGATGCCTTTTGTTTTTTGTTAAATTTGATATTGCAGTGCATTGACTTTTTAATTAAAAATAAATTAAAATAATAGATATCTTTTTATAATAGATATCAAAACTGTTGAAAAATATTTTAAAAAAATTAATTAATTTATTTATAAATGAAAAGTAATTTTGAAAAGCAATTTAAAAATTAAACTTAGACTAAAAAACAAATGCTCCCTGTGTTGAGTAATTTTTTTAATGAAAGATAGAAAAACCTTATTTTTAATGAGAAAACAAATACATCTCTACAACATATTATTTATCGATTCAAAAATTTCCAAGAATAGATCTTCACGTAAACGATATCCACCCTCGCTTTAGTTATGACGATCCATGTCAAGAACTGGAAAGGATGAGCCGAAGACTAACAGGAGAGAAGCTGGAAATGGAATTAGATTTTAATTTCATGTAGACAAACGACTGCGTTTTCTACAGTCCCTAAACGACTGCGTTTGTGTAGCCCTTTTTATTTTAGCAGAAGAACTATCTAGGCTTCAATAGTAGCCACTCTGGCAAGCACAAGATTGTCTTTATAGTTCCCAATGATGGGCACAGAACGAGAACAAGAAAATATAACAAGAATTTCCAGTCTCTCTCCCCTGCTCTTATTCTCTGTCTCACGCAGAGTGCGTGTTCTCTTCGTTATCTCCCCGCAGAAGGTGTTTTCTTCTCTTATTCCCCAAATCTCTCTCTTACCCATCATCTTCTTCCCCAAATCTCTCTCTGTTCCCTGCAGATTTTTCTAACACGTAGCAATTGGTATCAGAGCCCAAGAAATGGACGACAGGAGAGCCAAAGGCCTATGTTTTTGGTGTGATGAGAAATTTGTGCCTGGGCATAAGTGCAGAAACCGAAGGCTATACTCCTTATGCATAGTAGATGATGAGGGAGACGATATAGAGGAGGAGGAGAATGGTTAAAAGGGGGCTTTCACCTTGAGGACAAGGTTGATTTCATGGGCGGGGCATTGTCACGAACTGGAAAGGATGATCTGAAGACTAACAGGAGAGAAGATGGAAATGGAATTAGATTTTAATTTCATGTAGACAAACGAATGCGTTTTTTGCAGTCCCTAAACGACTGCGTTTGTGCAGCCCTTTTTATTTTAGTAGAAGAACTATCTAGGCTTCAGTAGCAGCCACTCTGGCAAGCACAGGATTGTCGTTATATTTCCCAATGATGGGCACAGAACGACAACAAGAAAATATAACAAGAATTTCCAGTCTCTCTCCCCTGCTCTTATTCTCTGTCTCACGCAGAGTGCGTGTTCTCTTCCTTATCTCCCACGTAGAAGGCGTTTTCTTCTCTTATTCCCCAAATATCTCTCTTACCCATCATCTTCTTCCCCAAATCTCTCTCTGTTCCCTCCAGATTTTTCTAACACGCAGCAATCCATTATGGAAAAGCTATTGAATTCAAACATTCGCTCTCGTTGAATTTCTTTTAAGATTCTTGATTCTTTCTTTAGGAAAAATCTTTCAGTTCTTAGAAGAAGAATCAGGGTTTTATATATATATATATATATAAAGATGAACGGTTGAGTGTAATTCCTTAACATTGAATCTAAAGGCTAGTACACGTGTAATTTTTGAAAAACAATAATTAGTTGACATGTTAAATATAGTAAGTGCATGGTATATATTTTTAGGCAAACAAGGTCACATGCCACATCATTGATGGTCTGATCAATTTCAATACAAATATGATAAGAAAATACGTTCAGTAACCCTGTTAGTAAACAACAATATGTTCAGTATCTAAGGGTATTTTTATTTTTTACAATGTTTATAAACAATGAAATAACCATCTCATCCTTTGATAAGAAAAAAATAGAGTTGCCTATGAGGTGTTTCTAGTTTTCAAGTTTTTATAAACAGTAAAACTATTGATGTGGCTCAGAATAGATAAAATGCAAGTGTTGGCTTTAAAGGTGCTTAGGTAATTTTAGGTTTTTTTTTTCCTGCAGAAAGCTGCTGGTGTGTCTGCCTAAAGCACCCACAGTTTCTTTCATCTGTGCCCTTCAGACAGGGCATCTGGATTTGTTAGGTAGTGAAAAATATTCATCTGACATCACACTAGATGCACCACCATGTCCCCTTCCACATGGTGGTGCGCATGTTGGCGCATGGTGTCTGGAGGTGTGCCGGTGGTCGGTTTATAGTTTCCCCCCTCTTCTCTCTCCTGGAACTGAAAAATGCAGGTTAGCCCCTTTTTTATGTTTTTTTCAGTTTAGTCCTTGAGCTTTTTATTGTTTTTTTCATCCTGTTTCATTTATAAAAGTTTTGGTTTGTTTCAATTTCGTCCTTCAATTGGAATTGATCAAAAATGGTATGTTTCTTTTCAGCCCTTATTCTTTTCTTTTTTTGCATTCCTGTAATTTTTTCAGTATTGAGGTTTCAATTTATTTCAATTTTTTCCTTTGATTAAAATTTATTATATATATATATTTTTATTGCTGTTATTATTCTTTGAACTTTTTTTATTTAGATTCCTTTAAAGTTTTTGGTTCTTATGGGAAAATTCCTATTTTTTCTTTGTATTTAGGTATCTATACTTTTGGTTTTGAATTTTAATATCCCAACTTAATTGTTTGGAAAAATTATTTGGCTCAATATTGTCTTTCATATTTTCTCTTATATCTTTAAAATTGTATCACTTAGCATTAGTATTGACACACAAAAAAATTGTCTTATTTAATTTGTCTTTAATGTTTTTGGTCTTTCTAGGGTAATCACTATTTTTTGTTCGTAGTTATGTAAATATACTTTTAGTTTTATTTTTTTTATTTTTATTGTTTTCTCTTTTGTAAGGGTTTTATTATTTTCATTTTGTATTTATCTGATTTTTTTTTAATTCTTGTATTTTTTTCGGTGTTGAAGTTTTAATGTGTTTCAATTTAGGCCTTTAATTGAAATTAATTATATATTTTGTTTTTCATTTTGGCCTTTATTTTTTTAATATTTTGTTTGGTTTCGATTCATTTAATTTTTCGGTCCTCCTATTTTTTATTCGTATTTTTGTATCTATACTCTTAGTTTTGGTTTGTAATTTTTATCATTTCTCTTTTATTAGATTTTTATTTTTATTCAATTTAGTCCTAAAATTTTAATTTATATTGATAATCATTTTAAAATTGAAATTTATTTTTTCCCTTTGTTCCTTATTCTTCAAATCAAAGTATTTTTTCTATCCTAATACTATTTATTTAGGTTTTGTCATATATTTTGGTTTTTTTATTTGTTATTTTATTAAAGTTTTTTGGTTTTATGTTTTATTCTTCAAGATAATTTTATGGTTTTCATTGTTTACACAATAATAATAATAATAATCTTAGTGATTGTGTCTTTTATAATTGTTTTCTTACTTGCTCTTTTGTTACAATATTTTTATTCTTCATGTGACTCATCGAACTTCCACAGCATACCATCCTCAAATAATGGCCAAATTGAAATCTCAAAACAAGTCCATTTTGGAGAAGACAGTGCAACCTAACCGGCGAGATTGGAGTCTACGACTTGGTGATGCAATTTGTGCTTATCAGACTACTTACAATGTCACCTTATAGGATGATTTATGGAAAAATATGTCATCTACCAGTGGAGCTTGACATACCTTTTTTGGCCATTAATAAATGTAACATGGATTATAATGCTGTTGGGATTGCAAGAAAGTTGCAATTGCAAAAGTTGGAAGAGATTAATAATGATGCTTATGAGAATGCAAAGATTTACAAAGAAAAGACTAAGAGTCTTCATGACTGTATGATTATTAGAAAAGAGCTTCATGTTGGTGACAAAGTCTTTCTTTATCATTTACGTTTGAAACTTTTCATGGAAAGTTGCGCTCTTGTTCAATTAGACCATTTGTTGTTTCTAATGTTTTTCCTTATGGTGTAGTTGAAATTACAAGTTTAGAAACCAACAAAGTACTCAAGGTCATTGGGCATCGTTTGAAACCTTTTTATGAAGAATGACTATGTAGCATGTCAAGTTAATGAAATAAAACAAAAGCGCTAACTGGGAGGTGACCCAACAAAAAAGAAAAAAATAATAATAAAATAATAAAATAATCTTTTATTTTTTGCATTTTACTTTATTTTTATCATTCTCTTATATTCCTTTTCTTTTATTTCAACATTGAGGACAATGTTGTGTTTTAAGTATAGGGGTATTGGGAGAATGTTGGTTTTCTTTGTTGTTCCAAAAAAAACAAAAAACAAAAACAAAAACAAATTTCTATGTTTAATGTTTTGAACTCCTATTGGTTTATGAGAATGTGAGTATTCTATATGAGAATTAATTAAGATAGATGAAGATATAAATTGAATGAAGGAGTGCATGCAAGTTTTGATGTTTAATTGGTTTAGGGATTGACTTTAAGAATATGTCATGTTGACTTTATAGTGTTATACCAATGCAAGCTTTTGAGCCCCCAACATTATATTCTTTGATTGTTCAATCTTTCAATGATATATATCTCTAGCACTTGCTTCATATCTTGTTGAGATTACATTCGCATTACATATATACATGAAGATGATAAAGGCATTAAGAGTTTTAATCATTGGAGCCAAAAATCAACCTAAAGCATATTATCCTTAGTGAGCCCTTTTGAGTTTGTTTATCTTTTCTCTGCTTAATCCAGGTTTTAGCCCTAAATTTTTATATGTTTTCCTTTACCCCTAGACAACGGTTAGTAGATCATATACTTACTGATATATCAAGGGATTATGGTCGGAAATTTAGTGAAAAGAGAAAAAAAGTGAAGTTAAGCATTGACGATTAAAGATGGAAAATTTACGTGCTTTGATGGAATATCTTGTTTGAAATATCATTTTTAGAATGCTCTACTTCCTTCAGTTGTAAGCTCTTTTTTTAATTTATTTTACCTCACCTTAACCTTAGCCCCATTATGTTGCGATGTCGCGGTCACACAAATTAATCATCCTAGCTTACCACAAATCACACAAGATAGTATAGAGCAAGCAAGGGGTCAATCCCACGAGGATGTTTTAGTTTAGATTTTCATGCTATATGCTATGCAATTGGAGGGGTTTGGAAATTGTCTAGGCTAGGCTAAAGTAAACTAAGCGAAAATTATATAAAATCAAAATTTATCAATAAAACAAACCTTGATCGCAAGTCAACATCCAGCTATAGAAATTAGAACTGATCATGGAACAAAACATCAATTTATATTCTGAATATTTATCTCTTCTTGACATTGGTTAGTTTACGGATCCGCTGTATAACTTACCCTAACCATCAAACAACCACAATGTCCGCACTAGAATTTAATTCAATGGCAACCTTAAGAACTAGATAAATTGAGTAATCAACAAACATAATTGTCCACAGTCTATGTTTGATTCGATTGAATGTTCTCCCTAAGATTAATAATGTAGATCCACCATAATTATTAACTCAGCTGCTTCACAAGTTCATATACCATAACTCTAGTTTTGATATCAAACTGAGCAATTGATTGTCTACAATAATAACTTAGAGTCCGCTCTAGCAATTAAATAAATAATCATAGGAAAAATAAGCATAGGAGAACAAACATATTCATCATACAAACTGGAAAAATAAGGCAAAAATAGATCTCACAGTTCATGAAATCTGAAGGTTTCTGTGTCCTTGCAACCAAGAAAAAGAGTTTAGCCTTGCATGTTTGTTGAACAACTAATTAAAAAGATGGAAGAATACATGATTTTTTGGGTTTGCAGGAGGAAGATTTGTGTTTTCTTTTCTGCTCTGCTGGCCGAATCTTCCTTGCTGACTCTCCTCCTTTATATATACTTAGAAACTCTAGTTTCTATTTTACAAAATAGTCCTTCCTTAAGTTGGCAAAATTTAGTTGTCATCTTGTAAAAATCATCTCTCATTCATAAGACATAGTTTGCAACTACAATTTGGATAGGTGATAGATCTTTGATTCTGGAATTCAAAAAAATTGGATTTGAATGAATTGGACTTCTATAGGTCCAGATATTTAAGGTGGAATGGCCAAAGGTCAACATCAGTAGAATGCAAGATTTGACTTTGAAGGCTATGATTTCCATGCTATTCCTTATTTTACTTTTTTCCTTCGCTTTAAAGAAAGGTATGGATGTTAGTTTTTGAATGCCACTAGAATCACTTCATTCCGATCTCTATAGCTTTTGCTCTACAAAAACATCGACTAAAGGTCAAATATGTCAATTAGCTCCAATTACCTCCTTTTTGCATCTTTCATCCAAAAATTCCTTCAAAACATAAAACAAAGAATATCAAGGCATTTTATACACAAAGCATATGCAAAACACTAGGTACATATGGGTGGAACTATCGAATAATATGGTTGCATCAAATACCCCCACACTTAGCTCTTGCCTGTCCTCGAGAAAAGATATCTTATGTATTTAAATCTCTAAAAATCAATGAATATGTTCTACCATAATCTTGCTCTTCAATCTCATCACCATTACAAACATATTACAAATAATGCATGAATCAAAAGGTCTTATTTTCCGATTGTAATGGGGCTAAGGTTAAGGTGAGGTAAAAGAGAGGAAAAGAAAAAGTTCAAACCAAAGAAAGTAGAGTATTTTGAAAAATGATATTTCAAACAAGATATTCCATCAATGCACATCATTTTTCAATCTTTAAGCACCAATGCTAAACTTCTTTTGATTTCAAGCTCTTTTTTTTTCACCTTTGGCAACTTTGCCCATCTTTTCATCAAGCATCACTTCTTCTTTCTTTTCACATAAATTGCAACATAATTCCATGAGATATCACAAGTATATGCTCTACTAATCCTTGGCCAGGGGATAAGAGGAAAACATATAAAAACTTAAGACTTATACATGGATAAAGCAAAGAAAAGATAAACAAGCTCATAAGGGGCTCACTAAGGATAATATGATATAGGTTGGCTTTTTGGCTCAAGTGATTAAAATTCCTAATGCCTTTATCATCATGATGCATTTATGTAATGCGAATGTAATCTCAACAAGATATGAAGCAAGTTCTAGAGATACATACCACTAAATGAAAGTTCACTCAAATAATATATTGTTGAAGGCTCAAAAGCTTGCATTGGTATAACACTATAAAGTCAACATGGCATATTTTCAGAGTCAATATCTAAACCAATTGAACATTAAAACTTTCATGCACACTCATTCATTCGGTTTATATATTCATCTATCTCACTTAATTCTCATACATAATACTCATAATCTCATAAACCAATGAGAGTTAAAAAAGATCAATAATAGATTTTTTTTTTGGGAAGAATAAAGAAAACCAAAATAAGAAAACTAACATTTTCCCAATACCCCCACACTTAAAAACACAACATTGTCCTAAATGTTGAAAATAAAAAAATGGAATATAGGAGAATGACAAAAAAGAAATAAAATGCAAAAAATAAAAGATAAGGGAAAAAGAAAGCAAATCTAATGATTTTTTTTGTGCTGAGCTGCCTCCCAGTAAGCGCTTTTGTTTTGTGTCATTGTCTTGACTTGTGGCATGGCATGTTCATTCTTCATACATTGGTTCAGCTAACTTCACAGAAGTGGTGATTTCTGCCGACCAACTTTCATAGAAAGGTTTCAAGCGATGCCCATTAACCTTGAGTACATTATTTGTTTCTAAACTTGTAATTTCAACTGCACCATAAGGAAAAACATTAGAAACAACAAAGGGCCCAATCCAATGAGAACGCAACTTACCAGGAAAAAGTTTCAAATGTGAATGATAGAGAAGGACTTTGTCTCCAACATGAAACTCTTTTCTTGTAATCATTTGGTCATGAAGACTCTTACTCTTATCTTTATAAATCCTTATATTCTCATAGCATCATTTTGAATCTCTTCCAACTCTTGCAATTGCAACTTTCTTGCAATCCCAGCAGCATCATAACCCACGTTACATTTTTTTATAGCCCAAAAAGCTTTATGTTCAAGTTCCACTGGTAGATGACATGCTTTCCCATAAATCATCATAAAAGGTGACATTCCTATTAGTGATTTGTAAGCAGTTCGGTAAGCCCAAAGTGCATCACCAAGTCGTAGACTCCAGTCTTGTCGTTGGGTTGCACTGTCTTCTCCAAAATGGACTTGATTTCTCGATTTGAAATCTCAGCTTGGCCATTCGTTTGAGGATGGTAAGTCATAGAATTCTGATGAATCACATTATATTTGCATAACAATGCTTCCATTGAACGATTGCAAAAATGAGTGCCACGATCACTAATGATAACTTTAGGGATTCCAAACCTGTCAAATATGTGAGTCCTGACAAAATCTACAACAACTTTAGCATCGCTAGTTTGTGTGGGTTTTGCCTCAATCCATTTGGACACATAATCAATTGCAAGAAGGATATAAAGATTGCCAAAAGAAGAAGGAAATGGACCCATAAAATCAATACCCCAAACATAAAAAATCTCGCTTACTAGAATATTTGTTAAAGGCATTTGATTATCTTATGAGTGATATTAATTGTTTTTTTGATATTTTTCACATGATTTGCAAAAATGATATGCATCCTTAAAAATAGAAGGCCAATAAAAACCACTTTCAAGTACCTTATGGGCCGTTCTTTTTGCTCCAAAATGTTCACCACAAGAATGAGAATGACAATGGGTGAGAATGGAATGAAATTCATCTTGTAGTGCACATCTCCTAACTACTTGATCCACACAAAAATTCCACATATGAGGAGTATCCGAGAATTAATATTTAGTGTCATAACCCAATTTTGGGTTATTCCCCAAATCTACCCATAAATAAGAAAAAATAAAATAAAAGGGGTTGGTGTCGGCAGAAAAATCAAGGCAGAGATCGTAACTCTTTTGTGCCCAAAAATGAAGGAAAGCGCAGATTGAAGGCTAAAGTAATTTATTATCAGATAAATATATGTAAAATTTAAGTCGAAAGATATAATTATATTTTTATGGGTCAATTCGATTTAATCGTTGGCCAATATAAAACTGTAATTATGTTTGAGAATTAATTTAGGGTCCAATTAAAGGGTTTAATTAAGTTTAAGGACTTAATTATACTTTATATTGGTTAAATTAATTTTTATTAAGGGCTTAATCAATGAGAAATCAAGTTCTTGAATTTAATTCGGCTTCAATTGATGAGATTGGAATTTTCGGAGATCGAATTGAATTTTTTTCAAGCTAATTATGCGAAATCAGGGGCCAAATTGAGTGAATTGAGAGTCTAATGGTTAATTGAGGGTTAAATCCCGCAAATCGGAAACCAGGGACCAAAATAAAAAAGGCGCACAAAGCTAAGGATCCTCTTGAAATTCTGTCGGGATTATAATTGTTCAAAATTAAAAGTTTAAAGCTAATTGGGGATGCAATTAGAATAATTACAAATTAAGGGACCAAATTGTACTTTCACCTCCCCAAAATATTCAAATCCACAGCGTGCCTGCACTATTCCAATACCTGAGCAGTGCAGGGCACGCCTTTGCAAAGTTCAGAGGCAAGCTCATACAATGTGCATGCCAAAGGTTGCCCCCCTTCCCCTATAAAATGGCACCGTTCACATGCAAAGAAAAAGAGAGGATTAAAGAGACAGAGGGGGAGCGTTTAGAGAATAGAAAACAAAATAGGAGAATTCACAAAAACAGAGGAGAATGTTCAAGAACAGAGAAGAGAAAATTTACGTAGAATGTCAGTTTAGTTTTAAAGTTTCAAAGCACATAAACCTTCATTTTCCCCACCAGCCCCATCGTCAGCTTCCACTCTCTCCCTCTCAGCCGAGTCTCTCTCTCTCTCCTTTTCCAGCTGCAGCAACTCCAGCCCACCTCTCTCATCATCACCGGAAGCCTCCCCTCCATGCCAGCAGCACAACCACCTCCTCAGGTGAAGGTAGTAGAGCAACAGACCCAGTTGATAGCAACAAAACCCGTCAGCTTTCGAAGTTCTGTCTGGCCACCACAGGTCACCATTTCTAATGCCACCACGACAAGAAGAACCACCTCCACCTCCTCTATCCAATAGTATTAACAGGTGCGCCGTTCATCACACTCGAAAATCCTCCATTTTCACTGTAGCATCATCGTTGCATGCGGGGAGTGAATTAATTCACTCCCCGCAGGCCAGGTCAGGCCTGGCTTTGTGCCCGACTTGACCACTTTTGAAGGCAGGCTTCCAGCCCACATGCTAGCAGCCAGCCCACTAAGAAAAATAAAAAAAATACAAAAAATACAAAGTTTGCAAAAAAACTTTTTGTTAAAAAAAACAAAATATGTTGTTTTCGTGCATATGACCAATACGCTGACATATTTTGAACATTCCTTTCCAAAAAAAATATATTCCAAGTTTAAAGAAAAAAAAAGATTTTTAGCATGAATTTTGTAAATATAAAAAATTGTTTTCTCGCATTTTTGGATTTTACAACATATTTGTAAAATCCAAAGGGTATTGGACAATATTCCAAAAATACAAAAATCTTATTTTTGGGGATTCACATTATTCACTATTGATATTTGGATAAATAAATCCTAAAAGGGTTAATATCCAAAATATTGGCGGGGATAATTCGTTATTATTCACTGTTAATATTTGGATAAATAAATCCTAAAGGGGTTAATATCCAAAATATTGGCGGGGATAATTCGTTATTATTCACTGTTAATATTTGGATAAATAAATCCTAAAGGGGTTAATATCCAAAATATTGACAGGGATAATTCGTTATTATTCACCGTTGATATTTGGGTAAAGAAATCCTAAAAGGGGTTATTATAAAAAATATTAGCGGGGATAATGCGTTGTTATTCACTGTAAATATTCAGATAAAGAAACCTTAAAGTGGTAAATATTCAAAATATTTTACGGGAATAATATGCCATCATCATTTAACCAATATATTTTTTTGAAAGATCAACACCATATCAAATCATAAGCAAACTAGAATACCAAGCAACTTACCTTAGGTCGGGTGTACTAGGGGTGCTAAAATTTTCCCTTTACGCAACCAGTCCCTGCTTTAGAATCTCTGAAAGACCAATTTTAGGTTTCCTAGTAACCATAATACTAGGTGGCGACTCATTTTTTCATGAAAATAAAGAATATTACCTCAACATGAATTCCCAGGCTCGTGGGGAGTGTCGCCACGACGTCGTGCTCTCGCGGAGGGTGCGACATTTAGCAACAACTCGTAACTTATTTTTTTAGGATGTAGGCAAACCTGGAGGAAATTCTTTGGTGCCTAAATAACTCACCAAATCAGCATACCATGGTCTTGTAGAGGAATGCACATATACAACTGCTCATTAGGGAATGTCTCTCTTATTGTTTCAATTTGTATATCCTTGGTCCTTAGTAGGCTCAAGTGATCAGTCACATGGTTTTTGGCACCTTTCTTGTCTTTGATTTGAAGATCAAATTCTTGTAAAAGGAAGATCCACCTAATCATTTTTGGTTTGGACTCCTTTTTCTTCAAAAGATACCTCAAAGCTGCATGGTCAGTAAAAACGATTAATATGACCTAAATTTTTCTAGAGCAAACACCATTGCAAAAAGTTCCTTTTCAGTTATATGGTTATTGCATTGTGCTTTGTCTAACATGTAGGAGGCATAGGCTATAACATGCAAATTCTTACCAATTCTTTGCCCAAGAACAACCCCTAGCGCATAGTCTCTCGCATCACACATTATCTCAAAAGGCTCATCCCAGTTTGGTGGTTGGATGATGGGGGAAGATGTGACACACCTTTCAAGCTCATTAAGGGCATCTTTACATGCTTGATGAAACACAAAATCCACTTCTCTGGATAATAGTTTGCACAAGGGTGCTGTAATCTTCGAGAAATCTTTGATAAAGCATCGATAGAAACCTGAATGACTAAGAAATGTACGAACATCCCTCACGCATGAGGGGTAAGGTAATGATGAAATAACATCTATTTTAGCTTTATCAACCTCCAATCCACGTGACGACACAACATGCTGAAGAACTATTCCTTGATCTACCATAAAATAAAACTTTTCATAGTTCAAAACAGGTTAGTTTCAATGCATTTTTTTCAAGATCAAAGATAAATTTACTAGATATTTATCAAAAGAATAACCATACACTGTGAAATCATCCATGAAAACCTCAATTATTCTTTCAACATCGTTAGAAAAAATACTCATCGGATCTTTGAAAAGTTTTTGGTGCATTATAGAGACCAAAATGCATTCTTCTATATGCATATGTACCAAATGGACATGTAAACATAGTCTTTTCTTGATCCTCATGATTAATAACAATCTGATTGTATCCACTATATCCATCAAGAAAGCAATAAAAAGACTTACCTGCCAGACATTCAAGCATTTGGTCCATGAATGGTAACGGGAAATGGTCTTTACATGTAGAAAGATTAAGCTTTCTATAATCAACACACATTCTCCATCCACTCGAGATGCGAGTAGGAATGAATTCATTATCTCTGTTTTTCACCAACATGATTCTAGTCTTTTTGGGCACCACATGGATTGGTGCCACCCATTTAATGTCTGTGATGGGGTATATGACTCCTGCATCTAACAATATAGGTGTGCTGGAATCATAAGAATCGTGTTCCATATCAAGAATATAAAAGTCACATGGAATTAACGAACTATCAATCTTGATTAGAACATCTTCTATCACACCAAGTGGGTAAACAAAACTACGATCCGCAAGTTGTATTACAATGCTGGTTTTATTCAAAGGCTCCAAACTAAGAACATCATAAACATGTTTAGGCATAACACTAATGGATGCACCTAAATTGCATAAAGCCCTTTTAAAACTAGCATTGCTAATAATCTTAGGGAGAACATTCAATCGAATCAAACATAGATTGCAGACAATTATGTTCCTTGATTAATCAATTTATTTAGTTCTTAAGTCTGCCATTGAATTAAATTACTAGTGCAGACACTATGGTTGTTTGATGGTTAGGGTAAGTTATACGACGGATCCATTAACCTAACCAATGTCAAGAAGAGAAAAATATTTAGAATATAAGTTGATGTTTCGTTTCCATGATTAGTTCTGATTTCTGTAGGTGGATTTTGACTTGTGACCAAGTTTTGTTTTATTGATAAATTTCAATTTTATATAATTTTTGCTTAGTTTTCTTTAGCGTAGACAACTTCCAACCCCCCCAATTGCATAGCATATAACATGAAAATTTGAACTAAAATTTCCTTGTGGGATCGACCCTTTACTTGCTCTATATTATCTTGTGTGATTTGTTTTAAGTTAAGGTAATTAATTTGTGTGACCGCAACATCGGAACAAATTTTGACATTTTTATCAGGGTCGTGATTTTAGTTGATTCTTGTGTTGTGTTGTGATTTATTCTAATTGTTATGATTTTTAATTATTCTGAAAAAAAAGAGGAAACATATTTGTGCTTGCGGCGGTACTGTTCAAGACATAAATTTTAGTGCAATTAGGTATCGGCCTTTTATTTCCTAAAGGGAAACGACGTTCTGAGCAGAATAATGACCTTTGGTCTATATCCCCACTCTAAAGAGGCTAAATTCCATCGTTTTTTTAGGGTTTTGGACACTTTTAGTTTTCTAGCGTAGGATCCTCGTGCCTATTATGTTGTTTTTGATCTCTTATGTGCTTGGTTTCTTTTGAGTTTTCTTTGTAGTTTATGCCTTTAACCCGTTCTGCAAACCAGAGTTATCAAGTGCAGGTTGATCTCGAAATAAAAAACACTTTACGCAGGTTACGAAAGGAAGCTTGCATCAACATCATGGTTGTTGCATGACAACAAACACTCAAGGAGCTTGCTGCTCCTAATGTGAAAAACCAACCATTGTGCATAAACATAGATAGTAATGTGAACTTCAAACTCAAATCTAGTTTTATACATTTGCTACTAACATTCAATGGTCTTGTAGGAGAAGATCCTCATACTCATCTTAAGGAGTTCCACATGGTTTGTGTTAGCATGAAATCGAATGGAGTTGACAAGGAACAAGTTAAGTTGAAAGCTTTCCTTTTCTCTTTAAAAGGGTAAGCAAAGGGACAATTTTTTTCTATTCTCCCAAGTTCAATTGACACTTGGAATGGCATGAAGAAGATCTTCCTTGAAAAATATTTCCCAGCATCTCGAGTTGCCAACATAAGGAAAGAAATATGTGGAATTCAGCAATCTCATGGAGACACACTCTCTAAGTATTGGGAAAGATTTGAGCTTAGAGTTCTCTCTTAGCAATTAAATAAACAATCTAGGAGAACAAACATATTCATCATATAAGCTGTAAAAATAAGGTAAAAATAGATCTCATAGTTCTTGATATCTGAAGGTTTCTGTGTCTTTTCAATCAAGAAAAAGAGTTTACCTTGCATGTTTGTTGAATAACTAATTAAAAAGATGGAAGAATACATGATTTTTTGGGTTTGAAGGAGGAAGATTTGGGTTTTCTTTTCTGTTGTCCGAATCTTCCTTGATGCCTCTCCTATTTTATATATGCTTAGAAACCCTAGTTTCTATTTTTAAAAAATTGTCAATCCTTAAGATGATAAAATTTAGTTTTCATCTTGTAAAACTCATATCTCATTCATAAGACATATCTCATTCATAAGACATCGTTTTGAGCTAAAATATGGATCAATGATAGCTCTTTGAGTCTGCAATCCAAAAAAAATTGGATTTGCATCAATCAGACTTTTATAGCTCCAGATATTTAAGTTGGAATGCCCAAAAGTCAACATCAGCAAATTGCATGATTTGACTTTGAAGGCTGCAATTTCCATGTTATTCTTTTGTTTTTCCTTATATTTCCATAAAGGTATGGATGTTAGATTTTGAATGACACTTGAAACTTCATTCTGATCTCTATAGCTTCCGCTCTGCACAAAACATCGATTGAAGGTCAAATCTGTCAATCAGCTCCAATTTCCTCCTTGTTGGATTTTTCATCCAAAAATTCCTTCAAAACATAAAACAAAGAATATCAAGGTATTTTATACAAAAAGCATATGTAAAACACTAGGTAAATATGGGTGAAACTATCGAATAATATGGTTGCATCACATTACAACCGAAAAATAAAACCTTTTGATTCATGCATTGTTTGTTATATGTTAGTAATAGAGCTGAGATTTAAGAGAAAGTTTATACTAGAATATATTTATTGATTGAATTTGAGACATTTAAACAAATAAGCCCTATAAACATTAGTGCTGAAGTGTGTATGGACGAGATGACCTTTCACTTTAGCATGACAAAAGTTTCATTTAAATCCCAATGATTAATTGATTTTTGATGTTTGCATGTAAATAAATTCATGAAATACTTTTTATCCTTTTTGATTGTATTCTTTTTTATAATGCATAAATTTTTGGACATTAATGGGAGATTAAAAGATTAGTTATAGTTATTCTCAATTTAATTTTATCTATCTTTTCTTGAGGACGAGCAAGGGCTAAGTATGAGGGTATTTGATGCAACCATATTATTCGATAGTTTCACCCACATTTAACTAGTATTTTGTCTATGTTTTATATATAAAATGCCTTGTGTTTCAACCATATTCTTCATTTTATATTTTGAAGGCACTTTTAGATGAAAGATGCAAAAAGGAGTAAAGAGGAGGTAATTGGTAGATTTTTCCTATCAGTTAATGTTTTGTGTAGAGAGTGAGTTTTAGAGGTTGAAATGAAGTGATTCCAGTGGTATTAAAAATATAACATTCATATCTTTCTAGAAATATAAGGCAACAAAATAAAATAAGGAAGAGCATGAAAATCATAGTCTTTAAAGTCAAATCTCGTAATCTGCTAATATTGACCTTTAGACATTCCAACTTGAATACCTAGAGCTATAAAAGTCCATTTGATGCAAACTCAAACTCAGCCCAAAACAATGTCATATGATGGAGATATGTTTTTTCAAAGATGACAACTAAATTCTGCCAACTTAAGGGAGGATTGTTTTGTAAAATAGGAACTAGGGTTTTGTAGCATATATAAACAAGAAGGAGAGGAGTGACGACCAAACTACAAAATAGATAAGAAAACATCCCTTCTCCTCCACAAACCTAAAAATCAAGTTTTCATCTTTCTTATTGATTAGTTGTTCAACAAACATGCAAGGCTAAACTTTTTTTCTTTGTTCCAAGGACACAGAAACCTTCAGATTTCAAGGAATGTGAGATCTATTTTACCTTTTCTTTTTAGTTTATATGATGAATATGTTTGTTCTCCTATGTTTATTTTTTCTATGATTGTTTATTTTAATTGCTAGAGAAGACTCTAAATTATTATTGTAGAGAATCTATTGCTAAATTTGATATCAAAATCAGAGTTGTGGTATATAAATCAGTAGAAGATCAAGAAAAATCTACATCTCGATGGGCATATGTGCCTCCACCCAAGGCATTTGAAAGTGAGAGGTAAAACAATATGTCTTCCCTAGTGTATAGATTGAGGTAAAACAATATAGCTGTGTAAAGTTTAGAGAGTTATAGAACAAATGCAGATTCCCGAGGAATCAAGGTTAGATTATGAAACCTAGTTACTGACAAAAAGTGCTCACTCTTGGTGGGAGATTATTAGGGGGAGGAGAGCAGGATAGGTGTATAGATTGAGTGATTTCCGGGAGGAGTTTAAGGAGAGGTATTATTAATGGGAGCATAGGAGGGAAAAAGAAGATGAGTTTAAATATGAGGCAGAAGACATGACAGTTTTGGAGTATGAGAGGATTTAACAGCTTTTGCCTCCACCCAGAGTAGCAGAGTTCATGATGGACTAAGAAATGAACTAGAATGATATTGATATCCATGTAGTTTCAGTCTGTATGGGATTTAGTACGGGCTACTCAGGGTATAAAGAGGGTGATGAGGGATGCCCCTAAGCTAGTTGCTGAGCAAGGACAGGTGACATGGTTTAAGAGGAGAGATTTAGGATTTTCATCTAGAAGACCTATTTTTCCAAAAAAGGGAAGAGTTCATAAATGTCATGGTAGTTTTAGAATAAAGGTGGGAGGTTCACCCCTGGAAGTAGTTTAGGAGGATTTAGATAGATTGGTAGAATAGGATCCTAGGGAAGACATGTTAGAAAAGGAGACATGACTACTAAGGGGTATACAGAGTAGAGAGGACTCGTGTATCCTTTATGTCAAAGGTATGAGAAAAGACACTCGGGGATTATTCTGCAATGCTAGGAAGACACTATATCTACAAAGGTGAAGGAGATCGATGGAGGGAGTACCCATATATGGGGACACAAGTCATTAGAAGAAGGATTGTCCTTGTAGGGTTACCGAGGGAAACCAAAGTCAGAGGACCACTGTTTGAAGTCAGCATCAGCCAGTCACACTTGATCAACCTACTAAACCTACCTTGTCAGGGGACAAGTACTACTCAAGGCCTAAATTTCAGGAGGGAAGAGCTTAGGAGTGGGTATATCATATGACTCAAAGAGGATGTGGGAGTTATGCCTGATGTCGTGACAGGTACAATACAGTTAAATACAATGCAAGTTTATACTTTGATTGATCTTGGGGATGGTCATTCCTATGTATATGTAGAATTGTAGAAAGATTGCATGTGGTGCCTCATAAGGGCAGGGGTGACAGTTAGTACAACTTTAGAAGAAAACGTAAATATTGATGATATCTATAGAGGAGTGAAACTACATATTTGAGGTTAGAATTTAGTGTAGACTTTATGCCATTAGAATCATATGACTTTGACTTGATTTTGGGCATGAATTGGTTAAACAAACATAGGGAACAAGTGGATTGGTTAAACAAACATAGGGCACAAGTGGATTGTTTTACCAAAATGGTGTCTATCTAGGGAGTAGGAAATAAAAATGTGGCATTTAAAGGAGAGATACAAGTTCTTCCAAATTGTATAATTTTAGTCTTGAGGGCTGGGAGGTTAATGAGGAAGGGTTGACCTGCTTGGTTAGCTCATGTAATAAAGACAAAAACTAATAGTATAGACCTGACTAGTATTTCTGCTACTAGGGAATTACAAGATGTATTTCCTAAAGAGTTACCTGGATTACCTCCAGTTTGAGAAACTGAAGTTTCCATAGAACTATCCTTGAAATTCCCTAATAGCTCAGTCTTTCTATTGGATGATGTTAAGACCCTCATTTGCTTTGATTGCTTGTACTTTGTTTGTTAGAGAAAGATAGGCTATAGAAGGTTGTACCAAGAGGTTATAACCGAAAGAGCTGGCATGAGCTGGCCTCTTAGAATCTAGAACCTATATATCCCTTCCCTCTTATTTTCTACAGATCTTCATCACTGAAAATATACAGAATTCTTTAGACTTCTCTAGAGTAATTGTTAATTAGTCTAATCTAGCTTAATTGTAGTGTTCTATAGAGAATTGTTAAGCCATTCTCTCGGGTTGAGTGAGATTAAGAGAGGTCATCAAGGGAAACACTGGGGAAACACTTGGATTCTTGGAGAATCCTATCATTTGGTATCAGAGCTTGCCTACGAACCATGGTGGAAACACGATCAGGAGCTGTTCTTGAAGCTTCCCCAAATAGAGCTCAAGGAAGTGCAAGGACAATACAACAGCAAATCGATGAGAATGCTGAGGCAATTGCCTCATCCACTGCTAGAATGGAAGCTAAATTTGAAGCTCTCCTAGCTTTGATTGAAGAGAGGTTACCCCCCTCGCCACGGGAAACACCACCAAATAGGCCTCGGGAGCAGATCATAGGAGATGATCAAGAGGTACAGGCTATTCCCATTAGGGCTAAAGCACGATTTGTCATGCCAGGGAGACCTCCTTAAATGGGTATTCAGCCTCAGCCAGTCCCTCAGCCAGTCCTGCCAAGGGTGGGTATGCCGATTGGGGAAGCAATTGAACCCAGGACTAGAAGGCAGCCCATGGACGCAAATCTTCACCCAATAGGAAGGAATGGCATGGATTGGGGTTTACCAAGGCCACCAAGGGGATATGGTGGCCAATTTGTCCAGAATGAGGATGGGATTGGGGCTGGAAGGGAGTGCCTGAGGCAACCAGAACCATACCAAAGGGCTGACAACTATGTTCAGCCAGCAAGACAGCCCCAGGCATTTGAAGAACCAATGCACCCTAATTGGGTTCAAGATGCATTTGAGGAACCAAGGGATCCTCTTGGGTCCAAGATGCATTTGAAGAACCATGGTTTGACCTAGGGGGAGGTAGAGCTGATCAAGTGAGGCAGTGGCAGTGGCAAGGGCCTCCCAACAGAAAATTACAGTGGCCAGATCAAGAACAAGGTCAGTGGCAGCACCCAAGAGCACCCAGGGAGCATAGGATGATGAAGCTGGAATTTCCACGGTTCAAAGGTGGAGACCCTACTTCTTGGATGTTTAGAGCCATTCAATTCTTCCAATACTATCAAACTCTAGAAAATGAAAAGGTATTACATGCTTCTTACAATTTAGATGATGAGGCATTAATATGGTTTCAAGATAGTGAGCATGACATAGCAAATTGGGATGAGTTTGCTAGAGGTATTATGCTTAGGTTTGGCCCTGCTACATATGATGATCCTATGGAATTATTGACTAAGCTTAAGCATAAACATACTGTTGCTGCATATAAGGGACAATTTGAATCCATTAGCAATAGAATTAGGAACTTATCTGACATGCATAAGCTAAGTTGCTTCATAAGTGGCTTAAAAGATGAGATAAGGCTGGCAGTAAAGATGCAGAATCCTAGAAGTTTGGGGGCTGCCTATTCTTTGGCCAAAATCCAAGAGGAATATCTCTTTACTATGAAGAGAAGCTCTAGGCCTAGCTTTGAGCCACCTAGAAGCACTTGGGGACAGACTAGCCCCCAAAAAGCTACCAATGCCAAGGGTGATCCGAAGCCCTCACATCCAAAACCTCCAATGGTTGTACATAGGCTTACTCCTATGCAAATGTCAGAAAGGAGGAGGAAAGGCTTGTGTTACCATTGTGATGAGAAGTGGAGCATGGGACATAAATGCAAATCTCCTTTGAAACTATACTTTATGGAGGAAGTAGCAGAAGAAGAAAAGGACCTTGAGGTAGAAACTGAGCCAGGGAAAGTAGAATGGGAAGAAGAGCAAGGGGAGATTACACTATATGCCTTGTTGGGAAATTCCTCTCCCTCAACCATGAGAGTAGTCGCTGTTCTAAGTGGTCAGAAAACAGTGGTGTTGCTGGATACTGGCAGCACCCATAATTTCATGGACAGTGGGTTGGCTGTTTCCCTTAAGCTGGAGGTGGATGCAACAAACAGATTTGGGGTAAGGGTAGCTAATGGTCAAGTTATCAGGACACAAGGGGAATGTAAGGAAGTGAAATTCATCATGCAAGGCCTCCATATGAAAGTCAATTTCAATCTATTGGAGTTGGGAGGATGTGGAATTGTGTTAGGGACCCAATGGTTGAGTACATTGGGAATGATCAATTGGGATTTCAGGAAGCTGTGCATGGGGTTCTTATATGAAGGGAAACAGGTTTGGTTGCAAGGACTCAAGGAATCCAAGTCCTTGATCCAGGGCAGCAAGGAATACAAGGGGAAAGGAGCTGTGAAGGGCCTGCTGTTACAAATCATGCCGGCTGACTTGGCTGCCATCCAAGAGGGAGGAGAAGCACCTATGCAGGAGTTACTAGATGCCTTTCCAAAGGTTTTTGAGGAACCTAAAGGGCTGCCTCCTAATAGGGGTTATGAGCATCAGATTTTGCTCAAGGAAGGAGTGCCACCCAATTGCCAAAGACCATATAGGTACCCCTATTATCAAAAGACTGAAATTGAGAAGATTGTGAAGGATCTACTTGACTCTGGGTGTATAAGGCCAAGCTTGTCACCATTTGCATCTCCTGTTTTGTTGGTGAAGAAGGCAGATGGCACATGGAGGATGTGTGTGGACTATAGAGGGCTAAACAATGCTACAATCAAGGACAAATTTCCAATTCCTGTAATTGATGAGCTGCTGGATGAACTACAAGGAGCTTGGGTGTTTTCTAAGCTCGATCTAAGGGATGGCTATCATCAAATCAGAATGAAGGAAGGTGATATTGAGAAGACTGCGTTCAAAACTCATGAGGGACACTACGAGTATTTAGTGATGCCTTTTGGCCTCACCAATGCTCCTGCCACCTTCCAAGCCTTGATGAATGAGGTCTTTAGGCCCATGTTAAGGAAGTTTGTACTTGTATTTTTTGATGATATACTAATCTACAGCAAGAGTCGTGAGGAGCATGCTGACCATCTTAAGCAGGTGCTGTAAGTTCTAGAAGATAAGCAGTTATACACTAAGAGGAGCAAGTGTGTGTTTGCTGCCCCGAAAGTTGAGTACTTGGGGCATATTATTTCTGGTGAAGGAGTCAAAACCGATCCCAAGAAGATTGAAGCTATGGTGCAATGGCCAGTGCCTAAGAACCTCAAGGCATTGAGAGGTTTCCTTGGTTTGACTGGTTACTATAGAAAATTCATCAAGAATTATGGTCAAATTGCATCTTCTCTTACTGCCTTGCTGAAGAAGGATGCTTTCTCCTGGAGTAACAAGGCTGAACAAGCCTTTGAGAACCTAAAAAGGGCAGTAAGCCAACCACCAGTTCTAGCATTACCTAATTTCACCAAACTTTTTGTAGTTGAGTGTGATGCCAGTGGTTTTGGCATTGGGGCAGTGCTGATGCAGGAAGGAAAACCTTTGGCTTATTTCAGCCAAGCCTTAAAGGGGAAGAATTTTTTCCTATCCACCTATGAGAAGGAACTCTTAGCCTTAGTACTTTCGGTGAAGAAATGGAGGCCATACTTATTTGCAACTGTCTTTGTGATCAAAACTGACCAGCAAAGCCTTAAACACATCCTGGAGCAAAGGGTAGGCACTCCTATGCAGCAGAAATGGATAGCCAAGTTGTTGGGCTATAACTTCCTAGTGGAGTATAAACAAGGAAAGGAGAACAAGGTGGCAGATGCCTTGTCAAGAATGGAAGACACAACATGGAAGAATGAAGTAGAAAAGGAAACAGCTAGTTTGAAGGCCAATAGCCAAGGCAGCCTGCTGGCTATTTCTTTTCCCTCACCCACTTGGATAGAAGAATTAAAGAAGAGTTATGAGGAAGATGGGAAGGCTAAGGAATTGATAATGAGGCTGCAAGACAAAGGAGGTTAGGAAGGTTACTTTTCATTGAGGAATGGGTTGTTGTTATATAAAGACAGGTTTTCATTGGGTAAACAAAGTACTATGAAGACTAAGGTATTAGCCTTAGTCCATGACAGCCCACTTGGAGGCCATTCTGGATACTTAAAGACCCTGCATAGAGCAAGGAGAGATTGGCATTGGGAAGGAATGAAGATGGATGTCAGAGCTTATGTAAGGAGTTGTGATGTGTGCCAAAGGATCAAGACTGAAACCAGCAAGATGCCTGGCCTACTTCAGCCACTTCCAATCCCTCCTAGGCCTTGGCATTCTATCAGCATGGATTATGTTGAAGGACTGCCAAATTCCCACAAACAGAATGTGATTTTGGTCGTAGTGGATAGATTCACCAAATATGCTCACTTTATTGCATTAGCCCATCCCTATACAACTTCCAAGGTGGCTAGTTTGTTCCTATAACACATCTTCAAGCTACATGGGATGCCTTCTTCTATTGTGAGTGATAGAGACCCTACTTTTACTAGTATGTTTTGGGAGGAGTTATTTCGGCAACAAGAAGTGGATTTGGACATGAGTTCAGCCTATCACCCACAGACTGATGGGCAAACAGAAGTGGTCAATAGGAGTCTGGAGCAATACTTGAGGGCCTTTGTAGCTAATAAACCAAGTTTATGGGTGGAATGGTTGGCTTTGGCAGAATTTTGGTTTAACACCAACTTCCACACTTCTCATAAGCTCACACCCTTTGAAGCCTTGTATGGGTACTTGCCCCCAAAATTGTTAGATTTTGTTCTAGGGACTACAAGGGTGGTTGCCATTGAGGAATTGTTGGAGCATAGGCAGCAGGTTAAGAAGTTGTTACAAGACAACTTAAAGACTGCCCAAGACAGAATGAAGATACAGGCAGATAAGCATCGACAAGAGAGGTCCTTTGAGGTGGGTGATTGGGTCTACCTAAGGCTCCAACCTTTCAAGCAGAAAAGTATGCACCAGCAGCTCGGGAAGCTAAGTCCTAAGTTTTATGGTCCTTACAAGGTGCTGGCCAAAGTGGGGAAGGTTGCATACAAATTAGAGTTACCAGACGATGCCCGCATTCATCCTGTGTTCCATGTGGCTTTACTCAAGGCCAAGATTGGTCAGTCTATCATCCCAATTCCCAAACTACCCCCTATGGATGCATTAGGCCAATTAGCTCCTACACCAGCTGCAATATTGGAGACCAGACTTGTGAAGAGAAGAAGGCTGCCACAAGTGACTCAAGTTCTCACCCATTGGGAAGGTTCTTCAAGGGATGATGCAACATGGGAATGGCTACACCAGCTTAAGGAAGACTACCCACACCTTGTGGGCAAGGTGCTTTGAAGGGGGGGCCAATGCTAAGACCCTTATTTGCTTTGATTGCTTGTACTTTGTTTGTTAGAGAAAGATAGGCTATAGAAGGTTGTACCAAGAGGTTATAACCGAAAGAGCTGGCATGAGCTGGCCTCTTGGAATCTAGAACCTATATATCCCTTCCCTCTTATTTTCTACAGATCTTCATCACTGAAAATATACAGAATTCTTTAGACTTCTCTAGAGTAATTGTTAATTAGTCTAATCTAGCTTAATTGTAGTGTTCTATAGAGAATTGTTAAGCCATTCTCTCGGGTTGAGTGAGATTAAGAGAGGTCATCAAGGGAAACACTGGGGAAACACTTGGATTCTTGGAGAATCCTATCAGATGATACCTACAAAATTGGTTGAACTGAAGGTCCAACTTCAAGAGTTAATAAATATGGGATTCATTCAGCTAAGTAACTTGCCTTGGGGAGCTCCAATATTATTTGTAAAGAAAAAGGATGGTACCCTTTGACTATGCATTGATTATCGACAATTGAATAAGATGACGATAAAAACAAGTATCCACTTCCATGGATAGATGATTTGTTGATCAATTAAAGGTTACTAAGGTATTCTCTAAGAGAGATTTGAGGTCAGGGTATCACCAGTTAAGGATTAAGGAAAAAGATATCCAGAGGACAATATTTAAAACTTGTTATGGACATTATGAATTCTTGGTTATGCCTTTTGGGTTGACCAAAGCTTTGACCGTGTTTATGGATCTAATGAATCAAGTAGTCTGACCCTACTTGGATCAATATGTGGTGGTATTTATTGGTGACATCTTGGTATATTCCATCTTATATTTGAAGCATGAACAACATTTGTGGGTCATGCTAAGACTTTGAGGGAGAATAAATTGTATGCGAAGCTGGATAAATATGATTTTTGGTTCAAGGAAGTAGTATTTTTAGGCCATGTAATTTCTGTATAAGGAATATTTGTGGATCTAAGGAAGGTAAAGGCCGTGCTGAAATAGGAGAGGCCTACTGATGTGAACAGAGGTTTATTGAGGGGTTCTCCTTCATGGCATCGCCTTTGACTAGACTAATTGCAAGGAAGTCAAATTCATTTGGTCTGAGAAGTGTGAAGGGAGTTTTCAAGAAGTAAATAAAAGGCTCACTTCAACTTCTGTGTTGGCCCTTCCATCGGGAATAGAAGGGTTTGTGGTATATAGTGACGCTTCAAAAAGAGGTCTGGGATGCATACGAATACAACATTGTTGTGTAATTGCTTATGCTTTCAGATAATTAAAGCCACATGAAGGGATTACCCATTTCATGACCAAGACCTTGCAACAATAGTGTTTTCCCTAAGGGTATGGAGACATTATTTGTATGGTCACAAGTTCAAATCTTCACAAATCATAAGAGTTTGAAGTATCTAATGTGGCAGAAGGAGTTAAACATGCATTAAAGGAGATGAGTGGATGTTGCGATGTCACGATCGCTCAAATTAATTACCCTAGCTTAAAACAAATCACACAAGATAGTATAGAACAAGCAAGGGGTTTTAGTTCAGATTTTTGTACTATATGCTATACAAGGGGGGGGGGGGGGTTAGAAGTTGTCTAGGCTAACACAAAGGACTAAGCAAAAATTAAACGAAACCAAAATTTATCAATAAAACAAAGGTCACAAGTAAACATCCACCTATAGAAATCAAAACTGATAATGGAAATGAAGCATCAATTTATACTCTGAATATTTATCTCTTCTTAACTTTGGTTAGTTAACGGATCTGCCATATAACTTACTATTGCGATGTCGTGGTCCCACAAATTAATTATCCTAGCTTAAAACAAATCACACAAAATAGTATAGAGAAAGTAAGAGGTCAATCCCACGAGAACATTTTAGTTAAGATTTTTGTGTTATATACTATGCAATTAGGGGGGTGTAAGTTGTCTAGGCAAAAGCAAAGGAAAAAGAAAACTAAGTGAAAATTAAATAAAACCAATATTTATCAATAAAACAAAAATTGGTCGCAAGTAAACATCCGCCTATACAAATCAGAACTAATCATGGAAACGAAACATCAACTTATATTCTGAATATTTATCTCTTCTTAACATTGGTTCGTTAACGAATTCACCATATAACTTACCCTAACCATCAAACAACCACAGTCTCTGCAGTAGTAATTTAATTCAATAGCAGCTTTAAAAACTAGATAAATTGATTAATCAAAAAACATAGTTGTCCGCAATCTATGTTTGATTTGATTTAATGTTCTCCCTAAGATTAATAACATAGATCCGCCACAATTATTAACTCAGTTGCTTCACAAGTTGATAAACCACAAACTCCGATTTTGATATCAAACTTAGCAATAGATTGTCTACAATAATAACTTATAGTCCGCTTTTAGCAATTAAATAAATAATCATAGAAAAAATAAGCATAGGAGAACAAACATATTCATCATATAAACTGAAAAAAAAGGTATACTAGATCTCACAGTTCTGAAATCTTAAGGTTTATGAGTCCTTGCAACCAAGAAAAAGAGTTTAGACTTGTATGTTTGTTGAACAACTAATTAAAAAGATGGTAGAATACATGATTTTGGGATGTTTTTTTTTTGCTTCTTTTTTGTTGGTTCTTCTCTGCTGACTTCTCTCCTCCTTCTTTATATATGCTTAGAAACCCTAGTTTCTATTTTAGGAAATAGTCCTTCCTTACATTGGAAAAATTTAGTTGTCATCTTGTAAAAAATCATATCTCATTGATAAGACATTTTTTTCACCTACAATTTGGATCAGTGATAGGTTTTTGAGTCTGGAATCTAAGAAAAATGAGTTTGCATCAATCAGACTTCTGTAGCTATATGTATTTGAGTTGGAATGGCCAAAGGTCAACATTGACATATTGCAAGATTTGACTTTGAAAGCTGCGATTTCCATGTTCTTCCTTATTTTATTTTATTTTCCTTAGATTTCTAGAAAGGTATGGATGTTAGCTTTTTAATGCTAGTGGAATCACTTTATTTTGATGTCTATAGCTTATGCTCTGCACAAAACATTGACTGAAGGTCAAATTTGTCAATAAGCTCCAATTACTTCATTTTTGCACCTTTCATCCAAAAATGCCTTCAAAACATAAAACAAAGAATATCAAGGAATTTTATACACAAAACATATACAAAACATTAGGTAAATATGGATGAAACTATCAAATAATATGGTTGCATTAAATACCCCTATACTTAGCTCTTGCTCGTCCTCGAGAAAGAATAGATAAATTGAAAACAACCATGATCAATTTTCCTAATCTCCCATCAATATCCAAGAATACAACCATTATAAATAAGAATACGATCAAGAAGGATAAATAGCGTAAATCTTCATGAATTTGTTTATATGCAAACTTCAAAACTCAATTACTCATTGAGATTTAAATGAAATCTATTTCATGCCAAAGTGATAGGTCCTCTCATTGATATACACTCCAACACTCATGTGTTTAGGGCTTATATGTTTAAATCTCTCAAATTCAATCAATGAATATGTTCTACCATAGGCTTGCTCTTCAATCTCATCACCATTACTAACATGTTACAAACAATGCATGAATCAAAAGGTCTTATTTTCCGTTTTTAATGGGGATAGGGTTAAGGTGAGGTAAAAGAGAGGAAAAGAAAACATTCAAACCAAAGAAAGTAGAGCATTCTGAAAAACAATATTTCAAACAAGATATTCCATCAAAGGACATTAATTTTCAATCTTTAAGCACCAATGATTAGCTTCTTTTGATTTCAAGCTTTATTCTATTATTTTATTTTCTTTTTCTTTTTCTCTTTTTTATTCTTTTTTCTTGTTTTTCACCTTTGGCAACTTTGCCCATCTTTTCATCAAGCGTCACTTCTTCTTTCTTTTCACATAATTTCCAACTATAATTCCATGAGATATCATAAGTATATGCTCTACTAATCCTTGGTGAGGGGAAAAAAGGAAAACATATAAAAAGTTAAGGCTTATACATGGATAAAGCAAAGCAAAGATAAACATGCTCAAAAGGGGACTTACTAAGGATAATATGCTTTAGGTTACTTTTTTTGGGTCAATTGATTAAAATTCCTAATGCCCTTATCATCTCCATGCATCTATGTAATGTAAATATAATCTCAAAAAGATATGAGCGAGTTCTAGAGATACATATCATTGAAAGAAAGAACAATCGAAGAATATAATGTTGAAAGATTAAAAGCTTGCATTGGTATAACACTATAAAGTTAACATGGCATATTTTCAAAGTCAATCCCTAAACCAATTAAACATTAAAACATGTATGCACACTCATTCATTCGATTTATATATTCATCTATCTTGCTTAATTCTCATACATAATACTCATATTCTTATAAACCAATTGGAGTTCAAAAAGATTAAACATAGATTTATTTGTTATTTTTTTAATTTAATTTTTTTAGGGAACAACATATAAAACCAAAATAAAAAACTTACATTTTCCCAATACCCCCACACTTAAAACACAACATTGTCCTCAATGTTGAAATAAAAGAAATGGAATATAAGATAATGACAAAAAAGAAATAAAATGCGAAAAATAAAAGAGAAGGGAAAAACAAAGCAAATCTATTTTTTTTGTGTTGGGTTGCCTCCTAGTAAGCGCTTTTGTTTTGTATCACTCGACATGTGGCATGCTCATTTTTCATAGAGTGGTTCAACTAACTCCACAGAAGCGATGAGTTTTGCTGTCCAACTTTCATGGAAAGGCTTCGATAAATGCCCATTAACCTTGAGTACTTTATTGGTTTCTAAACTTGTAATTTCAAATACACCATAAGGAAAAACATTAGAAACAACAAAGGGTCCAATCCAACGACAATGCAACTTTCCAGGAAAAAAGTTTCAAACGCAAATGATAGAGAAGGACTTTGTCCCCAACATGAAAGTCTTTTCTTATAATCATTTGGTCATGAAGACTCTTAGTATTGTATTTGTAAATCCTTATATTCTCATAGGCATCATTATGAATCTCTTTCAACTCTTACAATCCCAGCAGCATCATAATCCATATTACATTTTTTAATGGCCCAAAAAGCTTTGTGTTGAAGTCCCACTTGTAGATGGCATGCTTTTTCATAAATCATCCTAAAAGGTGACATTCCTATTTGTGATTTATAAGCAATCTGATAAGCCCAAAGTGCATCATCAAGTCGCAGACCTAGTCTCACCGGTTGGGTTGCACTGTCTTTTCCAAAATGGACTTAATTTCTCGATTTGAAATCTTAGCTTGGCATTCATTTGAGGATGGTATGCTATAGAAGTTCGATGAGTCACATGATATTTGCGTAACAATGCTTCCCTTGAATGATTGTAAATATGAGTGCCACGATCACTAATGATAACTTAAGGGATTCCAAACCTATCAAATATGTGAGTCCTGACAAAATCTACAACAAGTTTACATCGTTTGGACACATAATCAACAACAAGAAGGATATAAAGATTGCTAAAAGAAGAAGGAAATGGACCCATAAAATCAATTCCCCAAACATAAAAAATTCACTTACAAGAATATTGGTTAAAGGCATTTGATTCTTATGAGTGATATTACCTATTTTTTTTACATTTTTCACATGATTTGCAAAAATAATATGCATCCTTAAAAATAGAAGGCCAATAAAAACCACTTTCAAGTACCTTATAGGCCATTCTGTTTGCTCCAAAATGTCCATCACAAGAATAAGAATGAAAAAAATTGAGAATGAAATGAAATTCATCTTGTGGTAATTATCTCCTAACTAGATCCACACAAAATTTCCACAGATGAGGAGTATCCCAGAAAGAATATTTAACATCAGCTCGTAACTTATTTTTGTGGGATGTAGACAAACCCCTAACGCATAGTCACTCACAACACACATTATCTCAAAAGGCTCATCCCCGTTTGGTGGTTGGATGATGGGGGCAAATGTGACACACCTCTTAAGCTCATCATGGGCATCTTTACATGCTTGATCAAACATAAAATCCACTTCTTTGGCTAATAGTTTGCACAAGGGTGTTGTAATCTTCGAGAAATCTTTGATAAAATGTCGATAGAAACCATACACCGTGAAATCATCCATGAAAACCTTAATTATTCTTTCAACATCGTCAAAAAAAATATTCATCATGCAACTTTGAAAAGTTACAGGTGCAATACAGAGACCAAAGGACATTCTTTTATATGCATATGTACCAAATAGACATGGAAACGTAGTCTTTTCTTGATCCTCATGATTAATAACAATCTGATTGTATCCTCTTATCCATCAAGAAAGCAATAAAAAGACTTACCTGCCAGGTGTTCAAGCATTTGGTCCATGAATGGTAACGGGAAATGGTTTTTACATGTAGAAAGATTAAGCTTTCTATAACAAACACACATTCTCCATCCACTTGAGATCCGGGTAGGAATGAATTCATCATTTTTGTTTTCACCAACATGATTCCAGTCTTTTTGGGCACCACATGTATTGGCGCCACCCATTTATTATGTATGATGGGGTAAATGACTCCTGCATCTAACAATTTCAAAATTTCAGCTTTCATGACCTCCATCATAGGCGGGTTCAACCTCCTTTGCATTTTCCTTGTAGGTTTTGTATCATCCTCCAATAATATATGATGCATACACATTGAGGGACTAATGCCCTTGATGTCATCTAAAGTCCATCCAATGGCCATCTTGTGATCACACAACAACTTCACAAGTTTCTCCTCTTGTTCACTTGTCAAATCTTTTGCTATGATAACAGGAAGTGTATTGTTGTCGCTAATGAATACATACTTCAACTTATCAGGAAAAGGTTTCAATTCTAACTCGGGGTTTTTTATAATATATGGCAAAAGCTTTAATGTGAAAGTATTAAATCAACAAAGACATTGCCTTGGGGAACGATTTGCAAAGATTGCAAAGCCAATGCTGCTTCATGCACATTTTGGGGAACACATGTGTACCTCTCCATCTCCTCCAATTAGGTAAAATCATAGCCATAGCTCAAAGTTATGCTTAATCCAACCACACAATCAAAATCATAAACTTGTTGCACACACTTATCAACTTGGTCATAACATGTGATAGAATAAACATTGCTATAAGGATATTTTATTGTTTCATAAAAATTAAATTCATACCTTTCATGTCCTACCTCCATAGACAAAGTATCTTTACCACAATCAATTTTTGTATTAGTAGTTTTCAAGAATGTTCTCCTAAACAATATATGAGTTTTGGTTGATGAATCATAAGAATCATGTTCCATATCAAGAATATAAAAGTCACATGGAATTACTAAACTATTAATCTTGGCGATGACATCTTCTATCACACCAAGTGGGTAAACAAAACTATGATCCATAAATTGTATTACAATACTAGTTTTATTCAAAGGCTCCAAACTAAGAGAATCATAAACATGTTTAGGCATAACACTAATGGATGCACCTAAATCTCATAAAGCCCTTTTAAAACTAGCATTGCCAATAACACATGGGATTGTAAACGCACCTGAGTCTTTTTGCTTCAAAAGCATATTTTTTTGAACAACAACAATTACTACTTCACCCATACTTACCATTTCATGACCTTTTAGTTTGAAATCTCTTTTATTAGTGCATAACTCCTTTAAAAATTTAGCATACTAGGGAATTTTCTTGATAGCATCAATCAAACTAATATTGAGTCCAGTTTCTTAAAAACCTCTATAATCTCTTTTTCTTTGTTTTCTCTCTTAGACCTAGAACAACTCAAAGGAAAGGGTGGAGTTGTTTAAAAATTGGAATTCATTGAGTGAGGAGTTACCTTTGGAGTGATTGTCTTTGTCTCCATTTGTGAAGGAGGAGTAGGTTTCTTCTTGTTATTCAATTCAGTTTCTCTCTCTTCTTCTTCCTCCAGCTCAATTAGTTTTGATTTGTTTTCTTCAAGTTCTTTCCCACTTCGAAACATGATTGCAGTAACATACTCTTTTGGATTCAATGCTTGGGATGACAATTTTCCATTAATTTGTGTTTCCAATTTCCCCACATTTGAAGCTATTTGCCCCATTTACTTCTCTAAGTTGTGAATACTTAACCTTGTTTCTTGTTGAAAAGACATGACATTTTGCTGCAATGTCATAGTGTTAGAAGCTAAAGTTTTCATCATCTCACAAAGATCATGACAGGATTATGATGAGCCCATAACATTGGAGTTGGAGAATGGAGGGGGCTATCTCGCTTGATAATTCTGTTGGGGTTGAAATCCATGAGAATGGAACTGTCTGCTTTGATTGCCTTGTTAAGGTCGGTTTCCATAGCGTAGGTTGGTATGATCTCTCCATTTGGGATTGTACGTGTTAGAAAAGGGATCATATTTATGTTAGGGTTGTCCATTGAATGTTCCATCAACCGTATTCGCTTGTTCAATGTAATCTTTTTGCATTGTTGGGCACATATCTGAAGCATGTCCTTTTACTAAGCATATGATACACAAACTTTCACCTGCTGTACATTTCCATAAGCCAAAAACGTATAAGAGAAGTAGGATCATTAACTTTATTCTCAAGGTTAGAAATACTTACTTCATTCACTTGTTTGTTTGAGAAGTCTCCACGGGTGCCAGACTGTTTTGAGTTAGCTGCCATGTTTGAGATTAATTGGCGTACAGCCTCGGGTTTCTTAACTACAAATACCCCTCCACTTGCAGAATTAATGATTCTACAATCAATAGGCATCAATCCTTCATAGAAATATCGAATGAGCAACTGATTGAGTATTTGATGATGAGGGCATTGAATGCATAATAGCTTCAATCTTCCCAATACTCAACGGTTTTCTCTCCATGAGATTGTCGAATCCCACATATCTTTTTCCTCATGTTGGCACTCGAGATGCTGGGAAATACTTTTCAAGGAAGATTTTCTTCATGTCATTCCAAGTGTCAACGGAACCTAGGAGAATAGAAAAAGCCATGCCTTTGCTACCCCTTTTAAAGAGAAAGGGAAAGCTTGGAACGTAACTTGTTCCTCGAACTCCGTTCAGTTTCATGCCAACACAAACCATGTGGAACTCCTTGAGATGAGTATGAGGATCTTCTCCTACAAGACCATTTCATGTTGGTAGCAAATGTATAAAACCAGATTTGAGTTTGAAGTTCACATTACTGTCTATGTTTATGTACAATGGTTGGTTTTTCCATGTTAGGAGCAGCAAACTCCTTAAGTGTTTGTTATCGTGTCACAACCATGATGTTGACGCAAGCTTAATTTCATAAAGTGTTTTCTATTTCGAGCTCAACTTGCACTTGACTCTGGTTAGCGGAACCGGTTACAAGCATAAATCAAAAAGAAAACACAAAAGAAACCAAACACACAAGTGATAAAAAAAAATCAATAGGTACGAGAATCCTACGTTGCAAAACTTAAAGTGTCCAAAACCCCTTGAAAACGATAGAATTTGGCCTCGATAGGGTGGGGCTAGAGGCCAAAGGAGATTAATTTTGCTCAGAACGTTGTTTCCTCGTTTCCCTTCAGGAAACAAAAGTTTGATACCTAATTCCATAAAAAAAACTGTTTTGAATAGTATTGCTGCAAGCAAAAATTTGTTCTCTTTTTTCTCTTTAAAATAAATAAAAATCACAGCATCTAGAATTGATCAAAGCATAACACAAGAATCAACTAAAATCATGTCCTCGGCAACGACGCCAAAATTTGTTGCGATGTCATGGTCATACAAATTAATTACCCTACCTTAAAACAAATCACACAAGATAGTATAGAGCAAGCAAGGGGTCGATCCCACGAAGACATTTTAGTTCAGATTTTTATGCTATATGCTATGCAATTGGGGGTTGGGGTTGGAAGTTGTCTAGGCTAACACAAAGGAGAAAAGAAAACTAAGCAAAAATTAAACAAAACCAAAATTTATCAATAAAGAAAACCTTGGTCACAAGTAAACATCCACCTACAGAAATCAAAATTGATCATTGAAATGAAAAATCAATTTATATTCTGAATATCATCTCTTTTTAACATTGGTTAGTTAACAGATCCGCCGTATAGCTGACCTTAACCATCAAATAACCATAGTGTTTGCACTAGTAATTTAATTCAATGACAGCCTTAAGAACTAGATAAGTTGATTAATGAAGAAACATAATTTTCTACAATCTATGTTTGATTTGATTGAATGTTCTTCCAAAGATTTATCATGTAGATCCGCCACAATTATTAACTCAGTTGCTTCACAAGTTCATATACCAGAACTCCAATTTTGATATCAAACTTAGCAATAGATTGTCTATAATAATAGCTTAGAGTACGCTTTAGCAATTAAATAAAGAATTATAGGAAAAATAAGCATAGGAGAACAAACATATTCATCATATAAACTAAAAAAAAGGTAAAATAGATCTCATAGTTCTTGAAATCTGAAGGTGTCTGTGTCCTTGCAACCAAGAAAAAGAGTTTAGCGTTGCATGTTTGTTGAACACCTAATTAAAAAGAAAGAAGAAAACATGATTTTATTGGGGCGTTTTTTTTTTGCTTCTTTTTTGCTAGTTTCTGCTTGTTTCTGGATGGCTCCTCTCCTCCTTCTTTAAATATGCTTAGAAATCCTAGTTTCTATTTTACAAAATAGTCCTTTAAGTTGGCAAAATTTAGTTGTCATCTTGTAAAAATCATGTCATTCATAAGACATCATTTTGTGATAATTCTTTTAGTCTGGAATCCAAAAAAATTGAGTTTGCATTAATCAGACTTTTTTAGCTCCAGATATTTAAGTTGGAATGGACAAAGTCAACATCTACAGATTGCAAGATTTGACTTTTAAGGCTGCGATTTCCATGCTCTTCCTTATTTTATTTTTTTTCCTTAGCTTTTATGGATGTTAGCTTTTGAATGCCACTAGAATCATTTCATTTCGACCTCTAGAGTTTTTGCTCTGCACAAAACATCAACTAAATGTCAAATCTATCAATCAGCTCCAATTACCTTCTTTTTGCATTTTTAATCCAAAAATGCCTTCAAAACATAAACAAAGAATATCAAGGAATTTTATATACAAAACATATGCAAAACACTAGGTAATTATGAGTGAAACTATCAAATAATATGGTTGCATTAGTGGAGTTAATAAAAGATTATGATTGTGTGATTGACTACCATCCTAGAAAGGCTATGATCGTAGCAGATGCTTTAAGTAGAAAGGGTAAAACAATTATGAATAATATAGAGATTAGGAGACAAGGAAGTATAGTGGAATTGAGAAAGATGGGTTTATGGTTGTGTGTGCTGCTTGAAGGGTCATTGTTAGCCCAATTTAAAATCTAATTTGTACTTTGAGATCAAGTCTTGAAGGCTCAACAAGTAGATGAGAATATAAGGAAGATCAAGGAGAATGTGAACAGGGTATAGAAACATCATTTCAGGTGTTATCTAATGGACTAATAGCTAGGGGAAGACAAATTTATTTTCCTAATGATGAGATCTTGAAGGATGAGGTATTGAGAGAAGCCCATGAATCACATTTTACTACCCATCTTGGAAGTACAAAGATGTGTCGGGATTTAAAGAAATATTATTGGAGGCCAAATATGAGAAGAGAAATAACATAATTTGTGTTGAATTATGGGATGTCAACAAGTGAAGATACAATACCAGATACCTACAGGGACATTGCAACCATTATCAATTCCAGAATGGAAATGAGAGGATATCTATATGGACTTTTTGATAGGATTGTTTGAGAAAGTTAGTTTTGTTTTTGCTTATAAGAACGACTGACTTAGTGGATAAACTAGCAAAAATTATACATAAATGAAGTTGTTAGACTCCATGGGGTACTAGTATCGATTGTATCTCACTTAGATCCAAGATTCACATCGAGATTATGGCCTAGTTTACAACGGGATTTTGAAACAATGTTAAATCTAAGCACAATATTTAATCCACAAACGGAAGGGCAGTTGGAGAAGACCATTCAAACTCTTAAGGACCTTCTAAGGTTTTGTGTACTGGAATTCAGTGGAAATTAGGAGGATCACCTATCATTGGTAGAATTTACTTATAATAATAGTTATCAAGCTACTATTGGTATGGCTCCATATGAAATGTTGTATGGGCGAAAGTGTCGTACCCCAATTTGTTGGGATGAAATAAGGGAAAAGAAGCTTTTGGGACCCGAAATGGTACAACATACAATTGACAAGTTACAAGTGATTAGAAAGAGGATGAAAGAAGCCCAAGATAGGCAAAAGATTTATGTTAATAATCAAAGAAGTCCATTGGTATTCCAAGTGGGAGATAAAGTGTTTTTGAAGGTGGCGCATTGGAAAGGCATCTGTAAGCCCCGGGAAATAAATGTAGGTGTAAATTATAAACTAAATAAAAATAAACAAACAAATAAATAAATAAAAGTGGAAGAATTCATGAAAAAAATTAAATAAAATGAGAGTTCATAAATTTTGGATATAACATTAGGATGAAATAAACAGATATCGTAATTTTTAACTCGAAATTAATTGGGGTTAGTTTTAAATTAAAGGAATGAATTAAAAGATAAATAAAATAGGTTGAGGGGTGGAATTTAAATAAATGTAAAGATAAAGATTTAAATTATAAGAAGAGAATATGTGGGGTAAAAAGAAACATTTAAAGGAAATGAGGCCTAAGTGCAATAAGAGAAATTGAGGGGCATAAAAACCCATCTCTTTTCTCTTATGTCCAGCAGAATGAGGGGGGAAAAGTGAGGGAGATTTTGATATTTTTCTTACCCAATTGAAGAAGAATTTCAAAGTGAAAGTGAGATTAAGTGTTACCAAAACATTCAAACATAAAAAACACAAGGATTTAGAGTATTATTGGAAGAACAAATTGGAAGAAAAAAAGGAGTATTGGGGTGGCAGCAGGACAAAGAAAAAGAGGGAAGGAGGAGATTGTGATTTCACAAGCTATTAGAATCTTAAATCTTCCTTGGTATGGTGTTTCTTATATGCATATTAAAGATTCTTGACTTTATGGTTAAATTGCATGATTTTCTTTATCAGATTTGGGTTAGGGTTCTTGGAAACTTTTTGGGGGAAATGTGGAATGACATGGGATGAAATTATAGCTAATTGGCAAGAAAAATGGAAAGGAAAAGGGGAGCCCCTAGGGAAGGCCATGGCTAGCCACTGAGGGCAGTAATTAGGAGGGAAAGATTAAATTATTTTGGTATGTAATGTGTTGGATGTGAATTTTTATGTAATAAATGATTGAGAATGAAAAGAATGATCAAAGTCTTGTTTTCCCAAGGCCAAGTTTTGGCCATATGTATATGATGCAAAAGTTAACAAGGCAGATTCATCTCTTGACTTTTGGAGAGAATATGAGTGGCAAAACAATGGAATTAGGATCACATTCCTTCATAGAAGTTGTAGTTCCAGATGTGTACCATCAACAAAAAGTGGTTTCATTTAATTTGGATTTTTATAACTCTAGTTAAGGGTCACCGAACATGACTATACAAGGCAGACTCTGCAGAACAGTAGGTTTGTCATATATGTGATGCATTTTGTGAATGTTGGAGGCATAATTGGGTTTTCCTCCTGTAACGGCCCGAAATTTTTTTTTTTTTTTAATAGTACCCATACTCAACAATCCATATCCATTCCCATCGGTAAAATATCAACCATACAATAAACATTCCATTAACTAAAATAAAATTTGCATAAACATACAATATTACAGTTCTTATAACTAAAACTTTGGAATAAAAATATACACACATGGACATGAGTTTATGTTCTTAGCCTACTAGTGGAATTTACAGATTTACTCAAAAGGGTCTAACAAAATTTATGCATTCAATACATTTCTTCATCCTAAAAACATCTTAGTTTAGAATGTAATCTACGTGGTTCTTTGCAAAAGTAGGTCCCCTGGTATTTGGTTCCCTAAACCTCTCGTGGATGTGACGTCCCTGCAGTAGTACAAACATTTAATAAAATGCAATTACTTAATGATAGTACTAAATGAATTTAACCAAATGACCTATCAGTTAAAAGGGCATTAACCAGTTGAAATTTCTGTATATACATAATAGCAGTTAATTGTAAAGCCGTTAGGAACTCCATCTCTCTTTTTTGAGCAACATTATCCTTATTCCGAATATTCTTATAAGGCACTCATATCTGAGGTCAACCATTCCTCCCCCATGGTCCTTCTTTCTGGACGCCATTAGACAAAACTAAACATCCTTTTATTTCGGCCCTCCCTTCGGATGTCATTAGCCGAAACTAATCCGTCATTTATTCCGGTCATCCTTTCAGATGCCGTTAGCCGTAGCTAATCAATCATTTATCCCGGCCATCTTCCGGATGCCATTAGCCGTAGCTAATCAATCACTTATCCCGGCCATCCTTTCGGATGCCATTAGTCGTAGCTAATCAATCACCTATCCCGCCCATCCTTTCGGATGCCATTAGCCGTAGCTAATCAATCACTTATCCCGGCCATCCTTTCGGATGCCATTAGCCGTAGCTAGTCAATCATTTATCCCGGCCATCCTTCCGGATGCCATTAGCCGAAGCTAATCAACCATTATTCATATTTACGCATTTATTACTCTAGTATAAGCCTCATTGTATTTGTATAACATTCAATTTAAAATACTTCATACACGTCATATGAATGGAGAGGTGTAAATTACTTACTTGTTCTACTTCTGGGTTGTTCCTGTCTGGTCGATGGTTCAATCCCGACCGCACCGCCTGTGACATCAATGTCTAAAAATTAGTATACTTTTATTTTCAATTTCACATTCGTCAATATTCTTATTTCGACAATTTCAGCAACATTACCCGTAAATTTTCAACATAAACCCACACATTTTCCAGCACAATTTACACATGAAAATTTCAGCAACATACTCATCCATTTTCATCATAAACTCACACATTTTCCAGCACAATTTACACATGAAAAAATTCAGCAACATACTCATCCATTTTCATCATAAACTCACACATTTTCCAGCACCATTTACACATGAAAAATTCAGCAACATACTCATCCATTTTCATCATAAATTCACATATTTTCCAGCACCATTTACACATGAAAAATTCAGCAACATACTCATCCATTTTCATCATAAACTCACACATTTTCCAGCACCATTTACACATGAAAAATTCAGCAACATACTCATCCATTTTCATCATAAACTCACACATTTTCCAGCACCATTTACACATGAAAAATTCAGCAACATACTCATCCATTTTCATCATAAACTCACACATTTTCCAGCACCATTTACACATGAAAAATTCAGCAACATACTCATCCATTTTCATCATAAATTCACACATTTTCCAGCACCATTTACACATGAAAAATTCAGCAACATACTCATCCATTTTCATCATAAACTCACACATTTTCCAGCACCATTTACACATGAAAAATTCAGCAACATACTCATCCATTTTCATCATAAATTCACACATTTTCCAGCACCATTTACACATGAAAAATTCAGCAACATTTACACATGAAAATTTCAGCAATTTTTCAGTATTTAATCATTCAATAATTCCAACAAAAACTCACACATTCACCAAATCCTCTCCCTGAACTTAGCCTAAGCTTCGGCTGTGAGGAGTGGGAAGGGAGATGGTTCGGCTGGGCAGAGGGAAATGGAGGTAGTTTGATTGGGAAGAGAAGAGAAGAGTTGGTTCGGTTGGGAAGAGATGGGAAGAGAAGGGGATTCGGTTGGGAAGAGATGGGAAGATAAGGGATTTGGTTGGGAAGAGATGGGAAGAGAAAGATTTCGGCTGGGAAGAGAGAAAAGAGGGTTTGGATGGCTGGGAAAAAGAGAGGAGATGGAGATGACGGGAAAATAAGAAAAATCCCCACTCCCTCTCTCCTCTTTGCATTTATATTCATGAACCGGTTTTACTCTTTTTTTATTATTTTTTTTTTCGGGTGTTTACATTCTCCCCCTCTAAAATATGAATTTCATCCTCGAAATTTAAGGGTTTTTACATTCCATACCTGGTATTTTGAATAATTCTGGATGTTTTGTTTTCATCTCATCCTCTCTCCCCCAAGTTTCCTCTTCTATTTGAGCATTTCGCCATAAAATTCTGACGATAAGAATCTTTTTGTTTCGCAACTCCTTTTCACCCTTATCTAGTATCCTTGCGGGTCTCATTTCCAGTATTAAGTCTTCATTGACTTCAACTGGAATCTGAGGTAGAATTCTGGCGGGATCCACATCAGCCTTTCTTAATAAGGAAATATGAAACACATCATGGACCTTAACTAATTGGGGAGGCAAGTCCACTTTGTAGGCTACTGGTCCCACCCGTTGTAGGATTTTGAAGGGTCCGATGAATCGAGGGGTTAATTTTCCTCTCAATCCAAACCGCAATATGTTTTTCCATGGGGCTACCTTTAAGTATACTTTATCCCCCGTACAGAACTCAAGGGGTCTCCTCCTCACATCAGCATACTTCTTCTGTCTATCCTGTGCGGCTTTGATGCGATCCCGAATAATTCTCACTTTTTCTGTGGTTACTTGGACCAACTCTGCCCCATATAATTTCCGATCTCCAATTTCTTCCCAGCACAAAGGTGTTCTGCACCTCCTACCGTACAAGGCTTCATAAGGGGCCATCCCTATTGTGGCTTGGTAACTATTGTTATAGGTGAATTCTATCAATGCCAGGTGTTCCTCCCAGTTTCCCCCAAATTCTAATACACAGGCTCGTAACAGGTCTTCCAAGACCTGGATGACCCTTTCTGATTGACCATCCGTTTGGGGGTGAAACGCAGTGCTCATATCCAATCTGGTCCCCAAAGCTTGTTGTATACTTGGCCAAAGTCGAGAGGTGAATCTAGGTTCTCGATCCGATACAATGGACACCGGAATCCCATGGAGTCGTACCACCTCACTTATGTAGATCTTGGCAAGCTTGTCCACTGAGTCAGTCATCTTTATAGGCAAGAATAGTGCGGATTTCGTCAACCGATCTATGACGACCCATATTGCATCATTTCCTTTTCTCCCTTTAGGAAATCCCGACACAAAATCCATCGTTATCATCTCCCATTTCCACTCTGGAATTTGTAATGGTTGTAGTGGTCCCGCAGGCCTTTGGTGTTCAACCTTGACTTGTTGACATATCCCGCACTTTGATACATACTCCGCTATTTCTCTTTTCATGTTCGGCCACCAATAGAGAAGTTTCAGGTCTCGATACATCTTAGTGCTGCCAGGATGTATGGAGAACTTGGACTCATGTGCTTCTTGTAGAACCATCCGCTTGATTGTTTCGTCATTAGGTACGTACAATCTTTGCCCCATCATTCGTTATCCTAAATTTCATTTCTTCACCAGCCTCCACATTCCTCCTAATCTTGGATCCAACCTCATCCTGGAACTGAGCTTGTAGTATTTGTTCCCGATACGTTGGTCGCACTAGAAGTTGAGCTACCAATCCACCTCCGACATTAACGTCTAAATTTGCACCCATCTTTTTCAATTCCGCCAATTGCCGCTCCTCCCCTACCGTTACCCCTTCTAGGGTGGTTTTATTTTTTCGACTGAGGGCATCTGCCACCACGTTTGCCTTTCCCGGATGATATTCTATGGTGCAATCATAATCCTTAATGAGCTCTACCCACCTTCTCTGTCGCATATTCATCTCTTTTTGCGACATTAGGTACTTCAGGCTCTTATGATCGGTAAAAATTTGGGTTCGAGATCCATACAAATAATGTCTCCATATCTTTAAAGCAAACACCACAGCAGCCAACTCCAGATCGTGCACCGGGTAATTCACCTCATGAGTCTTTAACTGTCTTGATGCATAGGCAATCACCTTTCCATGTTGCATCAGGACACACCCCAAACCTTTCCCTGAAGCATCACTGTAAACTACAAAACCTTCTGTCCCTGAGGGAAGGGTTAACACTGGAGCGGTGGTGAGCCTTCTTTTCAATTCCTGGAAACTCCTTTCACACTCTTCCGACCACCCCCATTTCTTATTCTTCCGAGTCAGCTGAGTCAAAGGTGTCGCAATCAAGGAAAAACCTTCGATGAACCTCCGATAGTATCCTGCAAGTCCCAAGAAGCTACGTATTTCGGTAACTGAAGTCGGCCTTTCCCATTTCAAGACTGCTTCAACTTTTTAGGGATCTACACAAACACCTTCCGCCGAAATGACATGTCCTAGAAACGTTACTCTCTTAAGCCAAAATTCACATTTATTCAGTTTCGCATATAACTGATGCTCTCTCAAGGTTTGCAAGATTTGTCTCAAGTGTTCTTCGTGCTCCTCGAAAGACTTCGAGTATACCAGTATGTCATCAATGAATACTACTACAAACTTATCAAGACAGGGTTGGAAAACCCGATTCATCAAGTCCATGAAGAAAGCTGGAGTGTTCGTCAATCCAAACGGTAACACCAAAAACTCATAGTGTCCATAACGAGTTCTAAATGCAGTCTTTGTTACATCGGCCCCTTTTATCTTCATCTGGTAATACCCTGATCTCAGATCTATTTTTGAAAATACCCTTGTTCCTTTTAATTGATCAAACAAATCATCGATCCGAGGTAATGAATACTTGTTCTTCATTGTTATTCTGTTCAACTGTCGATAATCAATACAGAGCCTATGAGTTCCATCTTTCTTTCTCACAAATAGGATCGGCGCTCCCCATGGAGAATTACTGGGTCGTATGAACCCTTTGTCTAACAATTCTTGTACTCGTTCAGCTCTGTTGGGGCCATCCGGTAAGGTTGTTGCGATATGGGTGGGACTCCAGGAAAAGTGTCTATGGACAGCTCTACCTCCCGCTCTGGGGGTAATCCCGGTAATTCTTCGGGAAACACATCCGGAATTCCCTCACCACAGTAATATCTTTCAATTGTGGGCCTTCATCATTGGAGTTTAAAATATATGTGAGGTATCCTATACATCCTTTTCTCAATAGTTTCTGGGCTATTACCACCGATATTATGGCAGCCGGTTTGAACACCCTCTCTCCTTCAAAAATCTTTCTCTCTCCTTTTGGGGTTAGGAAGGTAACAGTTTTAGCATAACAATCTATTAGAGCCTTGTATTTATTTAACCAAATCATGCCTAGAATAAAGTCAAAATCATGCAACCCCAAGGGAATCAAGTCTACTTCGGTTTCGCACCCAGACAGGCTAATCCCCACATTCAAATATACAACATCAGTTTCAACCATGTTTCCCATAGGAGTTCCAATTAAAAATCCCCTCTCTACTATTTTTACTTCCTTTCCCAATTTAGTGACAATCTTTTCATCAATGAAAGAGTGTGTGGCACCAGGATCAAACAACACATGCACATTAAAATCATTTAATCGTAGAGTACCTGCCACCACATCCGATACAGCCCTGACCTCCTCCTGTGTCAGATGAAAGACCCTTCCCGGGGTCCTATCATTCTGTGTTCTCATTCTTCCTCGACTGGGGGTTGCTCCGGATTGAGAAGATTTCACTGGCCTGTTCACTATGATTGACTGTTGGGAGCTCTCACCAGGCTGTCTATAGCTTTGTACTTGTTCGGTGTTCCTTTTCGGGCAGTCTCTCTTGAAATGTCCTCTTTCACCACAGTAATGGCACCCTTGACTCAAATACTGACAATTCCTCCACCTATGCCCTTCACCTCTGCACACAAAGCATCGCCCGGGGGAAACTGAGCAGTCCCCAGGATGTTTTTGTCCACATTTTATACAGAACGGGTAATCCACCCCCTTGCGGTCACCCGTTCCTGTTGAAATGTTTTCCTTTGAGTGCGATTGTCCGATCATCACTCTCCCACTTGACTGTTGGTGTGATGGAAACATCAAACTTCCCTTTTTCCTCTACTGATCATGCTCTCCGCTTTTCCCTTTTTTCGGAAATGGTGGTCTACTGCTGTAAAAATCCCCATCTCTCTTTCTGCTTATACCCTGATGTCCCCCATGGCTCTCTCCAATGCAAGCCTCCAAAGCTTGAGCAGCTTCGATTAATTCTCTAACTGTTTTAAACCGTAGTGCAATTAATCCTTGTCTCAGATCCTGTCGCAATCCATCTCTCAGCTTTTCAATCATATGCTCCTCTGTCGGCACATAATGTGGGGCGAACAATGATAGATCATGAAACCTCCGTTCATACTCCAACACCGACATATCCCCCTGTTTTAAAGCCAAGAACTCTTGTTCTTTCACCTTACGATGGTATCTGGAATAAAACTGATTTTCAAACTCTGTCTTGAAGTCACTCCATACTAGTGTCTCAGCCGCACGTCTCATCTGAACCGTTTCCCACCATGTCATGGCCCTATCAGACAGTAGTTGAGTTGCACAGTTTACCTTCAAACCCTCAGGTATGTTTATTTGAGTCATGGTCTTCTCTACCTTTCTAATCCATCTCCCGGCTATTTCTGCATCATGCTCCCCCAAATACGGTTCACAACCCATTTCCCTCATACTTTTGACTAGACGTACCAATGGCACCATATTATCCGTGGCAGTGCTAGGTATAGGGGCTACTTGTGGAATCTGCGTGGTGGAAATTGTTCGTGTTGTTGCACCTGCCATGCCTTCCATCACTGCTTTAACTATTTGTGCAAGAAGTCCCGGGTCTACAGATTGTGAGGGCACACCAGTTGGAATAGCTGATGGTTGTGTTTCTGATCTTTCTTGCCGCTCTATTGCAACTGGAGGTACTTCCCTTGTCTCATTTGGTCTCTCATCTTCCTCTGTAACCCCAGCTTCCCTTTGCAAAATTTCGGGTAATATCATTGGAGCATGAGATGCCGTATCATCCAAAGGATCTTCGTTTTGCCAGCCTTGAGCACTTTGGTTCCCGCCTCTACTTTCGAAAGAGGGCGGCTCAGTTCGTGTTCCTTGCCGGGTGCGTACCATCCTGAAATTCACCAGGGTAATGTAATTATCATAAATCCTCAGGATCATGACCAGGGGCTCTGATACCAACTGTAACGGCCCGAATTTTTTATTTTTTATTTTATTTTTTTTAATAGTACCCATACTCAACAATCCATATCCATTCCCATCGGTAAAATATCAACCATACAATAAACATTCCATTAACTAAAATAAAATTTGCATAAACATACAATATTACAGTTCTTATAACTAAAACTTTGGAATAAAAATATACACACATGGACATGAGTTTACGTTCTTAGCCTACTAGTGGAATTTACAGATTTACTCAAATGGGTCTAACAAAATTTATGCATTCAATACATTTCTTCATCCTAAAAACATTTTAGTTTAGAATGCAATCTACGTGGTTCTTTGCAAAAGTAGGTCCCCTGGTATTTGGTTCCCTAAACCTCTCGTGGCTGTGACGTCCCTGCAGTAGTACAAACGTTTAATGAAATGCAATTACTTAATGATAGTACTAAATGAATTTAACCAAATGACCTATCAGTTAAAAGGGCATTAACCAGTTGAAATTTCTGTATATACATAATAGCAGTTAATTGTAAAGTCGTTAGGAACTCCATTTCTCTTTTTTGAGCAACATTATCCTTATTCCGAATATTCTTATAAGGCACTCATATCCGAGGTCAACCATTCCTCCCCCATGGTCCTTCTTTCTGGACGCCGTTAGACAAAATTAAACATCCTTTTATTTCGGCCATCCCTTCGGATGCCGTTAGCCGAAACTAATCCGTCATTTATTCCGGTCATCCTTTCGGATGCCGTTAGCCGTAGCTAATCAATCATTTATCCCGGCCATCCTTCCGGATGCCATTAGCCGTAGCTAATCAATCATTTATCCCGGCCATCCTTCCGGATGCCATTAGCTGAAGCTAATCAACCATTATTCATATTTACGCATTTATTACTCTAGTATAAGCCTCATTGTATTTGTATAACATTCAATTTAAAATACTTCATACACGTCATATGAATGGAGAGGTGTAAATTACTTACTTGTTCTACTTCTGGGTTGTTCCTGTTTGGTCGATGGTTCAATCCCGACCGCACCGCCTGTGACATCAATGTCTAAAAATTAGTATACTTTTATTTTCAATTTCACATTCATCAATATTCTTATTTCGACAATTTCAGCAACATTACCCATAAATTTTCATCATAAACCCACACATTTTCCAGCACAATTTACACATGAAAATTTCAGCAACATACTCATCCATTTTCATCATAAATCCACACATTTTCCAGCACAATTTACACATGAAAAAATTCAGCAACATACTCATCCATTTTCATCATAAACTCACACATTTTCCAGCACCATTTACACATGAAAAATTCAGCAACATACTCATCCATTTTCATCATAAACTCACACATTTTCCAGCACCATTTACACATGAAAAATTCAGCAACATACTCATCCATTTTCATCATAAATTCACACATTTTCCAGCACCATTTACACATGAAAAATTCAGCAACATACTCATCCATTTTCATCATAAATTCACACATTTTCCAGCACCATTTACACATGAAAAAATCAGCAACATACTCATCCATTTTCATCATAAATTCACACATTTTCCAGCACCATTTACACATGAAAAATTCAGCAACATACTCATCCATTTTCATCATAAATTCACACATTTTCTAGTACCATTTACACATGAAAATTTCAGCAATTTTTCAGTATTTAATCATTCAATAATTCCAACAAAAACTCACACATTCACCAAATCCTCTCCCTGAACTTAGCCTAAGCTTCGGCTGTGAGGAGTGGGAAGGGAGATGGTTCGGCTGGGCAGAGGGAAATGGAGGTAGTTTGATTGGGAAGAGAAGAGAAGAGTTGGTTCGCTTGGGAAGAGATGGGAAGAGAAGGGGATTCGGTTGGGAAGAGATGGGAAGATAAGGGATTTGGTTGGGAAGAGATGGGAAGAGAAAGAATTCGGCTGGGAAGAGAGAAAAGAGGGTTTGGATGGCTGGGAAAAAGAGAGGAGATGGAGATGACGGGAAAATAAGAAAAATCCCCACTCCCTCTCTCCTCTTTGCATTTATATTCATGAACCGGTTTTGCTCTTCTTCTTTTTTCCGGTTGTTTACATCTCCCTTCATAAGAATTGTAACACTATTTGTTAGATTTCTAACGAGATCAATTTTGTACAAAATGGAGTTCTATAACTCCAATTATAGTGAAAAATATAGGAAGAGGTCGGAATCCGACCTCTACTGGCAACTTTGAGAGGGAAAAAAAGCGAGAGGTTGCGAAGTGATGAAGTTAGATGTGTTAAAGGAAAAGAAACAAAGTATGTTAAAAAAAAAGGTGTTTATAATGATATTTTGATTGACAAAAGGTTTTATAAGAAATAAAAATGAAAGAATAGCAAATTTAAAGGCATATTGGATTGTTTTGGTGTGTTTAGTAGGAAGTGTATCGATGGTTGAAAATGATTTATGAGAATTTCCTGTAATTGCAGGAGGGACGAGTGTGGTGCAATAGTAGCAACAAGAGACCACGAGCAGAGCATCCACAACAAGTAGGTGATTCATGCCTACGTTTCTCATTTAATTTTCATAATGAAAATGTGTGAATTATGCTTAAAGCTTTGGTGGAAGTTTGAAAATATAGATTTATCAGTAAGAATATTTAAGGCTTGTGTGTTAGGGAAGTTTGAAAATGTCATGAACAAAATATGGCGGTGGCTAGCATACATTTAGTGTATGCTAGGATCTTGGATAAAGGGATCCAAAAAATTTCTAACATACATTTTAATGTATGTTAGGCTCTGGATAAAGGGATTATCATGAATGACTGTCATACAATCAGTGTATGTCAGAATCCTGGGGATGAGGATCACTATTCATAGGCTAATATACATCGAGTGTATGTTAGAATCCTAAATATAGGGATTGTGGTACAATGTTTAATACACATTCATGTATGTTGAAATTTCAAAAAAAAAATGAAATCAATGCACATCCTCAAAAAAATATAAGGAGGTATCTCAAGGACCCGGGAAAGGGTCTTCTCTAATTTCTGATGTCGGTAGGGTGATAAGGGTATCGATAGTACTTAGTATCGGTAATACATAAGTGAGGATGTTAGTTTGTGTTTCAAATAGTTATGTTGATTATTATAATTATGTATGATTGCATATCATGGATTTAATAACTTTAATATTATTTTTTTCAAATTTTCTTTATGGAATTATCTTGTATTTCCATTCCAGGTCCATTATCTTCACGTCAGGAGTAAAATTGTTGTTTCTTAGCTTTTTTTGTATCCAGTAGTATTTTGTATAAATTAAATGTTGATAAACTGATATGTATGATCACTATTTTTGGAAAATTGGAATGTAAGAAAATTAACTTGTTTTGCTTTATTCTATTAAATGTGATTGGATTTATATTAACTCTAGGCAAATTGTTGATTTTTTTAATGTATGGTTTATTTATTGTGGTTGTGATGAGGATGATGTTTATGGTTTTGTAGACCCAGGATGATAGGGTCAAGATTGAACTAAAGACTATGTTATATGTCGAAAACTTGGGATTTCCTAGTACAGAGGAGGTTCTACCGAAATTTCTAGAGAAATTTTAATGAAACCTTATATATATATATATGTAAAAAAATTAATTACATCTTTTATTCTTGGCGAATGTGTATTAATAAGATTACTTGTTTGTCTCCTAGAAATGGGGATGTTATAGTATTATTCGATTTGTAGTAAAGGGGAAGTTTGCGCCGCGATAAATTGGCTCTTTTGAGATATTGAAAAGAATTAGACCAGTTATCAATTGGAATTGCCTGCACATTTGGACACGATTCACAATGTGATCCATATATCCTTATTGTGAAAGGCCAAAATAGACCCCTCACGAGTACTACCACAAGTTCCCATGAAGGTTAAAAAGGATTCAACCTTGGAAGGTAAACCTGTCAAGATTTTAGATCTGGATGTAAAGGTGTTGAGGAATAACAGAGTTCTCTTTGTGAGAGTATTATGGAGAAGCTCACAAATCAAAGAAATATAGGAAAGAGAGTCTGAAATAAAGGAGAAATATTCACATTTATTTCCTGAAATAGGTGTGTAAATTTGATTTCTAGGACAAAATTTCTAATAGGAGGGGAGAATGTAAACCCTAGGAAATAAATGTAGGTGGAAATTATAAACTAAATAAATGAAGAAAATAAAAGTGGAAGAATTCATGAACAAATTTAAAAAAATGACAATTCAGAAAATTTGGATATAATGTCCAAACGAAATATTTGAGATATCATAGTTTTTTACTCATAATTAATTGGGGTTAGTTTTAAATTAAAGGGATGAATTAAAGAGAAATAAATAGGTTGACGAGGGGGTGGAATTGAAAGAAATATAAACAGTAGGATTTAATTATAAGAAAAGAATATATGGGGTAAAAAGAAAACATTAAAAGGAAATTGATGGGTTGAAATTCTCTTATCATGTCTTGAGTAGGGTTTTAAAATTATGACAATAACCATTTTTATCCTAACATTGACTAGGGTTAACTCCGAGTTTAGTTTTAAAACTATAATAATAACAATTTTTATTTTTATATTGACACTCCTGATTTGTGACTTGTCTTGCCCTGGTTGACCCCTATATCAAGTTTTTAAAATCATAATAATAATCATTTTTATTTTATATTGACTCGAGTCAACACGGGTTTACCCTTGTAAAATCCAAAAATAAAAATAGGGACGAAAAGAAAATAAGAATTATTTTAGGTCAAAATATAATTTTGAAAAATATCATACTATATAAACATTTTTTCTCTTCTAAAGGAGTTGCAAAAGGGTGAGTGATGGAATAAACTACCGACAGCCATAGATTGCTATTGTACCATTGGATTTGTCTGGTTTTTGGATATGTTATACTCCTCACCTTTATTTACCATCTGACCATTTGATTAAAAATATCGTAAATTGTTTGGTATATTTAGCCCTCAAAACACTTTAATAAAACAATTGTCCACTAATCAATCACGTTTACTAGATGTATTCGCCTTATTACACCATTGTATCGTTATAAATTTGGTATATCTTGGTCATATTGATAAAAACCACATTCTAAACAGTGGAGATCTGTTTCAGAGACTTTGACAAGAAGTTATTCATTACTGTTAAGTAGCAAGTAAGTTTAGTTTGATTTTTGACCTGTGGCGATCTATACGTTAAATGACTTAGATATTTGGATATGTATTGCATAACATAATTATGGTTAACGTCACCATTTAGATTGGATTATCAACTATTTAGTTAGTATACACTTTAACCTTATAAAGCTTCTATTGTTTAGTCCATGTATTGGGACTAGACAGTTCAGTTACCCCACTACCAGTAAGGTTAGGGCATACAAATGATGAAATTCCATATTTGTTTCTTGACAAAAGTTATAGGTATGAATGTTATATTTCCAACATAACTAACCTCACTTAATTTTGAGTTATATAACCTCAAATATGGTCTGAAAAAGGAAGAAGGAACAAACTGTCTTTTGCTTTACAGATTGATTATTCAATGTTTAGCTGAGATTCAAGATTTGAAAACAAAAGAGTTTAAGATAAGTTCCTCCATGAAAGTTGTATTTAGAAGTGTCGCTTTCAAATGAAACTGGGTTGGATTGATTTGGAGTTGTATAACTCCATATATGCATAACCATTTGAGAATATATGGACAAAATTGTTGTTCAATATTGATATGAACTTTAAGATTTGAAAATGAATAAAATGGAAATAAGATCATTCATAGAAGTTATGGGTTAGGGTGTTATGGTTAAAATGAGATTAGAATCACTGAGTTTGGAGTTCTAGAACTCCAGATATAATGTAAAAATTGGTTGAAATAAAGAACGGTTGATAAGTGTGACATCTGTATATGTTAATATCAAAATGATGCATACACTATGCTTTTCATTATCAAATAGTGATTTTGGATATTATATATTAACTCCTTAAAAATTGGAAGGTGAAATTTAATATAAATACTATGTTGCAAGTTACTCAATAATTTATACTATAGCATAAGTAAGGAAGATCAGATTATAAGGAATAAACTGTATACTATTCTTGTATTCTATAAAATTTAAAATTACCCTGATTATCTGAGTTTAGGGCTCAAGGAAGCTATTTTACATGTAGAGACTCAAGGTGTTACATGTTGGAATCTCAAAAACAAAACTAGAGAACAGTGGTGGTGCATGTACACATGCGCTACCACCACTTCCGACGTGTGGGATCATGTTTTGTCAATGTTGAAGGTTAGCATCTGGTGGATCAAGTAGATCTCCCTTTTATTTTAATGTCAATACCAACAATGTTACAAATAAAGACCTAGAAATTGAAGAGGAATCACAACAATTCCTCTCTTTTATCTGGTTGTCATTGAGGGTGTTTGAAAGTTGATCTTCACAGGGAGAAGACAAAGTTGTTGGAATAATTTAATTAGTTTGGTTAGATATTGGTGAGACGGGAAATGGGATCGTTGGTTCTTGTGAGAATGAGATGGAAAAGAAAAGGAGTTGACCACGCTGGTAAGCTGAAGGTTGTTGTGAGAGGCTGGAAATGATGCTTAGTGTTAGAAAAAAATAGAGAAATTTAAAAGAAAAAGATAGTGAGGGTTTGGGTGGTGTTATCGTTACTAGTCATGAGTGGTGAACTAGAGAAGCTCATGATATTATGTTACTAAGAAGATGAAATGGTTCTTATGGTTTGGCTTTCACGAGAGGAGATTTGTAGGTTAAATGGAGGAGACTATATAGAGATATTGAGTTAAAGAGAGAGATCATGAGCTGCTAGTAGTTTTTTATTTTGTGGGTTAGTTTTAATGATGATTTTAACAAATAAAAGACTTGATTAAGAGAGAAAATATTGTTATAGTAGTTAAGTGTGACGAAAAAGGAGAAGAAATTGATGAGGGAGAGTGTTGTGTCGGAATTTTTCTTTTATTTTCAATGAATTCTTGTTATAAAAAGAAAGACTTGTGTGTCTTTTTCTTTTTAAATTTTGGAGAGCCCCGTTAGGTTAATTTTCTATGCATTCTGGATTTGTTTACTATTTATATGTAATGTAATTTTTTCTCTTTCTTTCAATTGTTTAGTTCCCCAAGCAAATAATATTAACTTTGGCTTGTGATGGAGTGACTTACACATGGTTTATCTATTATGAAAAATATATAGAATTTTTTAGAAGTAAAATGATTGATTTTGATTTATGTTAATTGTTTTAGTGGTGCCTTTGATTCTTCCAAGATGTCATACCTTTCTTCTCTAAGATGGACCTTTTTTTTTTTTTTTTGGATTGTCCATGCTAGACTTTTTATCATCAAATGGAGCCTTAAAAGGATCGAAACCTTATTACTTCATCATGTTCTATAGTCTTACTAAAGTTTTCTTTGTGAAATCCTTGGTTGTTTTTTTTATTAAATAGAGCCTTGTTAGGCTTAGAACTTTGTAAGTTCTAATTTGATGAAGTCTTGTTGGACTTTTATTTTACTAAAACATTGATGGGTTTTAGTCAACTAGAGCCTTGCTAGGTTCAAAACCTTATTGGGTCCTTATTTACCAAAGTTTTTTCTAGACTTTTTCTTTGTTAAATCCTTGTTAGGTTTTTAATTAATTAAAACCTTGTTGGGCTTAGAGCCTTGATGAGTTTTCATTTACTAAAGTCTTCTTAAATTCTTTGCACTAAAAACCTTGTTTAAATCATTTGGAACCTTGTTGGGCTTAAATCTTTATAGATCCTTATTTTATAGAGTCTAAGTGTTAGTGTCTAAAACTTAGACTCTATAAAATAAGGATCTATAAACATTTTAGTGTGAAATTATTTTTTATGGTTATGTTTATATTTATATATACTCTTCTGTTTGTGTTGTGTCTTGATTTTGGATGTAACAAGATTGTGAGGTTGCCGATTGCACATGTCATGACTATGATTTCGCAAAAGTAGAAAACTATATTAAAGGATGCTTACAGGAACAAGAAGTTCTTGCCTTTTTGATGTGGACCCAGCCTAGAAAAACTAGATAGACCCATTACATATTTCAAATAGTCCAATGACTCGGTCTAAGACAAAAACATTGAAAGAGGCATTGAATGCATTGGTTTTGAAGGTTTCAATTGCAAGGTCCATTGAAGTATCAAGAGTTGGAGTATCAAGAGGAGACCCTAGTACATCTTATCCATGTGCAAGATGGGTCCAATACAACCTTATTTGGGCCATGAAGTAAGGACAGCAAAGGAAACAAAAGAATCCTACTAAAACTTAGAAATAACATTGGTGGCTACCTTTTCCTTCTGTTTGTAGGATTAAGGGGCTGGATGGAAGGCTATAAATAAGCCTTATATCAGCTCTATAATATTTTACTTCTCTTCTCATGGCAGAACATGGATTTAATATTATAGACTTTATTTAATTTTGTTAGCTACATCCTAAGGCTTGTTTGGGCTTAATTATTACATTGTTTTCAACTAGGATCCAAGACTTATTTGGATTATGTCATGGGTTTTCCAACTTAGGGTTTTGCGTCAGTTTTGAGTTGACCTCATTTAAGTCCACATAAGGGGTCCATTAGGGTTAATTTTTTTCAAGAACTATTTAAACTCATATAAGCTAAATTTGGGCAACCATTAATGAATATTACTTCTGAATTTTTCAGTTTTATGTATGAGAGTAATTCTTGCATTCTTTAGTTCTTGAACAAACTGAATTTGACTTACCAAAGATTAGTTAGCTTCGTGGCGTCATTCAACTCATTCCAATAGTGTTGGTGCCTTGGAGCAGGTTTCCATTGTGTCACACTCCTATCAGACCTATTTCGGCTTTCCGGGATCAGATCTCAATCTTGATTATGGGTTGCGTGACCACATGATCACGAGGTTTGCATCAGTTGGTATCAAAGCCAGGCTCCGAAACTAGGTCATATCATTCTGTTATTTTCATTTTTTTGTGTTCCTTCAAGTTTTTCAGTGTTTATGTCCATCTCCTTGTTCTTCATGTGTGTCATCTAAGGGGAAAAAGGTTATATTTCATCTTTTTTACTGTCTCATCTTATCAGTATATTAAACAAAAAAAGAAAAGAAAGAGAGATAGAGGGATTAGTTGAAATTTGAAGGATGATTCAATTTTTTACCGTAGAAAAACAACTCTAGTGAAACATAAAAAATCACATTGTAATACATTGAAACTTCATATTCCATCAATAGGGAATGATATCGTATCATATGTCAAATTTGGGCTTATTCTGATATCGTTTACTTGAGGTTGTATTTCGAGGTTCATTTCTGCCGTAAAAACACTACCTTAGTGAACCCTAAGCAAAACACCTTAGAATCAATTGAAACTTCACATTCTATTTATTTTGGTAGAGATCGCACCATATATTAAATTTGGGCTTATTTTGATATTGAATATTAGAGGTTTCAATTAGAGGTTCAATTTTGCCGCAAACTGGTCACACAAGGGGTTGGGTACCTAAAAGTAAGAGAACGACTTATAAATTGAGTTTTGTTGTTTGTTTAGTATTATAATACTAAATATTGAATTTGAGATCATTTCGACATCGTTTTCTCTGGGTTTAAATTTTGTTCCGTAAAAATTGCGTAAGAGGTTAGATTCTCGTCAAGTCTCAAAACGTGATCCTTACTGATTAGTTTTGTCCAATTCTTTATTTCTATTCCATTTTGGGTTATCTAGGAGTCAAGTAATTGTTTTCGCTACTACTTGCTTTTCTGTTTTATTTCATGTTTTCGTTCGTCCACAATTCTTACGAATTTGCATAGTTACTCGTGAAATTATAATCGTAGTTTTGTTTTGCTTTATTTTCAGTATTTTTATTGCTTCTTGAGGCTGAAAATTATAATCAGACTACGCTGCGAAGTCTACTGCTTTGATTTATTGATTTTAGTTTTTAAAGAACCAAAAGAAAGCAAGTTGTGAGGTAAAAGGTGTAGTGAGCTTATTAGAGTGAAAAGCCTTGATCCTTTTGACACGAGAGGTGTGAGGATATATTTTGTGTTACTAACCAAATTTTGCAGATTCAAAGGATGTCTGAAAATAACGAATAAGCGATATAAAATGTTGACGTAGCTTTCCAATTGCAAGTCATATGCTAGCAACTCGAGTTGTTGTCTAGGACATGCAAGGATCTAAAAGATGAGGTGAATTCAATAAAGCAACAGAATAGCGAGGCTGATCGTTGAGGAAAAACAGTATGTATGTCCATATGGAATAAGAGATCTAATTTTGAAGAGTATATTGATGAAAACGCAGATGCGGGTGAAGATGACTGTGATTTTTGCATCTATTGGCCAAGGAATCAGGTATGGACCGAACAGAGCTAGGAGGAATGCCAATTTTCATGGCATGGGGAATTGTGAAGATATGGATGGGGACACCATTAAACTGAAAACTCCTAACTTTCAAGGTAAAAATGATCCCGAGGCTTATTTGGAGTAGGAGAAAAAGGTAGATTAGATTTTTTATTGTCATAGCTATTCTGGAAAAAAAAGTGAAATTGGTGATGATTGAGTTTATGAAGTATGCATTGATTTGGTGGGATCAAATTGTAATTAGTAGGAGGAGTAATGGGGAGCTACCCGTTCAGACTTGGGGGGGAGATGAAAGTCTTAATGAGGAGACCATTTTTTATTGGCATGGGGAATTGTGAAGATATGGATGGGGACACCATTAAACTGAAAATTCCTAACTTTCAAGGTAAAAATGATCCTGAGGCTTATTTGGAGTGGGAGAAAAAGGTAGATTAGATTTTTTATTGTCATAGCTATTCTGGAAAAAAAAAGTGAAATTGGTGATGACTGAGTTTATGGAGTATACATTGATTCGGTGGGATCAAATTGTAATTAGTAGGAGGAGGAATGAGGAGCTACCCGTTCAGACTTGGGGGAGATGAAAGTCTTAATGAGGAGATCATTTTTTATTGGCATGGGGAATTGTGAAGATATGGATGGGGACACCATTAAACTGAAAATTCCTAACTTTCAAGGTAAAAATGATCCCGGGGCTTATTTGGAGTGGGAGAAAAAGGTAGATTAGATTTTTTATTGTCATAGCTATTCTGGAAAAAAAAAAGTGAAATTGGTGATGATTGAGTTTACAGAGTATGCATTGATTTGGTGGGATCAAATTGTAATTAGTAGGAGGAGGAATGGGGAGCTACCCGTTCAGACTTGGAGGGAGATGAAAGTCTTAATGAGGAGATCATTTGTGCCAAACCACAATTACAGAGACTTGGATTGTGTGACCGCATGATCACGAGGTTCGCATTACTCTTGATCTACATCCCAAGAAGCCCAGAGCTATCCGCTCGAGGTTTACCAAGCATCAAGTAATACTTTGTTTCTTATCTCCTCTCCATTATAATGTGCCAGGTCTTTTTATGGGGGTGTCATGCTAGGTATTTTTATGCATGCTAGCTTTTAATGTTGAACAATTTGTTTATGCCTGAAACATTTGGTGTGTTGATTAGAAACTCAAGTTTAAAATCTTGAGTTATTCAAGTCCTATCTGGTGTGATTCCTTAAAGCATATCAGTTCTTGTACAAATCTCCTTTTTCAAGAGTGAAAAAGGAAAAATAGGGAGTAATCTTTTTCCCGCATAAGGGGGTCTTTTTGCAACTAGGGGTATTTTATCTTGGTCTGTAATTCTATGCAGTTTAGCCATGTGGTATGGGTGCTTCATGTTAGCATGTGATGATCATTTGTGTTTTTGATTATTGGAAAGTGGATTTGTGATATACTGTCCTCATTGGGAAGTTTGTAATATATTGTCCTCACTGGTTTATTTCATATGATATCGACCAACTGATATAAAAATAGATTGTGCCTCTATTTGTTTTAGGTAGTGCACAAACTTAGCGAGAGACAATGAGGGAAAGAATGACAATGAAAGTATTGGTTTAGGATAATTTTAAGACAAAATCTTAAAAGTGTATTTCTTGACAGGTATCATTAAAATAATGAGCAAGAGTTCATAGCAATAAAATAAAAAGATGTGATAGTTTTGGAGTATGAGAGATATTTTTAGGACCTTTGTATCTATTTATTTGGTCACAGTAACATCGGATAAAGAGATTTAAAGATGGTTTAAAGTAGGAACTATAGATGAGATTGGTGGTATTATAGATCAAAATTGTCAAAGATTCGGTAGAAGTTGTATTATCCCTTAAGAATATGATGAACCAAGGATAGTCCAATTTTGGAAAAAGGAAAGAGCTTACTTTTTCATAATAAAAATCTCCCCTCTTGAAGAAGAAAGCGAACACAATATAGCTAGTATAGAAAAAGAAGGAAAAGAGTTGGGGATAAGGAAGAGTAATGAGTGAGTTTCCTCAGGGCACCTAGGGAAGATTGATAAAAGGACAAACATACCTAAGAGTGGAATGACAACATGGTCTAATATAAAGGAAGAAAGGATTCTCACTTATCCTCAGTGTATGAGGTATGGACAAAATCATTCAGGAGATTATTTGGTTTCCCTGGGATGATGTTATATTTGTAGACAAGAAGGACATCGTTGAAGTGAATGTTCATATTTGAATTCTCCTTTTTATCATTGTGGAGAGACTAGGCATCGTATGAAAACATGATTGCTAAGTAAATTCAAAGTCAAACACTATGAATACAGAGCCAACAACAATCAATGATTATGAATAAACCTGGTAGACTTACTTGGTCAAGAGCTAGTGCTAATAAAGGCTAGCCTAAAAAACAAAGGTAGAGGACTTATGGAAGAATATTTCAATGAATCGGGAGAAAGCCAAAGCTACTATAGATGTTATAGCAGGTAAAATATTATTAGAATCCAAAAAGGTTTATGCAAGGATTGATCGTGCATTTATTTATGGCGATAAAAATTAAGAATAAATCAAGTGTACAACGTAATAAAGAATAGAAAGGTATTATTATCAGCACACATTTAAGGTTATTATATCTATAAAGGTGTTAGGGTCACTGACAAGTGCAAAATATACATCTATTTTATTCCTTTTACATTATTCTTTTTAACATGTTTTAAGCTTATTCTAGTTGGTTTAAAGTTATTTTATGAGTTTTACATGTTTAAGAGACTTTGAGGATTAATTGTTATAAGATAGGAAACTCTGCACTTTATGTTTCAAGCCTTTGTTGCTTGTTTCAGGTTTTAATTCCCAAAGAAGAGTTTCAGAATTGGAATTACACCTATCAAGTTTGTTGAAGTATCGTGGGTAGAAATACAATGTCGGTTTGGGCACCCAATTGGAACAACAACATCAGTCCTGACTCTATCCACGCATCAACACTAAACTAAGCATATTTGGAGCATCAAATGCTGAAATCAAGTGATTCAAAAGTCCAAATTCATTTACACATTTAGTACTACAACTTTCATGCACAACCCAAAGTCATAAAAAATCATCTGCAATACTAAAATTCTGGTGCAAGGTGGATGGCGGGTTATGTTTCACAATCTAACAAGGATTAGAGAAATTTTCTCTACAACATTAATCTCCTACTTTTTAGCCTTGATTTTCAATAATTAGGGCCCTGACTTCATAATAAATTGGAGAAATACCAAAAAGACAAGGGATGCCTGCCTCTTTGTCTACATTTTTTCAAATCTAACAACAAATTACAAAGCATGAGCAGCTAATTCACTTGTTTGGTTTTAAGGGAATAGCATTCATCTCCCTCTAAGAATGTCAAACCAACAATTGCCGCTACTTTAGGTAACACTGAAACTTCAAGTTCTAAAACACGTGATATTAAGTGTTTTAAATGTCAGGGGCAGGGACATATAGCCATCCAATGTGTGAGCAAAAGGGTGATGGTGATAAACGCCCAAGGAGAGCTTAAGTCGGAGAATGAGGAAGAAGTAGATTATGATGACATGCCACCTTTGTAGGATGCTAATGATGAGCAAAGTGTTGTGGTTGGACATTTATTGGTAGCAAGGCGAGTTCTTAATATATAGGTTAAGGAGGAAGAAAGTAACCAAAGGAAGAACATGTTTCATACTCGGTACTTTGTAAAAAGCAAAGTTTCTAGTGTCATTATCGATAAAGGGAGTTGCAAAAATGTAGCCAACACTTATTTGGTGGAGAAATTGGCCTTAACTACCTTGAAACATCCTCACCCTTACCGGCTTCAATGGCTGAATGAATGTGGCAAAATCAAGGTGACAAGGCAATTATTGGTGGCATTATTCATTGGCAAATATGAGGATGAGGTGCTTTGTGATGTGGTTACTATGCATGCATGCCATTTACTATTGGGAAGACCATGGCAGGATGATATGAGGGTTACGCATGATGAATTCACAAATAGGTATTCTTTCACTCATAGAAGGCAACCTATTATTCTTATGCCATTGAATCCATAATAGGTCAGGGAGGACCAATTAAAGTTACAAAGATCAAATGAACAAAAGAAAGAAAAAGAAATGAAGGCTGAAATTGAAAAAAAAAAGAGTTAAAAAAAAAAGACAGAAAAACATTGATTAGAGAGAAAAAGAAAGAGAGGGGATTTCGTCCACAGTGAGAGCAAGAGAGGAAAAATTCAATTACATTGCAAAAAACAGTGAGATCAAGAGAATTTTCACACTAGCCCCTTATTGTACTCATGTAAAAGGAGGCTCTTTTGTGTACTAAAGATCTTGTTGGTGCTTTGTTGAGCGATATTATTTCTCTTTTGCAGGAGTTTGAAGATGTCCTTCCCGAAGAGGTACCTTATGGATTACCTCCAATCCGAGGGATTGAACATGAAATTGATTTCATACTAGGTGCATCAATTCCAAACCAACCTGCTTATAGGAGTAAATTATTGGAGAAGGGGTATGTGCGTGAAAGCATGAGTCCTTGTGCGGTTTCGGTGGTATTAGTTCCTAAGAATGATGGAACATGGAGGATGTGTGTTGACTGCTGAGTCATCAACAGTATAACGGTAAAGTATCGTCATCCCATTCCTAGATTAAATGATATGCTGGATGAATTGCATGGTTCTTGTTTCTTTACAAAAATGGATCTTAAGAGTGGATATCATTAGATTAGGATGAAGGAAGGTGATGAATAGAAAACTGCTTTTAAGACTAAATATGGTATGTATGAGTGGTTAGTGATGCCTTTCAATTTAACTAATGTTCCGAGAATATTTATGTGTTTGATGAACCATGTTTTGCATGTATTTATTGGCAAATTTGTCATTGTGTATTTTGATGATATCCTAATTTATAGCAAAAACTTGAGAGAACATGTAATGCATTTGAAATTTTTCTTGGAAATTCTAAGGAAATAAAAGTTGGTTGCTAATCTCAAGAAGTGCACCTTTTGCATGGAGAAACTTGTGTTTCTTGGTTTTGTTGTTAGTAAGAAAGGAATTGAGGTGGATGAGGAAAATGTTAAGGCAATCCAAGAGTGCCCAACGCCTACACAACAATCAACTAAGTGAGGAGTTTCCACGACTTAGCTAGCTTCTACAGATGGTTTGTGCGTGATTTTAGTAGCTTAGCCACACTCTTACTGAAGTCATCAAGAAAAATATGTTGTTTAAGTGGGGGAAAGAACAAGAAAAGGCATTTAATCTAATCAAAGAAAAGTTAGCTAATGCAATTTTGCTTGTTTTACCTAACTTTGCTAAAACTTTTGAAATTGAGTGTGATGCTTCTTCAGGAATTGGTATTGGAGTTGTTTTGATGCAAAAAGGTCATCCAGTTGTTTATTTTAGTGAAAAGTTGAGTGGGGAAGCCCTAAATTACCTTACTTATGATAAGGAGATGTATGCCTTGGTAAGGGCTTTGGAAAATTGGCAGCATTATCTATGGCCAAATAAATTTGTGATTCACACAGATCATGAGTCTTTGAAGCATTTGAAAGGATAGCAAAAGTTGAACAGACGTCATGCCAAGTGGGTGGAATTCATTGAAACATTTCCTTATGTGATCAGATACAAGTAAGGTAAGGAAAATGTGGTAGCTGATGCATTGTCCTGAAGGTATGCTTTACTTTCCATTTTAGATACAAAATTACTTGGCTTTGAATACATTAAGGATTTGTATGCACAAGATTCTGATTTTGGTGATGTGTTCAATGCATGAAAAAGTGGCATTTGATAAGTTTTATAGGCATGAAGGATTTTTGTTTCGGGAAAATAAACTATGTGAGCCTATGTGTTCTTTGCATGAATTGTTTGTGGGAGAATCTCATGGTGGTGGTTTGATGGGTCATTTTGATCTAGTTAAGACATTAGGAATTTTTCATGATCATTTTTTTTGCCTCATATGAAACGTGATGTGGAAAGATTCTATGAGAAGTGCATCACTTGTAAACAGGTCAAGTCTAAGTTCAAACCCCATGGTTTGTACACCCCTTTGCCAATACCTAGTGAACCTTGGACTGATATTTCTATGGATTTTGTTTTGGGATTACCAAGTACTAAGAGGGGGAGAGATTCAGTTTTTGTGGTGGTAGATAGATTCTCCAAGATGACCCATTTCATTGTCTATCATAAAACTGACAATGTATCACATATAACTGATTTGTTCTTCAAAGAAATTGTTAGGTTACATGGCATGCCTACGACCATTGTTTCTAATAGGGATGCAAAGTTTTTGAGTTACTTTAGGAAGACTTTGTGGGGAAAGTTAGGAACCAAGTTATTGTTTTCTACTACTTATCATGCACAGACGGATGGTCAAACTGAAGTAGTGAATAGAACTTTGTCTTCTTTGTTACATGCTATCATTAAAAAGAAGTTGAAAACCTGGGAAGATTGTTTGTCACATGTTGAATTTGCTTATAATAGAAGTATACATTCTACAACTAAGTTTTCACCATTTGAAATGGTTTATGGCTTTAACCCTTTGCCACCTTTGGATTTAACTTCTTTACCTTTAAGTGAACGTGTGAACTTAGATGGCAAAAAGAAGGTAGAATTTGAAAAGAAGATGATTTATGAAAAGGCACGACTGAACATTGAAAAGATGACTAAACAATATGTCCAACAAGCCAGCAAGGGACGCAAGAAGGTAGTGTTTAAACCAGGCGATTGGGTTTGGTTACACTTAAGGAAGGAACGTATTCCGGAGAAATGACTTTCAAAACTCCTACCTCGGGGTGATAGACCATTTCAAGTAGTGGAACACATCAATGATAATGCCTACAAGCTTGACTTACCAAGTGAGTATGGTGTTAGTGCAAGCTTTAATATTTATGATTTATCTCCTTTTGATGTAGGTGATGATTTGAGGACAAATCCTTCTCAAGAGGGGGAGAATGATGCAAACCAAGGAGCTGGACATGTTGATCATACACTCAAGAATGGGGCTGAATTTGCACAAGACCCTTTATCACTTCCAAGTGGTACAATTACAAGACTTAGAGCCAAACAATTCAAGGAAGTAATACACGGGCTAATCCAAGAGATTTGGGCTGATTCTAAAAAGACCAAAATGGACTCAAATACTAATCAAGGCTTAGTCCACGTCATCAAAGCATTTGAAGAGGCTAATAATTAGCATGCAAAAACGTTACCAGCATGATCTAACCATCAAAGGGCATGAATTTTTTGAGTTCCAAGGATATTAAATAGAGGAATGAACTTGGTCTTGAATGGTTATGTTAAATACATTGAATTTAGTCATTTAGCTATTTATGGTTGCCTCTAGAAGTCCAAGAGGCCTAAAAACGTGGGGACTTGATTATATTGATGTTTGTGTTGTTTTAAAGCTTTAGTTATGACTTTTCTTATTCTTGGAGGGTTGTTCCAAGTATATAGATGGGTATTTGAATTGAATAAACAGATCATATTTTCATAAAATTATCATTATTGTGAGGTCTTGTGTTCCTCTTCGTTCTTAAAAAAACTCTTAGAACTTATCAAGTTAATCTTATGGCGTTCAAACAACCAAACTTATCACCTTGATTGTTGAGAGATTCTCAGGTTTTCTTCGTGTGGCATTTCAATCCTTCATGGTCTTGGTTTTCATATGGTTAGGTGTGGGGTCAAGGCTCAACCAATCTTATCTACACGATCTTGGGGTTCTAAACCATCATTGTTATCGGGTTTCATCACAATTGTTGATGGAGTTCATACCAGCACTAATGTGTACAAACATTAAAGATGGGAAACAAAATAAAACTACAGTGAAAAGAGGTGATTGTTAAATAACACATTGCAATGGCCACTGTTTGGATAAGATTGGAGCATAAAATATTCATTCATTTAGTAAATATTGCAAATGAATCTTGGATGTTATAGAATAAATGAACCTTAACAAGGCATCCATGGATCATTTTTAGGATTTGAGTTGGGTTTAACAAGCCCAACATAAATCCATTACTTAGTTATTATCATGACTTGATAGACTATTGGTCAAAAGTCATGATTAGAGTCTCTAACACATGTTAATTCACTAAATATTATCAAATGATAATAACTAGAGATGGAAAATATGAACTAAGTTTAGGCTTAAACTAAGTACCTAAAGTTTAAATCATTACAACAATTTATTCTCAACATTTTAGATAGACCACTAGTATATTAGGCACAACAGACCATTAAGAATATTATATAAGTTAGCAATGCAGCTTATTTTATTTAGTATAATCAATTTCCTTGGCTTAAAAATTTAAGATTGGGGCATATTTGGAGCAAAAAATGTCAAAATCAAGTGATTAAAAAACCCAAATTCATCTACACATTTAGTACTACAACTTTCATGTTGGGCCCAAAGTCAAGAAAAATTATCTGCAGGACAAAAATCTTGGTGCAAGCTGAATGGCGGGTTGTGTTTCCAAATCTGACAAAAATTGAAGAGATTTTCTCTACAACATTAATCTCCTACTTTTTAGCCTTTATTTCCAACAATTAGGGCTATGAATCTTCAAAAATAAATTGTAGAAATAGCAGAAAGACAAGGGATGCCTGCCTCCTTCTCTACTTTTTTTCAGATCTTACAGCAAGTTACAAAAGCATGAGCAACTTATTCACTTGTTTGGTTTTATGGGAATATCATTCATCTTCATTATTGGTTGTGAGAAGTAGTGTTTCCATTGTAATTCTTACACTTTCAAGTACTTATTTATCTTTCTTCAAAATTTAAGCTATTGATTTTGGATTCATGCTTATGGAATTGGTTTAATATGATTTATGTGCTTTCTATGTTTTTTTCAATCCATAATTGTTGTTGGGAACAAGAATAAGAAGCAAATAGATTAATTTGATTATCTTATCTATCATATTAATTTATTTAGGATGAACAGGATGAGTGGATGTTCAAGCTTTTGAACGTTGGCTAGGAATAAATTGCATAGATCTTAGTCTTAAAGCTATTGTTGGGTGAAGAAGGCTCAATACTTAATTCACTTTATGACAAGGAATTAATTAGAAGTTTATTCTGATTTGTTTAACGTGCCTTTAGATTTACCTTAGCTTTAATGTAAGTCTAATTTATTTGCTTGATTTGAGAGGATATTAATTGAACTTCTATGATCAACCAATTTGTAAGAATGGAATAATCACCCCTATGAATAGAGTTGACAACATATTGATTAACCTTTTTTGATATTTAGCACTTTTGTTTATTTAATTTTTGTTGATTGAAACCACCCTCCTTCCTTTTGTATTTGGTATTTGTAGGAAAATAAATCTTCTCTTGGGTTTGACATAGTCCTATCACCATACTATTAAATTATTATTTTGATGATAGTAAAATAAGAATTAATTTGTAGAGATTTCAACAACCATTGGGGGTCAAGATATGAAAGTATAGTAGTATACCATTAGAATTACATGATTTTGCCTAAATATTAGGAATAGATTGGTTTAGCCTTTTTCAAGCTCAGGTGGTTTTTTTGTAAACACTATAGTACTATAGTCATTTCAAGTTGTGAAATTTCACTTATGAGTACCTAAAATTATTGAGAAATGAATGTATGGCATATGCAATAGATTTAAGAAATAAAGAGATTAAGTTAACAAAGATTCACATAGTGAGAATTTGGATTTCCACTAGACAATGAAGTAAAAGTTTCTATAGATGTAATCTTTGGAATTGTCCCAATAGCTTAATCACCATATAGAATGGAACTCGCATAAATGCTGGAGTTTGAAGATTTAACTTCAGGAGCTTTTGGATAATAGTTCATCTAGCTTAGCAACTCCTCTTAGGGAACTCCAATATTGTTTGCAAAGAAAAAAAAATGATAACTTCCAACTTTGGATTGATTATAGACAATTGAATTGGGTGATGATAAAGAACAAATATCTATTTTCATTTAATATTGTTTGCAAAGAAAAAAAATGATACTTTCCAACTTTGGATTGATTATAGACAATTGAATTGGGTGATGATAAAGAACAAATATCTATTTTCACAAGTAAATGATTTATTTGATCAATTGAAGGGACATGAATATTCTTCAAGATATATATAATATTAGGGTATTATCAATTAAAGATCAAGGAACAGGATGTCCCAAATTCTACTTTCAAGACTCGTTATAGACATTACAAGTTCTTTATGATGCCATTTGGTTTAACAAATACTTCAACAATATTTATAGATTTGATGAATTGGGTCTTTCAACCCTGTTTATATAAGTACTGGCCACTTGCGCTTCATTGCGACCGAAACTATATATTTTTCAAGGCAAAAAAATATTAATTGTGTAAATATTTTTATATTATAATAAAAATTTGGTCAAAATAATATATCCGTGCAAAATTCTTGTGGAGTGCGAGTTTCCTATAAAATATATGAATTTTAAATCAATATAAATTTATCTGTTTAGTTGATTTTAACAAAATCATCAGCATAAAATTATCAGCTTCATTAGAAAAGCAGGAAGATTCGAATACCTGAATTATCGAATTCACTGTATTAGGATTAATTAATTTTATAATTCAATTTAAATTAAACACAACAAATAAAATACAAATTGTGAAAATACCTATAATAACCAAATAACAAAAATAAATAGTTCATTTTCTATTTTAAGATAGCTCAGTAGAGTCAAAAGCAAATGGCACATGCTTGAGATTTTGCCGGGAAGTTGCTTGTCAACACAGCGATGGTAAACATTTTCAACCAGCGCGGTCAAGACAAATTAAAGAATGTTCTCAGTAGGTGTCACAAATGGACGAAGAGCTCAACCGTTAACAATCTCTCAACTCCGTCCATCAATGACCCCATCTCCATTTCTTAAACTTCGTGACACTACTCGGCATCATTAAGTTTCCATGAAACCCCCCTCATCTCTCCCTCTCCCTCTCCCTCTCTTCATCCATTTATACAGCTGAAGCCTGGCTTTTGTTCTTAGGAACTTTTGCAAAATACAAAACACGAAAAAAGAAAAGCAGAGTCAAAATAAAAAAAGCTGTGAAAAGTCAAGCACAAATTCTCTCTTCTTTCTTTCCCATAAAGTTAGTTTCTTAGTCTTTTTGTTGTTTCATTTGTTAGATGCAGATCTGTTTGTGAGATTTATACTACTACCTTTTCAAGATTGGAAGGTTCTGGGTTCTGGGTACCTTATATCACCAGATTAAACTTAAAGAGATTTATTTGTTTATACACAAAAATAAAAGATAATGAAAAACCAAAAAAACCTCACCTAACAACACAGAGCACCGAGTACATTAAGGGTAAAAGCATCTATGCACTGTTGAAATCCACAGTAAATCCCCTCACATGCTAAAGTAGTAAAACACCTACATATTTTATATTTTAGTTAATATGGTGATATTTATAGATGATTAATTGATGTATCAAGCTCTTATTTGGAACATCAATAACATTTGATAAATATTTTACAATCGTTGAATTGTAGCATAGATGAGTGATTTGTTTTATGTAGCAAATAATTTGATTGATTGTTTTGTTTTAACTACTTTGGTAATAATTTAATTAGTAGATAGCAAAACCACAATTGATCAAATTGACTAAAAATATATTATTTTTTGCCTGCAACATACTAATTGTTTGTTGCGCATGTTTTAACTATTTGTCGAATCATTTATTTGAAAGATAGCAAAAATACAATTGCTAAAATTTACCACAAATTATTATATTAAAAAAATTTAAAACACTGAGATTAAATTAATGTGATATTTTTAAAGAAAAATCAGTTCAATTTTTTAAAACTATTTTAAGACGTTAATATGAAAAAAAATATCATATATAATTAGTCTTTCCTATTTTTTAAGGAAAAAATCCCAAAAATAATATATAAAAAAATTTAGGGTCATTAACAATTTTGTTACATGTTAAAAAATTTGGTGCCGACTGTGGCGAAATGCAGGGCAATTTTTTATTTATTATTGTAGATAATTTGGTACAATTTTTCTACCCGTCTTGTCTACGTGTGGTTTCGTATATTTTTTTTCATGATATGAGATCTAGAATATCATACATAAAAAGACACGAAAGTTTTTTTTTCACAAAAATAACATTGACTAATGACTTTTTGTCACAATTATTATAGTTGTCATTATAAATATTATTATACATAATTAATATTCTAATTATTATTGGTCATACTATTGATGACACCATAATTATTGTTTAAAAATGAATTTTTATTTTATTTTTTAAGATTTATTCCTCGTATTATTATATTAAAAATATTTTAGAATACTGATAGCAAATTATTAATTCTTGAAAATATTAAATAGGTCATTTATATATATATATATATTATATATATGGGATAAATTTGTATTTAGCTATTTAAAAAAATATGTGCAATAACCTTAATGCCCTCGGCGGTTCCTGTGCATTTTTTTCTTATTCATGGGTAATGAAAATAAAAATAAAAAATGGGTCTTGGGATTATTCGTGGCGTGTGTAAACTGGCTCGAACACCCTAGTTATAAAAAAATATATATATATATATATATGAGGGGGGGGGGGGAATCGTGGTGTTCATAAGTTGACCTGGACACCCCAGTTATAAAAAAAAACTAAAAAAATATGTGGCAAGAAAAAACAGGAAAACAAATGTAAAAAAAAAGTGGATCCAGAGATTAGTCGTAGTGCGCATAAGCTATCCCGGACAGCCCGGTTATTAAAAAGAAGAAAAAAAAAGTGCAAGGAGAAAGCACCTTTTATTGCTCATTACAGTGATTTCACTGTTCATTCCTATTTGATAGTAAATGTAAGTTGACCCGCACACCCCATTTATAAAAAAAACGAGAAAAAATGTACAAGTGGAAAAAAAAAAGGAAAACAACATGTTAAAATAAAAAATGAATCCGAAGATTAGTCATAGCATGCATAAGCTGCCCCAGTCATAAAAAAAAAAAAAAAAAAACCCAATTATAAGAAGAAAAAATGCAAGGGGAAAACACAAAAAAATTGTGGCATGCATAAACTGGTACATAACTGACTCGGATACTCCGGTCATAAAAAAAAACCCAAAAAAATGTAAAAGTGGCAAAAACAACAGGAAAAAAAATGCAAAAAAAAAATGGATCCAAAAATTAATCGTGGTGCGTATAAATTGCAACAGATACCCCGGTTATTAAAAAAACCAAAAAAAAAAACAAAAAATAACCGGTTTAAAAAAAAAAAGCCTTTTGAAACAATGGATGAACAGTGATCACTATTCATTCGATGTTTCAATAGGCCTATAATAGCTTTTGGGGTTTAACTAGTTGTTATAGAAGATTTATTAAGGGGTTTTCCATGATTGCGACTAATTTGACTAGAAAAGATGAAGTTTACGTGGTTTGAAAATTATGAAAAGAGCTTTCAATAGTTAAAAAAAAGCTTCCTACTACCTTTTCATTGACATTGAAAGCACTTAAAACTTGGGCACAACCAAGCGGGGATACTTAAACTTGGGCAAAATCAATTTTTACACCATATATAATAAGTGCTACGCCTACACTACAAGCATTTAATATGACTAATACCAGGAGCATCAATTCCCAAACCAAAGCTTCATATCCAAGCCCCATTGCATATTGGTTAAGATAAGAAAACGACCATCTAAAATCGATTGATTTGCAGGACCCAAAACCATTCTGATTTCTGCATCTAGACATTCTTATAATCCATAGATCATTCCAATCAGATTGCAGTGCAAGGGTTTTCTGACTTCTAAGTTAGCATTTGCATTGATAATACACACCATAATCAAGACGACTTAAGACTTACAACCCACTGATAGATCTTTTTGATCCATCTCAAAATCCAAGTATCAAACGTGAAAGTGGAATCCTCTATTTTCTCTCACCAGAAAATCCTCTAGCAGACAACAGTCATCTTGAAGTCTAAACAAAACAGAGAGAGGAATATAATGTAGAAATGAATGATATTGCAAATCAAATATATTGGCAGAAAGTAGAAGGAAGATACAGCTCCCGGAGATTCAAAGGCTGTAGCTGATTTGACATTCAAAGGCTTTGTAATGTTTTTTGGAGCAGGGGCAGCAGCTATAGAACCCCATAAATCTTCATCTTCATCTTTTGTCACCTCCCCGGTGCTTTTTGGTCGCAAACTTGTTGCTAAAGGGTAAAAAAGCTAATTAAAGAGACTTGCTGAATGTCCCATCAGAACACGTGGCAAGGATATGCAACTTAATTGAACTATAGTTATGTGTATGAGTTGGGTGTATGATTATATCACCTTCCCGGTGCTTTTCGCTGTGAAACTGGCTGTGAGACAGACCACTTCCGAGTTGCTTGAATGCTTGCAAGAGCTGGATAAGCCTTTGGCTCTTCAAGAGGTTCAATATCATCCCACCCGTCCTTGTCACTGCCCTGCTCCTTATGAATTCCATTTTCAATTTCTCCCCAGCCATCTGTTGAAGTAGGGGACTCCAGTACAGGTTGATCAGCCAAGTCTGTGCTGGAATTTACCCAGGCTGGTGCTTTACTTGGAGACTCCATCACTATGATCACCATACAAAACCACCATCAGATATTGAATTGATAGATAAATGCATCATAATAAAAGCTGGCATAACCAATGTTGCAGCAAGCATTGTTGAATCAACAGTGCATTTCACCATCTAATATCAATGTGCAGTTCACAGAGCATGATTGGCATGCCCTCAGAAAACACACTGACCTTGAAGATACTTGACTATTGGTCAAAAAGACACTCTCCACCATTTAAACCCATAAATGAAAAACAAAAAATCAAGATGTATACTTGAGCAGGCATTAGTGGTTGTGGAGATCGGTGCGATGTAACTTGTAAGCATCTCAACCCACAATGTAACTTGTATACATTTGAATACACAATTTTGATGTATTAATGTACACCACTAAAACTAAAAAAAAAGAAAATATCATTCAAAAAAATCTGATAGTAGATAAAAAAAACACCCTACTTACCAGTTAGATCAGTGTGAAAATCCCAGCTATTAGAGGACCAGTGCCAAGTAAGAGCATTTCAAACAATTCCAACATGACATTCCAGAATCACTTACCCAAGTAAACTAGCATTTCCAGGTATTGAAGAGATTCCTGTGCTTGCAGCTCCAGCTGTCTCTCCAACATTTGTCAACAAATGACCAAAGAGGGAAAAAAATCAATATAAACCAATGCTTTGAAATTAAAATCAACAGTATCGTGCTGGAAGCAACCAGATCATGGAGTCTTCTAATTTATGACCAGATATGTCATGGAGAGACAGACCAAAGGACAATAGCAGAGTGAAGGACATGGACATCAGACTTTGCTAAAGACTTTGGACTTCTTTAAGCAATAAAATTAAGAAGCATTTTCCGAGGAATTGGCACGACAAGATTGACAGACAAATTGCTGTTAAGTTGTCACTGTAGCAAGCGGAAACTATGACTTGTAAATGACAACCAGAAAGCTTTTCACATTTGATATCATAAGCTTCTCCCATTCAAGCATACTAACATCAATTATGTACGATGAAGGCCCTGCTACGCTTAAGAAGATTCAGTGAACCAGACACCAAATATTTCGCAAGAGATGCTACCATTTGTGCCTGAGTGCATGCAAGTATTGACAGAGAAAGCAGCAGAACTTGGTTTCTATAAGTTGTCCATCTAAAATCCTTTCTAATGCATGTGCACTTAGTAATCTCTTCAAATTTCTGTGTCCATATTGAAAACAGAAAGCATGTTGAAATAAATGCAACAAACAATTCAAAAGCACACCTCATGGTATTGCTTTACTATTTGCAAAAACTGTTCAACTGCTTGAAAGGATTTTGATCGCACATCATTGTTGAAAATAAAAGAAAGAGAGTGTTTCAATTCACGTGCAATGGGGAAAACACTAAAATATGTAAAAATCATCTCGAGAAAATATAACCTGTCAGGATCAATGGTAAGTACAACAACATTAGGAAGAATTCGAGTTGTGATCTCATTAATGTCATAATAAGAACTAGTGGCACACAAAGCCATTACTCCTGCCATAATAGAAGTTTATTTTAGGCATTGCGCTATACACCAGAATGTAAAAGCACTAGATTACATCTACTACGAAAAAACTTAATTTGCATAGGCTGTAGAAAATGAAAAACAAAAAACCTTGAAATGTATGAAACTTTTTCTCAGAATAAAAACTTAATGAAAAAAAGTGAATTTTAAATGAACGAATGTACACTTTTATACCTGCTCCTCTGGCAGGAGAAAAAGTATCGCCCAATGCTCGAACTATAAAAGCATTAATTAGAATTCTCTTCCCTGTCTGCTTGTAATTCAAACAAACAAAAGAACATTTCCACAGAAAATCTAGTAAATTCTCAATTAATTAATGTTTGCATAAAATCAATAGAATCATAAGATTGACCATCCTCAACAAGAAAAGAAAGAGATCCACTCATTCTTGCCCCTTTATTCAAGTAGTTTGCGATATTCCCAAGTAATATGGTGTATTTGTTCTAATTGCAGGCTCTTCATCAATCTTCAAAAAAGAAACCTGCTAAACTAGACACATAAAGTAATATAAGAATACCATTTTTTTCAAAAGAGGACAGGGGAAAAGGATCATCAATTGAAAGGAAAGAACTTCAGACTGAAGCCAATAGAAATGCAGCCAAGGCAGTTTAAATAGTAACAAAGTAATCTAAACAGACTTCAGTTGGATCAACAAATAAATCATGCAGACCTGTAACTCTGAAAGATATTTCAGCAACGAGCCTGAAATAGAACGTTGAGAAAGCTGCAATTTCAGGTGACAAAAGCAACATTTAGGAAGAACTCGAAAACCACAATTAATTACTCACACAAGCATAACTCGGAATGAACCAGTAAACCTAAAGCAGAAAAACAGCAACAATAACAAGGATCACACATGGCCTCTTCAAAAGTAATAAAAGTACCTTAGGTTCCAAAAACAGCATGGATTTAAGAATCAATTCACGAAGAAAAGCAGATGTATCAGAGAACCCAAAAGCAACATGCGGGTAAGCCTGACCGCATTATCCCCAATGAGAATTACAACATTATGAAGACCATATTCCAAATAAAAATATCTAGTGTGCTAGAATAAAAAAACATGAAGTCATCTAATCAGTGATTGCTCATCAACAACTTGTGCTGACAATGACTCTCCATATGTTGCAGGAGCCTAACACGAATAGCACGATTATTGTAGGAAAAAAGTTTCACAATATTCGGTAACACCTGCAAAAAATAGGAACTTGCCTCCATGACATGACAGTACTATACAAATGATCACAACATTTTGGCACTTCAAGAGAAGTGTTACAGAAATCTTTAAATAAACCATGACTCAAAAAAATAAGATATATGTAAACAAATATGAAAACAAACAAAAGGTGAGTTGATCATTGAGTATATATATATATATTTGATTGTATTAGAGATAATGAGAAAAAAAACAAATTAGAAAATAAAATCTTTTAAGTTATTAAGTTTTAAAATAGTCAAATTGCTTAAAATGATAATTCAGACACATTGGATAAGATCTCTAATCAACAGACACTACTATAGTTTCTTTCTTTAATTCCGAGTTACAAAAAAAATACTTCTAAAAAATTATAACAATAAAACACTGAAACTCAAAAAGTATTTGTTTTTTCGATGACAGTATTTTTTTGTAAAAAAAAATAATTTTTTTTATGTTTCTGGATGATTTTAATATTTTTCTATTAAAATTAAATTTTAAAAATAAAAAATATATATACAACTATTCATACTTTCTAGAGTATGAAAGTGGATTGCAAGGGCAGCCACCTTTTTCCCTCAACCAACAATCTTAACCTCAAAAACAAAACAGTCAAGACACAACAGAGTTGATCAATGACAACTGAAATTCTTGGAGCAAGCTTCTTGAATAACATAGATGGATAGAATAAGTTATGAGGAACAAACAAATCAACCAAAAGAAATCTCAATTAACAATGAGACGACTCATAGCTTTCTTCTTAAACAAAATGAACAACAGATCAAGTGCCTAAGATAATGATCGTGAAGTAAAGATGAATTAATTAAAAAGAAGACAACAATGATGAAAGTAAAAAAATAGAACGGATGCAGAAAATTTACCTTAGAAGCTAAAAAAAACCCAGCTAGAAACGCATAATGAATTAAGCCCGAGCCTAAAAAAAAGGTGAGCAAAGGCATATCAAAAGAAAAGAAAGGAAAATAAAAGTTGTTAGACTAAATGTAAATTAATTAAAACCAATCAAGCAAGAAGAGAATAAATGAAGGAACCTGACACGAAAATATTTAGGCAAGATTTGTTGCAATCCTAAACATTGAAAAAAAAACAATCATTAATCGTTTTAATAAAAAGAAGGCAGAAAAAACAAAAAAAAATGAACTAAAAAAAAAGGTACAAGGAAAATGAAAGGATCGAATCGCTAGCAAGTCCAAGTTTAAAACAATCCCCTTCACTACTTACCAAAATTTGAACAATCAAGCTAAATTCTTCCTAGTCGACACTGATAACATGAGAATTCATGATTTTTTAACCTTAGAAATTAAGATCTCTTCTTTTTAAGAAAAACATCTGAATAGTCATTTTATCCTTTTAAACATAAATTTAAGCTCAAAAGTCACTCGTAAACAACCAAATCACAATACCTGGTGTTTAACGCAACAGATAACAAGGAAAAAAAGATATCAAATGACATAGGAAAGAAAAGCAAGGGGGGCAAGAAGTCTATTGTCGAAACTCATTTTTTTAATAATAAAAAGAAAAAAAATCTTATAGCAAACAAAACGGGATAGCCGTCAAGATCTGGATTATGAAAGCGGATTGCAAGGGATTGTCGTCTTATTCCCTCAACCAAAAATCTAAACATCAAAAATAAAAACAGATAGCAACACACCCTAGTTGATCAATGACAACTAAAAAACTCAGAGCAGGCTTCATGAATAGCATAGGTAGACAATATAAGTTTTCCGTTACAAACAAATCAACCAAAAAGATCTCAATAGTAATACAACGACTCATAACTTTCCTCTACGAACATAATGATCAAAGGATAATGTGTCAAGATAATAATCGTGCTAAATTTGAACAATCAAGCTAAATTCTTCCGAGTCGACTCTAATAACATGAGAAATCATGAAGTTTTAGCCCTAGAAATTAAGATTTCATATTTTTAAGAAAAACATTTGATTAGCCATTTAATCATTTAAAACATAAATCTAAGCTCAAAAGTCACTCGTAAACAACCAAATCACACTACCTGGTGTATAACGCAGCAGTCCTACGGACAAAATGAATATCAGGTTAGGGAAAAGGAAAGCAATATCACGTAACAAGGAACAAAAAATATCAAATGACATAGGAAAGAAAAGCAAGGGGAGCAAGAAGTCTATTGTCGAAACTCATTCTTTTAATAATAAAAAGAAAAAAAAATCTTATAGCAAACAAAACGGGATATCCATCCAAGATCTGGATTATGAAAGTGGATTGCAAGGGATTGTCGTCTTATTCCCTCAACCAACAATCTAAACATCAAAAATAAAAACAGATAGCAACACACCCTAGTTGATCAATGACTACGGTTGAATCCCGTGAAACCATTTCATAGAAGTTCATTGATATCTTCCTTGTATAAAGCAAATTGACTTCGATTCTTGAATAATCTACATCATTTCCGCTTCTATTGTAACATAGGATTCCTTTTTATGTGGAAAAGACCCGTATCAAGAATTATGATTTTATGTATGAACAATTCCACAATATCCTGTTCAGTCGCAACAAAATATTTTCTGTGTGGCGGTTAAAAAAAAAATTTTTTGGATAGATACTATTTCACCAATCGAGTCACAAGTATCTAACATATTCATTCGGTTCAGGATCATGGGCTCCTTTTCTATCAAATAGGAAGGGTTGTTGCACAAAATGTATTTCTAATTAATTGCCCGATAGATCCTCTATCTATCTATATGAAGAAGAAATCATGTAATGAAGGGGATTCTTATTTGTACAAATGGTACTTCGAACTTGGAACGAGCATGAAGAAATTAACGATACTTCTTTATCTTTTGAGTTGTTCTATCGGATCGATTGCTCAAGACCCTTGGTCTTTATCCGGACCCGATGAAAAAAATGGGATCACCTATTATGGACTTGTTGAGAATGATTCTAATCTAGTTCATGGCCTATTAGAAGTAGAAGGCGCTCTAGTGGGATACTCACGGACAGAAAAAGATTGCAGTCAGTTTGATAATGATCGAGTGACATTGCTTCTTCGGCCCGACCCAAGGAGTCCCTTAGATATGATGCAAAATGGATCTTGTTCTATCTTTGATCAGGGATTTCTCTATGAAAAATATGAATCGGAGTTTGAAGAAGGGGAAGTATAAGGAATCCTCGACCCCTAATAGATAGAGTAGGATTTATTCAATCACATAGTTTGGGCACCTAGAATAGGTCGGAGCAAGCTTCATGAATAGCATTGGTGGACAAAATAAGTTTTCGGTTACAAAAAAATCAAAGGAAAAAATCTCAATTAATAATAAGACGACTCATAACTTTCCTCTTGGAACATAATGAACAAGGATCATGTGCCAAGATAATAATTGTGCAGTAAAGATGAATAATCAAAGAGAAGAGAACAATGATGAAGGCTGAAAAATAGAACTGGTACAGACAACTTTACCTCGTAAGGTAGGAAATAGCAGCTGGTGGAACATACTGAATAAACCCAAAGCCTAAAAAAAGGAGAGCAAAAGCATTTCAAAAGAAAACAAAAGTTGTTAGACTATTGTGAATTAATGAAAACCAATCAAGCAAGAAGAGCATAAATGTAGGAACCTGCCACTAAAATGTTTAGACAAGTTTTGTCGCAATCCTAGACATTGATAAAAAACAATCAGCAATCGTTTAAAATAAAGAAGGGAGAAGCAGCACTAAAAAACTGAACTAAAAAATACAGGTACAAGGAAAATGAGAGGAACGACTCGCAAGCGACTGTGACTTTAAAACAATCCCCTCCACTACTTATTGGAATTTGAACAATCAATCTAAATTCTTTCGAGTCGACATTAATAACATGAGAAATCATGATCTTTTAGCCTTAGAAATTATGATTTTCTTCTTTTAAGAAAAAACATCTAAATAGTTATTTAATCCTTGTAAACATCAATCGAAACTCAAAAGCCACTAGTAAAACAACAAATCACTACCTGCTGTTTAACGCAGCAGAACTACGCACAAAATGAATATCAGGTTAGGGAAAAGAAAAACAAGATCACGTAACAAGGAAAAAAAGATATCAAATGACATAGTAAAGAAACAAAAAGAGCACGAAGTCTACTGTAGAAACATTTTTTTTTAATAATAAAAAGAAAAAACTCTTATAGCAAAAGAAATGAGATATCCGTCAAAGATCTGTATTATGAAAGTGGATTGCAAGGGAGAATCGTCTTCTTCCCTCAACCAACAATCTAAACTTTAAAAACAAAAACAGATTGCAACACACCATAGTTGATCACTGACAACTAAAAAGCTCAGAGCAAGCTTCATGAATAGCATAGATGGAAAAAATAAGTTTTCAGTTACAAACAAATCAATGAAAATAAATCTCAATTAATAATAAGACGACTCGTAACTTTCCTTTTAAAACATAATAAACAAATAATCAAGTGCCAAGAAAATGATCGTATTGATTTACCTTGGAAGCTCAAAAATAGAAGCTGATAGTATAGATTGAAGCCTAAAAAAACGATGAGCAAAGGCAACTCAAAAGAAAAGACAAGAAAAGTTGTTAGACTAAATGAGAATTAATTAAAACCAATTAAACAAGAAGAGAATGAATGTAGGAACCTGGCACCAAAATGTTTAGGCAAGATATGTCGCAATCCTAGACATTAATAAAAAACAATTATTAATTGTTTTAATAAAAAGAAGGGAGAGGATCAACTCGCCGGCCACTTCGAGTTGAAAACATTCCCCTCCTCTACTTGTCATAATTTGAACAATCAAGCTAAATTCTTCCGAGTCGACAATGATAACATGAGAAATCGTGAATTTTTAGCCTTAGAAATTAAGATTTCTTCTTTTTAAGAAAAATATCTGAATAGTCCTTTAATCTTTTTAAACATAAATATAAGCTCAAAAGTCACTCATAAACAACCAAATCACAATACCTGGTGTTTAACGCAACAGATCAATGCACAAAATAAATATAGGATTAGGAAAAAGGAAAACAAAATCACGTAACAAGAACTAACCTTAATGAACTGACCATGTGTAACCTGCTGGCTTTTTGGGAATCTATAATACACAACGAATCCAGAGCATTCATGTTCATATATAGTTTCATCTCTCTAGCAACAAAGAATTGCAATGGAAAAAAAGGAGAGCATTAGGTTAGTAGGATTGGGAAAAGGAAAAGGAAAAGCAAATATATCCTTAATTCAATCAAATACAAGTGCGAAATTCAAACACACTTGTGTAAACACATGATTTACTCCAGTGAAAAAATCATTTTTTTCTATAACTTCATGAAACAATCTTAAATTAATGAAAGGAAAAATAAATCTGAATAACAAAAAGTAACAACATCAATACTTTCCAGTAGTAAGCAATCTTTAGTGTTTCATACAAAAACCTCCCAAGTTTACCTACATCATATTCAGTACAATAGCATATCATAGGTTGTAATGTTTTACATATCAGAACATCGATGTGATTTACTATGTTGAAAAATGGTGTGCCAAGTGAATGAAGAGTATGTACAAACATGGCACAATATGCAGCATCTGGCATGCTGAAAGTACAACAGGGGAAAATACAGCGCTAAACGAACTCCATGATGATTTTCAAAGTATCGGGACATGAAGTCATCCATTTGTCCTTTGCACTAGATAGTTGTCTAGGAAAAGATGAAATTCGCAATTAATTAATGATTGCATAAAATCAATAGAATCACAAGATTGACCATCTCGACAAGAATAGAAAGAGATCCACTCATTCTTACCCCTCATTCAAGTAGCCTGCGATATTCCCAAGTAATATGGTGGTATTTGTTCTAATTGCAGGCTCTTCATCAACCTTCAAAAAGAAACCTACTAAACTAGACACATAAAGTAATATAAGAATACCTTTTTCTTCAAAATAGGGCAAGGAAAAAGGATCATCAATTGAAAGGAAAGAACTTTAGACTAAAGCCAAAAGAAATGCAGCCAAGGCAGTTTAAATAGTAACAAAGTAATCTAAACAGACTTCAGTTGGATCAACAAATAAATCATGCAGACCTATAACTTTGAAAGATATTTCAGCAAGGAGCCTGAAACAGAACGTTGAGAAAGCTGCAATTTCAGGTGAAACAAAAGCAACATTCAAGAAGAACTCGAAAACCACAATTAATTACTCACACAAGCATAACTCGGAATGAACCAGTAAACCTAAAGCAGAAAAACAGCAACAATAAAAAGGATCACACATGGCCACTGCAAAAGTAATACAAGTACCTTAGGTGCCAAAAGCAGATGTATCAGAGAACCATGAAGCAACATGAGGGTAAACATGGCCGCATTATCCCCTTTGAGAATTACAGCATTATGAAGACCATATTCCAAATAAAAATATCTAGTTCATACGAGTTCTAAAATTAGATTTGACTCAAACTTTCTCCTCTCGTGCTCGGGAGACCAGATCAAATAATGCTCCTCGACTCTCTTCAAAAACTAAGATGAAAAAGAAACTGAATACAATAGCTCATATACATTGTTAGAGCACTTGAACTCTCTGATCAACTTATCCTATAACTGTCTATCTGTTACCCATTCATAATTTTATGAATACGCATTTTGAGGTGGATAATAGGAATTTCATCACTTTTTTAAAAAAAATTGACTAGTTCCATCCTTTTGAAGAATACATAGGTAGTGCAAATGAAGAAAAAAAAATGAATCGTAGTCAATAACCAAGGATACACTAAGATACTCAGAAAGAATCCATGAACAGTGCCTAATACTATCATCATGGCTAATATGTGTAAATAAATTCCTGAAGCCAAACCTTTGGAATGGAAGAAGTGTAGCGCAACTCTTCTGTTTTGCCCAACTTCATACCAGAAAAGAGTTCATATAAAAGAGATCCTATCAATCAAAACCAGAAAGGAAAAAGAAAAACAATCAGATTGTCTGCAGAAACTTGCATAGAAGAGAATAAAAACAACTAAAGACTATTTTTCCTGCACATTTCTTTGCCTCGCCACAAATTAAATTTAGGATGCTTTAACAACTAACAAGAATTGCAATCAAAAGTGCATAAGGATGATAGATGAAAAGCTATTGAACAAGAAAAGTTGAACTTTGAAAATGTTCTCATACTTTAATAAAATAAACCCAAAAGTATGAAGCAAATGATGCAGAATGATTGTCAGGGGATCTAACAATCGAAAGGTGAGTGGAAAGATGCAACTTATATAATAAAGGGACGGTTATTCAAGAAGACTAAAGGGAAAGCAAGGAAATTCCTGGGAGAATATGGACTATGCAGCAGAACATAAGAGTATGGCTAAGAGGAATTGAAATATAAGTGGAGTGGATAGGAATGTGGTTGGTAAAATAGCTTTCAATGGTTCTCAAGGATCAACTACAATAGCATTTAAATAAGAATTGAAATATTTTTGAAGATGCCTAGGGTAATTCAAAGGCTTTCTTGAAGAGCTTGTCTTATGTTAGAGGACTTGTTAGAATAGAGAAAACTTCAAAAGCCATTATGTTAGTCATATGGGTGGAGAGGCACTCCCATTGTTTTATGGCAAAGTGAATTGACCAATACAAATACTTAAAATAGGCTACCAACAAGTTTGCTTTTCCTGTAAAAATGATCACATGTTTCTCGACAAAAATATTTGTTGTTAAGTGAACATATATGAAAATTAGATCATTTGTTTTTAAAAATTGTCATGTGGCAATTGAGGAGAAGGGTCCACATAACCAGCATCGTGTTCACATGAACCTCCAAACCAAGATCTACAAGGAAAATAAATTTAAATATGGATTATCTTGACCCAATGGAAGGCAGAGTTCCAATTAATTGAACAGATCAGGATAGGCATGCCCATCAGACAAATTCCAAGATATCAAGGCTATAATGATGGGGACCAAAGAACTAAAGGTATAAGTATAACTTTTTGTCAATGAATACGAAGTCACACCACCATTTTAATTGAACAAGGTATGATTTAATTAACCATCCATCTAAAGTGGAGCAAATTAGACTTACCAAAGCCCCAGGAATCAATGGCCCAAGGTGGAGATTTTCTGATTTCAACCCAGTCAGACTTTAGCCAGCTCCATTGATTAATATTGTGATCCAATAGGCCATTCATATTGTTTAAGAAAAAAACACAAACAGTATGTTAAACACATCCAGCTATAACGATTGCTAGTCTTTAAAACAAATCAAAATTAAACTATGGAAAAATAAAAAGAATATCAGCACTGGTACCTCTTAAATCTGCTATCCACCACCATAACGAATTCTATAGTTGATTAATGGAAGAATATGCTGAAAATTTATAACATAATTGAAACATTTCATCGGTGAGAAACATGAGGACAAAACAAAACAGGCTATGTATTATTCTAAATTACTAAAACATTTCCTAGAGAACAAGTTTATTAGTCAACGTAAATCAATTGACAAGAAACAAACTTCTTAATGCAGTTGTCAAGAAGTAATCAGAGTCTATCCTACTTGCAAATGCTGCTCAATTTTGAAATTGAGGAATATAGAGCAAAATAATTCTAATACAAGAGTAACAAGAAATTTCCATCAATTGCTCATTTCCAGAGACTTGAATTACCAGCATTGGTCCAGTTGCATTCCCATTTCATCCATCAAACTCAGATAGAACATTAAAAGCATGCAATTTCCAATCTAGAGTTGGTGTAACAACAACACTGGTCAGGCAAACATTGCCATGTACCTGCAGTGACCAAAGATAGTCAGACAGTGCTGCAAACAAAAAGAATATAGAAATTAGATAGGAGCTAATCAGTTTTTCTAATCACTTATAGAGTTGGAGGTGCTTACAAGTTTACAATCATTAATCGAGAAGCTCACAGCTTTAGCTGTCTGGTTCAGTCCCCAGGAATAATACTCATCCCTGCCAGGAAAGAATTACAAGGAAAAATACAAGGAACCCTATCATTCATTGGTAATTGAAAAGGGCAGGATTGCCCCAGAAATGACAAAGTAGAGGAAACCAGCCGAAGCACTCTTGGATAAGGCTTAGCCTAGTTGAGATGGGTTCAATTTGTAATTGCAAGGAATTACAAGAGGAGATTGTCAACATCCAGCTAAGACAACATAATCCTGAAACAGTGCCTAGGCTGTGTGCTTGTGCACTACCAAATCAAAGGGCAGTTAAAAATGAAAATGCTTAGAATGGTAATCTGCATGCTAAATAATTTATTGATTATCATGATAAGAACAAAAAGCAATGCGTGAGATAGAAATCATGTAATAAAGAAAGGGCAGCCATCAGCAGATTAGAGCAGTCATACCTTCGTGTGCCTTCTAAACCTAGTAATCAACTGAATGCTGCACGCACGTTATAATCACAGATACAATAATTAATTCCACAAAAATATATATAAAATTACTTTGATGATGATGATGATAGTGAAAAAATGCAATGATACCTGTTCGATTAATCGATAGACGGGGCTGCCATTCGAGGTGAGATTATCAGCGCCTCTATAAGTATTTCTAAACAGCCAAAGCAAATTGAAGGTGAATTTTGTCGCATCTCGTAAAATCCAAGGGGTAGTATGGTTCTCCGTAAAATCAATCGCGCTCTCTGGAAACACTTGATCGTCGAATCTTGCCACATCCTCTTCGCTAGCTGTAGGAAACGGAGAGGAGGAGGAGGATCTGAAGTGCTCGAGGGAAGCGACGAAGGAGGTTTCGGGTTTGAAAGAGAGATTGAGGATAGTGTTCGGGTATTGAGAGGCTGAAGGGTGACCGGTAGAGAGAGAGAGGAGTGAGAAAAGAAGAGAAGGCGAAAGGACAGATTGTGAAGAGGAGGATTGGAGGTCTGTTTGTTCGCCATTTCTATTTTAGCTTTGTTGTTTTCATTAGTTTTAGAAAAACAAGAACAAGAACAAGAACAAGAACAAGAAAACTAATCGCTGCTCTATGTAACTGATTCGTCAAGTGCCAACGGCACTCTTCCGAATTTTACCGTTTTCTTTATTTCGAATCCTCGGCTCCAGGAAGGGAAAGTCTATATCCCTTGAAAATGACGGCACTAAAACAGACAAGGAGAAAAAAATTATATTCAAGTAGTGATCTAGAATATAAATAATTAGGTTTTTTTATTATGTTTGGTTATGGTGAAAAGATAGAAAAATATATAAAAAAAATCTATTTTATTTTTATTATGTATTATTGTTAGATTTATATATTAAAAAAATAATTAAATATTAATTTCTTTTATTTTGACTTATATTAAGTATTAAAATTAATAATATTATAATAATTATAGTTATAAAATTATGACTGAAATGATATGTTGACCTGAGACTTGTATTTGTCAAAGTTTAAGAAATAAATAAAGAAATGATTGACTCAACCCAACCTTGTCAAAAATTGAGGTCAACACACGATAAAATATTAACAAAAAAACCTATTAATTTTTTTGAAAAACAAATTGATCAAAACAAGGTTGCTTTGATTATTTTTAAAAACAATTGGGTAAGTTGGGTTGACCATCTCGAACTGTGATCTGAACATTTCCTTGCATCATCTCTTGAGTATGGTTTTAAAATTATGACAATAACCATTTTTATTTTAACATTGACTTGGGTCAACTCCAAGTTTAGTTTTAAAACTAAAATAATAATAATTTTTATCTTTGAATCAAGTTTTAAAATCATGATAATAATCACTTTTAATTTATATTGACTCCATGTTTAGTTCTAAAACTACAATAATAATATTTTTTATCTTTGAATCAAGTTTTAAAATCATGATAATAATCACTTTTAATTTATATTGACTCCAAGTTTAGTTTTAAAACTAAAATAATAATAATTTTTATCTTTGAACCATTTTAACCCTCCTGATTTGTGACTTGTCTTGTCCTTGGTTAAACTTTGAATCAAATTTTAAAATCATAATAATAATCATTTTTATTTCATATTGACTCGAGTCAACATGGGTTTACCCATGTAAAATCCAAAAATAAAAAATAGGGACAAAAAGAAAATAACAACTCTTTTGGGTCAAAATATAATTTTGAAAAATATCACACTATATAAACATTTTTTTCTCCTCCAAAGGAGCTGCAAAAGAGTGAGTGATGGAATAAACTGCCAACAACCATAGATTGTTATTGCACCATTGGATTTGCCTGGTTTTTGGATATGTTACACTCCTCACCTTTATTTATCATCGCACTATTCGATTTTAAATATCATAATTTGTTTGGTATATTTAGCCCTCAAAACATTTTAATAAAACAATTGTCCACATATCAATCACGATCACCGGAGGTGTTCGCCTTATTACATCGTTGGATTGGTATATATTTGGTATATGTTGGTCATATTGATAAAAATCACATTCTGAACGATGGAGATCTGTTTCAGAGACTTCGACAAGAAGTTGTTCGTCGGTGAACAACATATTGTTAAGTTGCAAGTCAGTTTAGTTTGATTTTTGATTTGTGGTGATCTATACATTACACGGCTTAGATATTTGGATATGTGTTGCATAACATAATTATGATTAACGTCACTGTTTGGATTGAATTATCAACTATTTAGTTAGTATATACTTTAATCTTTATAAAGCTTATCTTGTCTAATCCATGTATTGGAACTAGACAATTTAGTCACCCCACTCTTGCACTGAGATAGGGCACGCAAATGATGAAAATTAAGATTTGTTTCTTGACAGAAGTTATAGGTATGAATATTATATTTCCAACATAACTAACCTCACTTAATTTTGAGTTATATAACCTCAGATATGGTCTGAAAAAAAAAAGAAGGAACAAACTGTCTTTTGCTTGACAAATTGATTATTCAGTGTTTAGTTGAGATTCAAGATTTGAAAACAACCAAGTTTAAGATAAGTTCCTTCATGAAAGTTGTATTTAGAAGTGTTAGCTTTCAAATAAAATTGGATTGGATTGATTAGGAGTTGTATAACTCCATATATACAATCATTCAATAATATCTGAAAAATTATTGTTTCAATGTTGATTTGAACTTTAAGATTTGAAAATGAATGAATTGGAAATACGATAATTCACAATAAAACAATAGAAATAACTCTTATGGTCACACAAAATTTCTTCTTTAATCGGCGACAAAAGAATGGGTCAAAGATTGTAAACACCTAACATTATTGAAATTTGCCCACATAAACAAGATGCCTAAAAAATGGTAAGCCAAAAATAATTTACATGTCACACGGAAGTAAGGATGGAACAATAGGAATCATAAAAGAGAAGCTTTGCAACTAAACAATTTTAAGAAGTAAGCATGCCAAAATGGGTTATTGTGCTTGAGAAGACCTCATGCTAAATAATAATAAAAAGAGAGATGGAGAGAAACGACAAACTCATAGTACGAAGACGCTTGACACCATTACAACCAGTTGTTCAATGGTCATCCATTGCATTACTTCCAGAAAGAGAAAATATGGAGATTACAGGTCCACCATCATCATCCTGAAAATCATTCAACATGAGGAAAAAAAACCAAATCCTCAATGTTCAAATATCACAATGAATTACATTTTAAATATAATAAAAAAGCAATTAATTTGTCTTCTATTAGTTGTAGTATACTACATTAAAATAAATAAATCCTATTGTAAAAATTGAAGGATTTTAAATTGAACCTTGGAGGTTCCGCGATAATGAGTCCAGGATCCCCAAGCGGAAGGGTAAGGATCGCTGATATTGTAAGGGAGATCTTTTAGTCCCACAGCAGATCCTCCCACAACTCCTTTTAAAAATCTCAACATCTTCTTCTTCTTTTTGTCACTTATACTATGACAAATCAATCACCAATCCACTAAGATATATAAGGATTAATGGTTTTAGTTTCTCTGTCTTTGCGAATGCATGGTAATGTCCTGGTATTATGACACTATCTGTGTGTCAAAATTGAAAAACAAATGAAGGCAATTAGAGTCTGTTCTGTCTACCTGTGTAATCTGTCCCATTGAGATTTTTTCCCCTCCAGAGTTACATTTTGAAATCCTATTACCCTGGGTATTTTTGATTTTTTATATTTTTGTGCATAGTAAAATAATCATATTACCCTAAAATAAGACAAAAACCAAGAGTTGTCAGTGGGGTATTTTTAGTTTTTCAAATTTTCCAAAACAGTATACATACAAATATGCCCTTAGAAAAGACAAAATTCAAGAGTCGGTAGGGGTGTATAGGTAATTGATATTTCTTATTTTTCTCCCTTTGATTTTTTTTTAGTTTTTTTTCATTTTTATTTATTCTTCAAGTCAAATGATTTTTTAAGCTGATAATATTTATTTTTTTTCATTTATTTTATTTACATGATATTAATAATTTTTATTTTATTTTTCTTGCTTACTCTTTTGTTAAATTTTTGAGTTTTTTTTATTCTCCATAGTAATTTAATAATTTTAATTGTTTTAGCAGTAATAATAGTGACATTACTAATCATAATTATAATAGCAATTATAATTTAATGTAATGGTTATAATGTTTATGGTGTTAGTAATTATGGCTTTAATGATAATAATAATAATAACAATAACATGAAAAATATCAATAATGACAAAAACAATTATAATAATGATAATAATACTAATTATCATTTAAATGATATTAAGAAAAATATTAAAGAAGAAGTTAAACCTAGGAAGAAAAGTGTTAGATTTTGTAACATTTTGAAAAAATATTAATGGTGCTAGATTTTTTTTGTGATGCTATACATCTAGGCGAAATAATCAACTTAGGCAAAACAATTACTAGATAATGTCAAAAAAACTAATTATAAGACAATTTTTTTGTGTGTGGTACTACCATTAAATAATATAATTTTAAATAAATAAGGTAAAAAATTAAAGACAATATTAAGTTACATTATTTTTAACAAATACAACATCAAATGATAAATTATTATATTTGAACCATTATATATAGAGAAGTTGTAAGAAATAGTTCTTAATAAATACAATATTAGATGATAATTTATTTTAATTGTTATTCTCATTGTTATTCCTATGATGGAAGGCAAAGAAAATTATTTGATTTGAAAGACAAAATTAAAGGCCATAAACCAAATTTGTATTATTATCATTATGAATATAATTATTATAATCGCTTGGATTATAATAAAATTTGTTGTTTAATATTTGTTGTTTAATACTAATGTTAGGTCATAAAGTTTTAAAGAACTAAGATAAAAAAAATTAAAAACAATATTGAGCCGTAAATATTTTTCAAATCATTAATCCAAGATATAAGATTTGAAACATTATATGTAGAGAAATTGCAAAACTTAATTCTTAATAAATACAAAATCAAATGATAAATTACCTAAATTATTATTTTCATTGTTATTATTATCATTAAAAGTAAAATCAAACACAATATTAGCAGCATTGAAAATTGTTTTTTTGATATAAAGAACAAATGAAAATAATTGTAAAACAAAATTAAAGAACAAAGGCAAAATTAGTATATTATCATTATGAGACATTACTAGACTATCAGACATAATCTAAGTTAATTTATTATTTTCTTTCTTGTTTGCCTAAAAAACTTTCAATTATTTAGTTTTTTTTATATATTCATTTTATTATGGACAAGGTGTTGAAAATAATGATGATGATTATTTTTAAGGTACTTTTTCTTAAAAATATGTTAGGCTAATTATATATTTTGGTATTTGTTTAATATTAACATATTAAAATATAAAGAAACACTAAACTAAGATTCTTTAAAATCTCAAATTAATTTAATCTTAGTGTTATGATATACTTTTAATATAATAATATCAAGAATAAATCTTAAAAAAATAAAAAAGATATTTTAATTTATTTTTAAATAAAAATCACTTTAAACTAAAAATATATGAATCCACACGTAGACAAAATAGATGAAAAAAGCACAAAGACATAAGATCACTAACAACAAAACATTCATTATACATGCATAAGAAAGATTTTCGCTCTCATTTCACACCACCAAAGCTAAATTTACTCTATTTTGTAACACAAGCTGCATTTAATATAGAGATAAATAAAAATAAATAAAAATCAAAACTAAGAGTATAGATACATAAATACGAATAAAAAATAAAAACTATCCTGCAAAGGTCGAAAAAATCAAAGGGATCAAAACTAAACCAAAAAATAAAAAAATAAGGACCAAAATACAGAAATAAAATATTATGTATGTTGAAACGAGACAAAAAAAAAATTCTGCGACAGAGCATAGGGAAAATGACTTGTAATAACTATGATTAGGTGCCTTCCGCTTTGCACGTTTGTTCCGCCTTCAACTTTGAGAGAGAAGCAATAACACTTGTCACTAAGGACATTTTTTATGACCTTCATTATGATTTATCTAGTTGCAGAGTCCAATACAACTGCAAGCCTTTTCCCTCTTAAACTCATAATAAATCAATTAAATTGATTATATATTAATTAAATAATAATATATCGACTAAGTTTTAAAAAAACACCAATGGTAATTTGGAAAAAAAATCAAAGGGAAATAAATGATTTAACTCAATTTTTAGCCAAGTAAATATAAAAAGACAAAGTTAAGTAAAATAAAACCTAAAAGATTACGTCGAGTCAAGTCAAGTTAGCATAACAATCTTCTAACTCCAGTAATTATGTTTGAGTCAATTCAAGTTATTTTTCTAATATCGGGACCCAGATTATGAGAATAGAATAACCTAATAGAAAAAAAACCAAGAAAATCATAGTCTTTTTTTTAAAAAAAAATAATGTCAACTCACATTAACTTTTCAAACTATTAAAGGATGATGAAATTAAAAAAAAAAATTTTAATTATATAAAAGTATTAAAAAAATAGTAATTAAAAACAAACAACAATGATTAAAAGAATAAGAATCAAAATCAAAATACAAAATAAATTTATATTTGATTAAAAGGTGAAACTAAAAAAAAATGATAATTTAACAAATGGAATCGAAATTGAAATAATAAATACAAACAAGTTTTTTTATTGAATGGTGAAATTGAAAAGATAAATCAATTTAACAAAATTACTCAAAAAAATTTAAAAATGAGGACCAAATTTTAAAACAAATATCACCAACACTTAACAAATTATGATTGAACCATGAAATAAAAAAAATATCAATTTTAAAAAATAATACTAGAAAAAAAAATACTATCAAAAGAGTAAGGATTAAAATGGATAATCACATAAATCAAAGGTCAATCCTAAAGTTTTGCATGACTAGTGTGAACTTCTACCACCGACAACATACATTGCCCTAAAATAAAAAAGAGCATAATGACATATCTAATAACACAGTGGAAATGAGATTATGGTCACTAGGAATCATCTCATGCTCTACCTAAAAGGTGCTAGGCACATTTTATTTATTTATTTTGTATATTTATTCAACCTTTAGTTAACTTGATAATACCAACAAAAAAATAATTGTGAAAATAAATAAATCAACCTCTTAAAACCTTTTTTTCTTCCGAAGACATTTTGGTTGTTTCATTATGCCTTTTGTTTTGTTTTTATTTTCTATATTTATGCAAATACCAAATTAACCCTTAGTTAATCGAATAATAATAAAAAAAACTATTATGAAAATTAAAATAAAAGCCCATTGAAGCTACGTGGCATCATTCTACTAATTCCAATAGTGGTGGTGTCCTAGAGAAGGTTTCCATTGTGTCACACTTCTATCAGACCTACTTCGGCTTTCTGGGATCAGATTTCATTCTTTGTTGTGGGTTGCGTGACCACGTGATCACAAGGTTCGCATCAAAACATCAAAGGAGAGCTTGAGTTAGAGAATGAGGAAGAAGTAGATTATGATGACATGCCACCTTTGGAGGAAGCTGATGTTGAGCAAAGTGTTGTGGTTTGAGATTTATTGGTAGCAAGGCGAGTTCTTAATATGCAGGTTAAGGACGAAGAAAGTAACCAAACAGAGAACATGTGTTCATACTCGGTGCTTTGTAAAAAACAAAGTTTGCAGTGTCATTATTGATAGAGGGAGTTGCACAAATGTAGCCAGCACTTATTTGGCGGAGAAATTGGCCTTAACTACCTTGAAACATCCTCACCCTTATCGACTTTAGTGGCTGAATGAATATGGAAAAATCAAGGTGACAAGGCAAGTATTGGTGACATTATCCATTGGTAAATATGAGGATGAAGTGCATTGTGATGTGGTGACTATGCATACATGCCATTTATTGTTGGGAAGACCATGGCAGTATGATCTGAGGGTTACAGATGATGGATTCACAAATAGGTAATTTTTCACTCATAGAAGGCAACCTATTATTCTTGTTCTTGTGTCATTGAATCCAGAACATGTCAGGGAGGACCAATTAGAGTTACGAAGATCAAATGAACAAAAGAAAGAAAAAGAAATGAAGGCTGAAATTGAAAAAAAAGAGTTTGAAAAAAAAGATAGAAAAACATTGATTAGAGAGAAAAAGAAAGAGAGGGGATTTCGGCCATAGTGAGAGAAAGAAAGGAAAAATTCAATTACATTGCAAAAAACAGTGAGATCACGAGAGCATTATTTTCACACCAGCCCCTTATTGTACTCATGTACAAGGATGCTCTTTTATGTACTAATGATCTTTTCAGTGCTTTGCTGAGCGATATTGTTTCTTTTTTGCAAAAGTTTGAAGATGTCCTTCCCGAAAAGGTACCTTATGGATTACCTCCAATCTGAGGGATTGAACTTGAAATTGATTTCATACCATGTGCATCAATTCCAAACCGACCTGCTTATAGGAGTAGTCCCGAGGAGACTAAGGAACTTTAGAGGCAAGTAGGTGAATTATTGGAGAAGGGGTATGTGTGTGAAAGCATAAGTCCTTGTGCGGTTCCGATGCTATTAGTTCCTAAGAAGGATAAAGCATGAAGGATGTGTGTTGACTGCCGAGCCATTAACAACATAATGGTAATGGAGCGTCATCCCATTCCCAGATTAGATGATATGCTAGATGAATTGTATGGTTCTTGTGTCTTTATAAAAGTGGATCTTAAGAGTGGATATCATCAGATTAGGATGAAGGAAGGTGATGAATAGAAAACTACTTTTAAGACTAAATATGGTTTGTATGAGTGGTTAGTGATGCCTTTCAGAGTAACTAATGCTTCGAGCACATTTATGCATTTGATGAACCATGTTTTACGTGTATTTATTGGCAGATTTTTCATAATGAATTTTAATGATATCTAATTTAAAGCAAAAACTTGAGAGAACATGTAATGCATTTGAAATATGTCTTAGAAATTCTAAGGAATGAAAAGTTGTTTGCTAATTTCAAGATTGCACGGAGAAATTTTGTTGTTAGTAAGAAAGGAATTGAGGTGGATGAGGAAAAGGTTAAGGTCATCGAAGAGTGGCCAACGCCTACAACAATTAGCCACGTGAGGAGTTTCCATGGCTTAGCTAGCTTCTATAGACGGTTTGTGCGTGATTTTAGTAGCTTAGCCACACTCTTACTAAGTCATCAATAAAAATGTGTTGTTTAAGTGGGGGAAAGAACAAGAAAAGGCATTTAATCAGATCAAAGAAAAGTTAACCAATGCACCTTTGTATTTTTTACCTAACATTGCTAAAACTTTTGAAATTGAGTGTGATGCTTCAAGAATAGGTATTGGTGCTGTTTTGATGCAAGAAGGTCGTTCAATTGTTTATTTTAGTGAAATGTTGAGTGGGGCATCCCTAAATTACCCTACTTATAATAAGGAGATATATGTCCTGGTAATAGCTTTGGAAAATTGGCGGCATTATCTATGGCCAAAGAAATTTGTGATTAACACAGACCATGAGTCTTTAAAGCATTTGATAGGACAACAAAAGTTGAACAGACACCATGCCAAGTGGGTGGAACGCATTGTCCCGAAGGTATGCTTTACTTTCCATTTAGATACAAAATTGCTTGGCTTTGAATACATTAAGGATTTGTATGCACAAGATTTTGATTTTGATGATGTGTTCAATGCATGTGAAAAAGTAGCATTTGGTATGTTTTATAGGCATGAAATATTTTTGTTTTGAAAAAATAAACTGTGTGCCTATGTGTTCTTTGTGTGAATTATTTGTGGGAGAAGATCATGGTGGTGGTTTGATGGGTCACTTTGGTCTAGCTAAGACATTATGGGAAAAATAAATTGAACATTGAAAGTAGGACTAAACAATATGTCCAACAAGCTAACAAGGGACGTAAGAAGGTAGTGTTTCAACCAGGTAATCGGGTGTGGTTGCATTTAAGGAAGGAACTTTTCCAGAGAAACGACGTTCAAAACACCTACCTCGGGGTGATGGACCATTTCAAGTGGTGGAACACATCAATGATAATGCCTATAGACTTACCAGGTGAGTATGGTGTCAACACAAACTTCAATGTTTCTAATTTATCTCCTTTTGATGTACGTGATGATTTGAGGACAAATCCTTCTCAAGAGGGGGAGAATGATGCAAACCAAGTGCTGGACATGTTGATCACACACTTGGGAATGAGGTTGAATTTGCACAAGACCCTTTATCACATCCAAGTGGTCCAATTACAAGACTTAGAGCCAAACGTTTCAAGGAAGCACTAAATGGGCTAATCCAAGAGATTTGGGCTGATTCTAAAAAGACCAAAATAGACTCAAATAATAATCAAGGCTTAGTCCACATCATGAAAGCAATTGAAGAGGCTAATAATTAGCATGCAAAAACGTTACTAGCATGGTCTGACCATCAAAGGGCATGAATTTGTTGAGTTCCAAGGATATTAAATAGAGGAATGAACTTGGTCTTGAATGTTTATGTTAAATACATTGAATTTAGTCATTTACCTATTTATTGTTGCCTCTAGAAGTCCAAGAGGCCTAAAAACATGGGAACTTGTTTATGTTGATGTTTGTGCTGTTTTTAAAGCTTTAGTTATGACTTTTCCTATTTTTGGAGGGTTGTTACAAGTATATAGATGGGTATTTCGAATTGAATAAGCATATCATGTTTACAAAAAAACATCATTATTGTGTGGTCTTGTATTCCTCTTCATTCTTAAAAGAACTCTTAAAACTTATCAAGTTAATCTTGTGGCGTTCAAACAACTAAACTTATCACCTTGATTGTTAAAAGATTCTCAGGTTTTCTTGGTGTGGCGTTTTAATCCTTCGTAGTCTTTAGTTTTCATCTGGTTAGGTGTTGGGTTAAGGCTCAATCAATCTTGTCTACACGATCTTGGGGTTCTAAACCATCATTGTTATCGACTTTCATCACAATTGTTGATGGAGTTCATGTCAGCACTGATGTGTACAAACACTAAAGATGGGAAATAAAATAATATAAAAATGAAAAGAAGTGATTGTTAAATAACACATTGCCTGACAAATGAATCCTAATAATATCATTGTCAATACTTAGAGTACAAGAGACATCTATGTCACTAGATCTAATTCCATGTAGCTAAATTTATAATGGTCACTGTTTGGATAAGATTGGAGCGTCAAATATTCATTCATTTAGTAAATATTGCAAGTGAATCTTGGAGGTTATAGAATAAATGAACCTTAACAAGGCATCCATGGATCATTTTTACGATTTAAGTTGGTTTTAATGAGCCCAACATAAACCGATTAGTTAGTTATTATCATGACTTGATAGACTAATGGTCAAAAGTCATCATTAGAGTCTCTAACACATGTTAATTCACCAAATATTATCAAATGATAATAACTAGAGATGGAAAATATGAACTAAGCTTTAGGCTTAAACTAAGTACCTAAAGTTTAAATCGTTACAACAATTTATTCTCAACATTTTAGATAGACCACGAGTATATTAGGCACAACAGACCATTAAGAATATTATATAAGTTAGCAATGCAGTTTATTTTATGCAAGATGATTTAGAGTGATGGTATATTTTCTTTAGTGTAATCGATTTCCTTGCCTTAAAAATCTAAGATTAGTCAGGTTTCATAGTGATCATAATATTATGTGATGACTTCTTTTTAATATAAGATCTTTTTCTCGCACAACATAAAAAAGCATTTCTCTTTTCTTGGAAAAAGAGCATGGTCATCGTGATGTTTAGTGTGGTAAGATGACGATTCCATTAAGAGTTTATAAGACCAAAATTTTCTTTCTTGCCTTTTATCATTAATATGTTTGTAATGATTATTGTTTAATTTGTTATTTTCTCATCCTAGGATTTATATTTTAATATGTCATTCCTATAATGGATATTGGTTCATGCCTTCACACATACACAATACAATATGAAAACACATAACTTTATTTTATGTTAGGTAGGAGAGTCGTAGTTCCCTACAAGTCATTGACCTAATTGTCAACTTGGATGTGGTTAATTATTATGGTATGATACGGACATTGACTATGCTTTCATATATGGACCTTATTAATATTTACAACTTAATTATTGAATAGTGGTAGACCTAGTGACCAAGTAGTCACCATTATGCCTGTAATAGATAAAATCTTCTCTTATGGTGGTGTCACAATTTCATATCTAAACTCACTCGTGATAAAATTAAGTTAACTTTATTAAGAATAAAATCAATCAATTAATTGATATGCTAAAACAACCATTCATTTAGAAGGTTTGAGGGAGGACCACTCTATACAAAAACCGATGTTATGAAGTTCACTATCGAAATACTTTCCCCTTGTTTTCCTTATATCCCACTACACACCATTATTAGAAGAGAGTCTTAAATATCCATCTAGTTAATAAAGGCTTGTTATTTATTGCTTCGAACACCCCCAAGATCATTAAAGGCTTATACAATCATGTCTCAAAATCTATCACAAACTACTAGAAACTAAATGTCATAAATGACTCCACCCTTGATCTTGTTTGGATATCATGCTTCCCAAAGCACCCATCATAAATATTTTTCTTCTTAGCTCTCATCATAAATATTTATCAACACCTTATGAATGCTTGTATGATAGTACCTCTACTACTTGAACCCATTAAACCATATTTCTCTTATTGGTACAAAAAATGTTAAAAGTAAGTACCATGTAGAGTTGTGGGATATTCCATCGATCATTTTCTAGGTTTTAAGTAGATTGGTAAGTCAATTCAACACAAATGGTTATTATTTTAAAAAGAGTAAGAGTGTTCAATATAACCATAAGAAAAATATTAGGTTAGTAAAGACAATGACTCATATGAGATCTATTTTTAACAAATAAAATATGTTGTGAGAACATGTGACTAAACTTAAAAAGGTTTAAGCCCCTAAATTTGTCTAGTATACAGGATCTCAATGTCTAGAGATCCACCTTAAAATGTACTATAATAAAATGACTAAACTTATACTTGATGAGAAATTTGTTATCCATTATTTTAACAAGAGCTTGACTGAACCTGTTTTTAACTGCTATATAGGTTTGAATGGCTTTAAAGTGTATAAGTAAGAATATGTGATTAACTCATTCTTGAAGCAAATTATACTTAACTTAAAGGTGACTCAAATCAAGTCTAATATTGAAAAAATATGAGCTATGATTTAATTAAGGAATATGCTCTAAGGCTATATGAAATGGCAACACAAACTTACCCTTCTCATCTTGATATCTTTATTAACATTTTAAACATTTCATAATATGAAAATTTGATAAATAATTCAATAACTTATTTGATAGATATAACGGCTGCAATAGAAAAAGGGGATAAAGGTTTAAAGTTATGAAGAATCATGAATCTAGTACTAAAGTTTGGTCATATATCAAATGAGGGATTAGAAAATGACTCTAACGTGAAGAATACATGTCAAAATCATATTACATCACCGTATTATGTTCAGTCATGTCAAACACTTTCTAGTTTTATTAAATCATAAACTTTTGTAATGCCATTAGCTAATAACTAATATAGATATTTAGGTCACCTCTTCTTATGATTTACTTTATGATAAAATAAGGCTAATATTTGTTTACGTAAGCAAATTGGATCTCTGATGAGAAAAGGACATCTCTGATATAATCTCTACAAATAAAATATATCCCTTATTATCCCTTTTTATCCTTCAATGTATCTTACACAAACAAAAAATAAATGCAAGAGCAACATTAAAAGACAAAACACACAAAACATGAGAGAAATCCCAACAAATAAATTAGTCTAACAAATTTAAAGAAACAATAAATGCAAGAACACCATTAAAGAAACATGGTTTAGTCGAATTGATGTGAACCATCCTAAAAACATTAGCAAGGACCCATTACATGCTCTAAATGGTCCAATGACCCAGTCTTAGACAAAGACATTGAAACGGGCATTGAATGCATTCGTTTTGAAGGTTTGATACCAAGTCAGAATTGCAAGGACCATTGGAGTATCAAGAAGAGACCCTAGTATATCTTATCCATGTGCAGGAGGGGTCCAATACAACCTTATTTGGGTCATGAAGTGATGACAACAAAGGAAACAAAAGAATCCTACTACAATTTAGAAACAACATGAGTGACTACCTTTTGTTTTTGTTTCTAGGATCAAGGGGTTGAATGGAAGGCTATAAATAAGCCTTGAATAAGCTCTACAATAATTTACTTCTCTACTTCTAATGGCAAAACACAGATTTAATATTATGGACAACCCAAGACTTGTTTGGGCTTAATTAATACTTTGTTTTTAGCTAGGATCCAAGGCTTGGTTGGATTAAGCCAAGGGCTTTCCAATTTAGAGTTTTGAGTCAGTTTTGAGTGGACCTAATTTAAGTCCACATAAGGGGTCCATTAGGGTTAATTTTTCCAAAGCTATATAAACTCATGTAAGCTAAATTTCAGCAGCCTTTGATGAATATTACTTCTGAATTTTTCAGTTTTAAAGTGAGAGTGATTCTTGCATTCTTTAGTTCTTAAATGAACTAAATTTGACTTATCAAAGATTAGCTGGCTTCGTGATGTCATTCTACTCATTCCAATAGTGTTGGTGCCTTGGGGCAGGTTTTCATTGTGTCACACTCCTATCAAACCTATTTTGGCTTTCCAGGATAAAATCTTAATCTTGATTGTGGGTTGCATGACCATAAGGTTCGCATCATGATTTTTTGAAATTCTAGAATTTTCCAACTTTGAAATAGTATAACTGGTTTTAACAACAGTTTATCTAATTCTTCTAATGGAAAATATATCTTGAAGGTTGTGCCAAACAAATACTATAATTCTATCTACGTGGTGTAATTATACTCATTCCAATAGTGTTGGTGCCTTGGGTCAGGTTTCTGTTGTGTCACACTCCTATCATACCTATTTCAGCTTTTTAGGATTTTATCTCAATCTTGATTGTGGGTTGCGTGACCATGTGATCATGAGGTTCACATCAACATGGAGTAGGATGGATCTAGAGAGACAAAGGACACCTATGGAGCTTAAAGGGCAGCTTCTAATTCATCTAATCCATATCAAGGAAAGGTCTTAAGTTCTGAAAAGGGTTGATGTGTTAGGCCCTATGACAACCTTGATTTGGGTTTTTTTCTTTCTTGTATAACATGGAGTTTAAGTCCAGATTATTTCCTAAAAAAGGGAGGATTTTAAGCTTTCAAAAGAAGTTTCCTAGTCTAGAAAGAAAACTTAAAAGTCACAACATTCAAGACCAATAAATCTTCTTTATCTTATTTTTATATGGCCGCAACTTAAATTTTTTATTTAAAATTTATATTTTATGTTTAGGGGTTAATAAACATAATTGGGCTTAGATACTTAGGGATTTGGGTCTGATTGTAAGTGGGTTTTATACATTCCATATCTATGATTTAACTTAGGTTAAAAACACATGTAACCTAAGTTTCAAATCAGATTTTTATAATTAATGATATTCAGATTATGATTGCAACTTAGTGTGCTTGTGAGGGTGATAATTCTCTCTTCCTTTATTCTCTAAAGAACTGAAAATGACTTTTCATTAATGAATGCATCTAGTTTGTGAATTGTCATTGGGTTCGAATCCAATAGTGTTATTACTTAGGTACAAGTTATATTTGCGTCACACTCCTATCAAACCTGATTTACTTGGCAATGTCCTCTAGCTCCATATAGACATAGTTCTATAGATCCGCTACATTGACAATGTCCCGATTCAACCCGTTAAGAAATCTAGCCATGGTGGCTTCTCTATTCTCAACAACATTGACCCGAATAATTGTTATCTCCATCTCTTTGTGATATTTATCTACTATCTTATAGCCTTGATTCAGATCTTGGAGCTTTAGGTATAAGTCTTTATAATGATTGTTTGAACAAATTGCCTCCTCATTAAGACTTTCATCTCTCCCCAAGTCTAAACGGGTCGCTCTCCATTCCTCTTCCTACTGATTACAATCTGATCCCACCAAATCAATGCATACTTAATAAACTCAATTATCACCAACTTCACCTTTTTTTTGTTCAGAATAGTTATGTCAATCAAAAATCCAATCTACCTTTTTCTCCCACTCCAAATAAGCCTCAGGATCATTTTTACCTTGAAAGTTATGAATTTTCAGTTTAATGGTGTCCAAGTCCCCATCCATATCTTCATAATTCCCCATGCCACTGAAATTCACATTCCTTCTAGCCCTGTTCGATCCAAGCCTGATTTCTTGCCTAACAGATATAATATCATAGTCATCTTCACTAACATATGTGTTTTCATCAACATACTCTTCAATATCAAATTTGTTATTGCGTATAGCCATACGGACCGTATTTCCTCAGCAATCAGCCCCATTATTCTAATGCTTTATCAAATTCACCACATCTTTCAAATCCTTGTACATCCTACATAACAACTCGAGTTACTGGTTTATGGATCGCAATTGGAAAGTTACGTCAGCATTTTGTGTCGCTGATTCGTTGTCTTCAGACATCCTTTGAATTTACAAAATTTAGTTAGTAGCACAAAATATATCCTCACACCTCTCATGTATCGCACACAAAAAAAATCAACACTTTTCGCGCTAACACTATGCCCTTTACCTCACAATTTGATTTTTGTTGGTTCTTTATGAACTAAAATCAACAAATCAAAGTCAGTAGCCTTCACAACGTGCACTAATTATAATTTTAGACTAAAAAATCAATAAAAGTACTAAACAAAGCAAAATAAAACTACGATTATGATTTCGCGAGTAGTAATGCAAATTCATACGAAACCAAGACACGAAATAAAATAGAAGCAACTATTAGTGAAAACAAATATTTGGACAAAACTAAACAGTAAGGATCATGTTTTGAAACTTGACGCAAATCTAACCTCTTAAGCAATTTTTATATAACAGAATTGAAACCCAAACCAAACGACCTTGAAATGACCTAAAATTCAATATTTAGTATTATAAAACTACACAAATAACAAAACTCACTTTATAGGTCATTTTCTTACTTCTAGGTACCCAAACCTTTGTATGATTAGTTCGTAGCAGAATTGAACCTCCAATTAAAGCCTGCAATAGCCGATAGCAAAATAAGATGCAATTTAATATATGGTGCGATCTCATCCCCAATACACAGAATATGAAGTGTCAATTGATTCAAAGGTATTTTCCTTATGGTTCACTAAGAGTGGTGTTTATGAGGCATAATTGAATGATCCTTCAAATTTCAACTAATCCCTCTTTCGTTTTCTTTTTTTAATATACTGGTATGATAAGAGAAATAATGAGATGAAATATAATCTTTTTTTTTGCTTAGATGACACAGACATGAAGAATAGGAAGATGGACGCAAACACTGAAAAACTTTAAGGAACACTAAAAAAATGAAAATAAAAAAGGATATGACCTTGTTTCAGACCCTAGCTCTGATACCAACATATGCTACCTCATGGTCACGTGATCATGAGGTTCGCATCACCATGTAAACATACAATCTCCCTAAAGAACATGTCTATGATATAAGATGCATCATCTGTTTTATGGATGCAATGAAATGTTGTATTTTATAAAACCTATCAACTACAACAAAAATATAGTCTCTGCCTTTATATGACCTAGGTAAGCCTAAAACAAAGTCCATAGAGATATCCACCCAAGGTTCATTAGGCACAAGTAATGGTGTATATAGTCCATGTGGTTGTACTCTAGATTTTGTCTTTCTATAAGCAATGCACTGTTCACAAATTTATTGCACATCTCTTTTCATTTATAAACAAAGGTCAAAGAAAAAAATGCAAGAAAACCATTACAAGACAAAACACACAAAACATGGGAGAAATCCCAACAAATAAATTAGTCTAACAAATTTAAAGAAACAACTTGCCATTTATCAAAATAGTTTAGTCAAATTGATGTGGACCAACCCAGAAACACTAGTAAAGACCCATTACATGTTCCAAATAGTCCAATGACCCGGTCGAAGACAAAGACATTGAAACAAACATTGAATGCATTGGTTTTGAAGGTTCATTACCAAGTCAGAATTGCAATGACCATTGGAGTATCGAGAAGATACCCTAGTACATCTTATCCATGTGTAGGAAGGGTCCAATACAACCTTATTTGGGCCATGAAGTGAGGACAGCAAAGGAAACAAAAGAATCTTATTACAACTTGGAAACAACATGGGTGACTACCTTTTCCTTTTGTTTCTAGGATTAAGGGGCTGCATGTAAGGCTGTAAATAAGCCTTGAATCAGCTCTATAATATTTTACTTCCTTATCTTCTTCTCATGGTAGAACATGGACTTACTATTATGGGCTTTATTTTATTTTGTTAATTGCAACCCAAGGCTTGTATGGGCTTAATTAATACTTTGTTTTCATCTATGATCCAAGGCTTGTTTGGATCAAGTTATGGGCTTATCAGTTTATGGTTTTGGGTCAATTTTGAGTGCACCTCATATAAGTCCACACAAGGGGTCTAGTAAGGTTTAAGTTTTCAAGGACTATTTAAACTCATGTAGGCTAAATTTTGCCTTTGCTGAATATTACTTCTAAATTTTTCAGTTTTAACATGTGAGAGTGATTCTTGCATTCTTCAGTTCTTGAACGATCTGAATCTGACTTGTCAAAGATTAGCTGGCTTCGTGGCATCATTCTACTCATTCAAATAGTGTTGGTGCCTTGGGGCAGGTTTCTATTGTGTCACACTCCTATTAGACCTATTTTGGCTTTCCGGGATCAAATCTTAATCTTGATTGTAGGTTGCGTAACCATGTGATCAAGAGGTTCGCATCAGGTAAACTTTCAACCATTGATTCATCCTAGAAGCAGCCCAACCTTTTCCCCAAATTAGATACCCTAAACTATCAGATTTGACAACTCAAGGCTGCTTGAGTTTCCATCTTTGGATTCACTAAGGCAGCGGTGATGTCAAAAATAGCCAACATTGACCAGATCATGATGTCGGCAAATATGAAGTCGAATTTCTCAGTTTTACATGTGAGAGTGATTCTTACATGCTTTAGTTCTTGAACGAACTGCATCTGACTTATCGAATATTAGCTGGCTCCATGGCGTCATTCTACTTATTCAATATTGTTGGTGCCTTGGGAAGGTTTCCATTGTGTCACACTCCTATCAGAGATATTTCGGCATTCCGAGAACAGATCTCAGTCTTGATTAAGATTTGCGTGACCACGTGACCATGAGGTTTGCATCACCACTACTCTGGTTTTGATAGCAAACTTAGCAATAGATTATTCACAATAACAACTTATAGACTGCTCTAGCAATTAAGATAAACAATCACAAAAAATATGCATAGGAAAACAAACATATTCATTCATCATATAAACTAAAAATAAATAAAAGAATAAATCTCACAATTCTTGAAATCCAAAGGTTTCTATATCATTACAACTAAGAAAAATAGTTTAGCCTTGCATATTTTTTGAACAACTACTATAAAAGATGAAATAATGCTTGAATTAGGGTTTTTATGAGAGAGTATTTGTGTATTTTTATTCCGTTTACCCCCTCCCTCCTATTATCTCCTTTCTCTCTTTCTTTCTTTTTTATAACATAGGAAACCTTAGTCCCTACTTTACAAAAGAGTCCTCCTTTAGATAGATAGTTTTATATTTAAATACTTCAATAATTACTTTACCAAAATGGAGAATTAACTTTGCATTAAATCTTCAATCTTTGACTTAGAGAAGCTAAATTACCAAAATAAAAACTTGAATGTCGGTATGGATAGTTTGGGATGTAAGTTGGACTTGTTTCTTCACAATACCTATTTGTTGGCAGAATTCATGTATCATATTAGAAAATTCATATCTCTCTCGTCTAATTTCATTTTCTTCTAGGTGCGCGGATAGGTCTTTGAGTCAGGAAACCAGTAAAAATGCATTTTCATAAAATGGATTTATGTAGATCATAGTGGTCGAAGGTCAACACTAGCAGAATGCAAGATTTGACTTTGAAGGTTGTAATTTCCATTCCTTTTTTATTTTTCTTGCCATATATTTACAAAAAGATATGGATATTATCTTTCTAATGCCACTGGAATCACGTCATTTCAACCTATATAGTTCAAGCTCTTCACAAAACACTGCTTGAAGGTCAAATCTGTCAATCTCCTTCCATTTACTCCTTTTTGAATATTTAATCCAAAAGTATATTCAAAACATAAAACAAAGAATATCAAGATATTTTATATATAAAAGATAGTCAAAACACTAGGTAAATGTGAATAAAACTATTGAGTAATATGGTTGCATCATGCTGCAAGCAAGAGAAATAGAAGATTGAAACCAAAGAGAAATTTAAACGCAAAATATAAAAAATGAAAATTTCTAAAAGGTATAGCTTGATTTTCAAAGCATAAAAATGATACTAAGTAATATAAATCCTTAGGATAGCAATCTTGAAAACTCACAACAAAATAGATAAACAATCCAGGAAAGCTGAAGTTCAGGTTTGGATAGAAACCTTGACCTAAATATAACAACGTATCTAACAACCAAATGCATTCAAAATTGAACTTGAACCTGTTTATTATAAAAAAATCCAGAAATCAAAGTATTTGAAGATGCCACAATATTAATTATACATAAATAAGTCAAATTTATTCTTTATCCCATCAAAGAGAAAAGTGTTGTATTACACAAAATACAAATTTATATAAACATCATGAATATTGAGTTTTGTAGCAAATAAGACATTATATAGTTCTCCTCAATAATCCTACCAGACCCTTGTTGCAAACCAATAAGCCCAAGCTAATAATTAGCTAACACAAGCTTAATCACTAAAACAATATTAAAACATTAATTTTGAGCCAAAAACAAACCCTAATGCAAAACATTGATTTTGTAACTAAAATATAAACTTTAAATTGAATGTAAGTATCAAAAATAAAATAAATAAAACCTTAAAATAATTAGATTATTACAAAAAAACAATTCAGTTGAAAATTAATTTTCCATAAAATACTCTAGATTTTTTTTTTGCGTGGTTAAAATAAATAAAAGATCTTTGTAAGAATTTTTTAAAAAAACATTAAGGAATCATTGTCATATTTGAAAACTATTTTGTCACCTATTATAGATCCTTACGAGGTTACTTGGCCGCGCGCTGCGCTGAGCTTTTTTTATATAGGAAACTGATTGATTTTGTGCATGTTATAATTAGTTACCTTATGAGTTTTTGTTTCGCCTAAAAGGACAATTAAAAACCAAAATTAAGAGCGTATATATATAAACATGGACAGAAAATAGAGACTATTTAGAAATATATCTAAAAAATAAAAGAATTAAAATAAAGAATTAAAAGTATATGGGCCGAAATGAAAACAAAATATGTAAATAATTTAAACGGAAGGATTGAATTAAAAAAATTAGAAGTGTTATAAGGAAAAAATAAATAATTCTTTAATTTCTTGATTTAGTTTTGATCCCTTTATATTTTTAGTAATTTTGGTATAATTTTAAATAATTTGTTTGTATTTATGTATCTATGCTCTTAGTTTTGACTTTTAATTTTTATTAGAATTTATCTTTGTATTAAATGTAGTTGTGGTTAAAAAATAGAGTAAGTTCACCTTTGGTGGTATGAAATGAAAGAAAAACCCTCTCTTATGCATGTATAGTTAATCTTCAGTTGTTAGTTATTTGTTATATTTTTTAAGGCGTTAATATTAAACAAATATTAAAATATATAATTGTTTTTAAAAGAAAAAACCTTTTAAATATTTTTTCTCATTATTTTAAATGCATTATTTATAATAAAATGAATATATTAAAAAACTAAGTAATTGAAAGTCTTATAGATTGATTGTTTCGCTCTAATGTATAACATCATTAAAAAAAATCAAGAACCATTAACATTTTTTGACATGTTATAAAATTTGGTTTTGTCTGTGGCGAAGCACAGGCAAGTAACTCATATATTTTGCATTTGTAGATAATTTGACAAAAAAAATTCACCTGTTTTGTCTATGTGCAGCTTTATATATTTTTTATTCATGTAATATTAGATCTAAAATATCATACATAAGAAAGTTACATAAGTTATTTTTTCACAAAAACAACATCGATTAATGAATTATCTTGATTATTATTCTTATTGTTATTAGTATGATTCTTAAATTGTCACAATTATTATAGCTGTTATTGTAACAATTATTGTAAATAATTAATATTCTAATCATTAATGACAATATTATCATTACCACTATCATTATCATTATAAAAAAAATTCATTTTTTTTTATTTTCCAAGATTTATTCTTCATATTATTATATTTAAAGTATTTCAGAATACTAAGATTAATTTACTTGAGAATGTTTTAAAAAAAGTTACTTCATTTTTTTTATATATTTTAAGGTGTTAATATTAAAAAATACCAAAATATATAAAACATTTAAAAGAAAAATCCTTAAAAATATTCGTCATCATTATTTTAAACGCATTTTGCATAATAAAATGAATATATAAAAACCTAATATACAATAATTATTATTATTATTGTAAATAATTTTGCTATAGTAAGAGCCGAAAGTTTTGTAGGCTGATTATATTTTGCTCAGATATATAGCATTATAAAAAAATCTTAGAGCATTAACATTTTTTTGCATGTTAAAAAATTTGATTATGGCTACGGCAAAGTGGAGGGCAATTGACTTGTATATTTTTTCACTGTAGATAAATTGCCCCAATTTTTCCACTCGTTTCGTCAACGTGTCACTTCGTATATTTTTTGTTTATGTGATATTAGACATACATAAAAAAGCCGCAAAAGTCAACCTCTAAGAAAAATAACATCAACTGATGAATTATTTCGATTATTATTGTCATTGTTATTATCATGATTGTTAAATTGTCATAATTATTGTAGCTGTCATTATAAATATTATTATAAATAATTCATATTATAATTATTATTGTTCATACTATCGATGACACCATAATTATCGTTAGAAAAAGAAATTAAATTATATTTTTCTTTTATAAAATTTATTGCTCAATTCGCTTTTTACCTTCCACCTCCACCACATGCCATGCCTGTTTGAGAGTGTTATTGAGGTTGCTTTTGAAAATGCTTTTCGTTCAGAAATGCATCAAAATGATATTTTTAAATTTTTTAAAATTATTTTTGACATAAGCACATCAAAATAATCTAGAAACACCATTTTTTAATTTAAAATATAAAATAATTTTTTTTTCAAATTTTATCAAAAGCGCTTTCCAAACGCATTCCCAAACACTCCTGCTATCTCCCACCAAAACCACAGTTCAATTCACCTTTTCAAATAGTAATGAACAACAAAAATCATAGTTCAAATCACTGTTTGAAATTGCGATATCCTTTGGCTATTCTATAAAATAATAGTCGTGGTGCACGTAAGCTGGCCCGGATACCTCGATTATAAAAAAAAATTATAAGTGGGAAAAAAACAAAAAAAAATGGGTTCGAAGATTATTCGTGGTGTCCATAAGCTATCCCAGACACCTTGATTATAAAAACAATATATACGTTGGGAAAAAAAATCATGGTACGCATAAGAATTATATCTAAATAGAAAGTTCACAATTAAAAAGTCAACAGGTAACAAAATTCGTATTGCATCTATTAATTTATATAGCAAGACCTTCCTAAACTCTGAGAACTTTATAAATACAATTAAAAGTTATTTTTCGATAGTGTAAGACTGAACAGTAGATACAAGTATATTAGAATCCAAATTTCTTTGTTCAGCCTTTTCTAGCATAGAATCATTTCAATTCACTTCAAATGAATCTTAACCAACACGTCCTTCGCTGTCAGAGCAATTGGGAGAAGATTAACGGATTCCTTTTGGGGAGAAATTCATCCCTTCCAGGATGTCATTCTTACAAGGCCTAACCCTTTCATAATGACCTCCTTTCTTTCGCATGTTCCTCATAAGACCATTCAACATGTCATAGATCTCTTTTGTCCTCGGAGATGAGCTGTCACCACAGAAGAAAACATCAATGCTATTCCCCACTTCAATCCAACTGCATCCAGGACTCTTCTTTAAGCCTTTTTCTTTCATTGAAGCCCGCAAGTTTGCAGCCCTGTCCTGTAATGCATTTTCTCCATAAAGATTCAGAAGTTGAACATAATTGCTGCCCCTACTTGGTTCGATATCCAATAGCTTATGAGCTGCCAGCTTACCAAGCTCAACATTATGATGAACTCTGCATGAGCATAACAAAGATAGCCAAATGCTCCTGTCAGGTTCAATGGGCAAGTTTTTCACAAAAGCATAAGCATCATCCAGGCGTCCTGCACGGCCCAAGAGGTCAACAACATTTACATAATGCTCCAATCGTGGCTCAATCCCATGTTCTACTGTCATCAATCGAAACATTTTTAGCCCTTCCTCAATGAAACCACAATGGTTGCAAGCTGTCAGAAGAGAAATGAAAGTAATATCATCAGGAGCAATTCCAAAACTTCTCATCTCATTAAATAATCTAATTGCTTTCAACCAATTCCCATGTGATCCACAACCAGCAATCATTATATTCCAGGTCACCAAGTTTGTCTGAAGCATGTTTTGAAAAATATGCTGGGCATATTTCATGAATCCACACTTGATATACATATCAATCAGAGCATTCTCTAGTTGAAGGTCGGATGGAATACTCAGTCTTTTCATATACCCATGCACTGCCTTTCCTCTAAGTAGTACTGCAACTGACGAAACAGCAACAAGGACACTTGTAATAGAGACAGAATCTGGAAACAAGCCATACTGTGCCATTTGAGAAAAAAGACTAATGGACAAGTCTGGGAGGCCATTCCTGCAATAGCAAGATATTATAGAATTCCAAGCTACAAGGTTCTTGAGTGGCATATCAGAAAATACGTTTCCAGACATATTTGGGAAATTAAATTTGGAGTACATATCTACCAGGGAACTTGCAACGAAAACATCCTGTTCCAACCCACTTTTAATAGCAAGTCCATGGATAGTGCAACCCAGATTGACATTCTCTAGTCCTGTACATGCACTCACAATGCTTGCCACGATATCAGAATCTGGTTTCTCCCCATATATTGTCATTGAGTTGTAAAATTCCAAAGCCTCCATATATTTCCTATTTTGGCAAAAACCTGATATCATGGAACCCCATGCAATTACATCCCTTCCTTTTATTGTGTTAAATATTGAATTAGCATCATCACTATTACCGCATTTTGAGTACATGGTCAACAGAGCACTCTGTAAAGCAACATTACTTTGAATCGGTCTTTTTACTAATTCTGCATGAATCAACCTACCAAAATCATATGAACCACCTAAACTGCAAGATGATAAAACATTTGTCGCTGTGAGAGAATCAGGTGGAATTTTAAGTAACTTCATTTGTTTGTAAATTTTCAAACCATCATAAGAGTATCCATTACCAACATATGCCGAGATCATTGCATTCCATAATTCAGTCTTTTTCACAGAAATCAGATCAAAAACATTTTCAGCATCTTCAACCAACTTGCACTTGGAATACATAGTCAATAGTGAAGTACATGTCAATATATGGAAAGTCAATCAGCAATATATGGGTGGCAATTGTAACAGCAAATCTTGTATTTATTACATGCTACAAATCAGGATTCATAAACTGTAAATTAGGAAGTATTACATGTATTTAGAGGACTGAATTCCTCTTTGTAAAGGCAATGAAATACAGAACAAATTTGATATTTGTGACATGGTATCAGAGCTTATTCTTCTGATCTAGACCTTCGATTTTCTTCAGTTTACATACTGAATTTCGTCAGTATTTTTTTTTGGTGATATTTTTTGGTTTTTCTACTATGTCTGGAGAGGCGTTTCTTACTCGATTCAATGGCAAAAACTATGCCAGTTGGGAATTTCAATTCCGAATGTTTGTTAAAGGGAAAGAACTATGGGGGCATCTTGATGGGTCACTACCAGCACCAGCAGCAACTGATTCAGAGAAGCTGAGTGCATGGACTACCAACGATGCAAAAATCATCTCATGGATACTGGGGTCTGTTGAACCCCATATGATCAACAATCTCCGATCGTTTGGCACAGGGAAGGAAATCTGGGATTACTTTCGACGCATCTATTCCCAGAACAATTCGGCTAAAAAATTTCAAGTCGAAATGGGAATTGCTAATTACAAACAAGGTAATCTTTCAATTGAACAATTCTACACTGGATTTCTAAATTTATGGAGTGAATATACTGGCATAATTTACTCTAAAGTACCAAAGGAGAGTTTAACGGCACTTTACCTTGTTCATGCCGAGAGCCAGAGGGACCAATTTCTGATGAAACTCCGGCCAGAATTTGAGGCCGTGAGAGCCAGTCTGATCAATCGGAATCCAGTACCCAATTTGGATGAATGCTTGGGGGAATTACTACGGGAAGAACAAAGACTCACAACTCAACACGAGTTGAGTCAGGACACTGCCACCGAGATGAATGTGGCTTACATGGCTCAGGGAAGGGGACGACGAGTTGACTCAGGGAAGAGGAGTATGGGTGTGGGTGTGCA